>CM049829.1:4068619-4311119 GCA_027422435.1 Schizopygopsis pylzovi | reverse complement strand
TGACCATTCTCCTTTGACCTCTGACATCAACAAGGCATTTTCGTCCACACAACTGCCGCTCACTGGATATTTTCTCTTTTTCGGACCATTCTCTGTAAACCCTAGAGATGGTTGTGTGTGAAAATCCCAGTAGATCAGCAGTTTGTGAAATACTCAGACCAGTCCGTCTGCACCAACAACCATTCCACGTTCAGTCACTTAAATCCCCTTTCTTCCCCGTTCTGATGCTCGGTTTGAACTTCAGCAAGTCTTCTTCATCACATCTAGATGCCTGAATGCATTGAGTTGCTGTCATGTGATTGGCTGATTAGCAATTTGTGTTACCAAGCAATTGAACAGGTGTACATTATAAAGTGACCGGTGAGTGTATGGCTGTTTTTCAAACAGAAGGTTACATCCTCCGGAGATCGCATTTCCAGGCTGCATATGTCATCAAGCCTGGTTTATTTCAGTTAACTGAGCATTACATTCGCGAGTCATAAGCATAATTACAACAATTTACACTTAACTAAGAATAATGGTCAAATTTATAACTGTTAATATTCTAAAATAAGATCTTCTTTATGACGTATGCAGCCTACAAATGCGACCTCTGGAGGATGCAGCCTTGCGTTTGAGAAACGGCCTATATATGTGTGTGTGTGTGTATGTGTTTTATTTTTTTTCTCAGTTTTATTAATTTTAGTACTTTTACTTTTATCTAAACTTTTATCTAAAATTGTATTTCCGTTAGTTGCCAAGGAAATGTTTCTAATTTTCTTTCATTTTAGGTTTTAGTTTATCTTAAAATCAATTGAGTTTTAGAAATGTTATATTTCTGTTTAGCTTTTTTATTTGAGTTAAAATTTCAGTTAGTTGCCAAAGCACCATTTCACATGGGTTTGGAGTGACGTCTTTGAGTTAATGATGGCAGAACGGTCTTTTTTGGGTGAATTATCCCTTTAAAACAAACCTAATATGATTAAGACTGCTCTTCTGTCCGCACTGTTGAGATGACAGATCTACTGTGAAAACCATGACATGTGTCCGTTTCTAACGAATGTGCTGTTGAGGTCAACGTCACATTTTGTCCTTATTATTTTAAAGCAGTGTTTTTCAGACCGATCCGGCAAGCACCCCTAGCACCACACAGTTTGTATATCTCCCTGTATCTGACACAGCCATTTAAGGTTTGCAGTCTCTACTAATGAGCTGATAAGTTGAATCAGATGTGATGGATGAGAGAGACACAGAAAATGTGCAGTGCTGCGGGTGCTCGCAGGACCGGTTTGAAAACCACTGTTTTAAAGAATAATTTCAGTCATTGCATATCTGTGCCAACAGTTCTCTGACAATGACAGCATACATTTTTGGCCTGATGCATCATGGGAACTCATTTGCTCAGTCACAAACCGATGCTGGTGTGCTCACGAGCCTGGTCGTGGGCCGCTGTGGCCAGGAGCGCACATGCAGATAGACGTGAACGTGCCACACTGCAGTGACAGCTGCGTTTACCCAGCATGCCTGCAGCTCACCTTAGTACCTTTGGGTTGCGGGGTGACCTGCCCGCCGGCGCGCAGCTTAATGAGAGTAGATGAGTGAGTTTTTCCAGCAGCACATATGGCATAATGAGGCTGAATCAGGCCGAACAGATACGCCGGCGGTGCTGTGTGACTCACCTGTGAGAGTTAATTCAGGCTCGCTGTCACTTGCCCTTCCTCTAATGCTGTCGTGCATGTGAAGATTCGGTTATATAGCGCAGATTTATGGACTGTTTGACTTTGATCAAAGTAGAATCACGTCAGAGCTAGAGTGTTGGTTGTGAGTGGTTGCCAGGGCGTTGCTATGCAGTTGCTAGGGTTGTTACTAGGGTTGCAAAGTCAAATAAAACCAATATTGTAAAAAAATTCACCTAATTCAACTTAAAAAAAATTGTTAAGTCTTCAATTAGTAAGTATATAATCAAATAAGCTGTGGCATTTTAATTTATTTTTTTAATCTTGTATAACTTAAAAAGTAAAGTTGAAATTAAACTATTTTGATGAGCAGGGTTATTATTATTAAGTTAATAAACTTAAACCTTAAAAAACAAACACTTTTTTTACTTTTTTATTTAACTCAAGTAAAATCATCTAATAAAATAAAACTTAAACATATTGCATTTCATTTAGTTGCAGGGCAGCATTTCTCATTTGTAATTAATTTAATGGGATTTACTAAAATAACTAAAACTGAAACGGAATATAACTAATAGACAATGTACACATTTAAAATATAAAGTAGTAGCGCCGGACTGTCCATGCAAAGTTGGAATTGCCCCACTTTATAGAAACAGCCTTTGAGCAAGCCAGCATTGTATGCTAATATTTGGGTTGAACTGTTCTGGAACAGTGTTGTAAATATAACTTAACCACTGATTTCTAGTTGTGTCCTCTTTTGGAAGCCCAAACAAAGTACTTTCACGTTCACAATGAAACACAGCGTCTCAGGACATGACAGCAACAATACTACAGCGAGAATAAAAGTTACGCCTTCTTTCATTGCGTGTACGTTTGGGCGGTGTTTTGAAAATCTTCCCACACCGTGACGTAGACGTGTGGGGACGTGTTTAAACGAGGCGTTTTAGGAGGCGTGGTCGAGTCTTAACTGTGATAAAGGACATCTCTTTGGTTTTGAGACTTTAGTCTTTGCAACTTCAGGGATCTGATCTCTGCACAAACAGCTTGTTACACTCCAAAGAGAAAAGAAAACTTGAAATCACATCATATGACCCCTTTAATATAAAAAAATTCAAATTTGAGTTATTTTAGTAAATCACGTTAAATTAATTACAAATGAGAAATGCTGCCCTGCAACTAAATGAAATGCAATATGTTTAAGTTTTATTTTATTAGATGATTTTACTTGAGTTAAAGTAAAAAGTAAAAAAAGTGTTTGTTTTTTAAGGTTTAAGTTTTAGTAACTTAATAATAATAACCCTGCTCATCAAAATAGTTTAATTTCAACTTTACTTTTTAAGTTATACAAGATTTAAAAAATACATTAAAGTGCCACAGCTTATTTGATTATATACTTACTAATTTTTTAAGTTGAATTAGGTGACATTTTTTACAGTATATACCAGTTTGAATCAGTCTGATGAATCTAAACTGAAACAGTCTCAGCTGTAACTGAATCACTTATTGAACTTCAAGTTATTATTCGCTTTATTTATTTATTTAAATGTAATGTAAATAATATATATGTTTTAAAGACTGTTGTCCCCTCCTCCAGTCAGCCTGGCCTGATTCTACAGTATGCCGATAATGACTGGTTAATGGAGATCTGTCTGCTCATCCATGCAGAAAATCTGGATTAGTCCTTTAGTCCACAGATTTTGAATTACAGTAGAATGTATTTGTTATTTTCATGCCAGGTTTACTGGCAAAAGCCATTCATATGCTGTTGAGCTAGAAAACTGAAATCAATGTCACAGGATCAATGAACAATATATCTGAAAACATATTTAAAAAAGATATATAATTAGGAACTATATATCTGAAAATATATTTTTAAAAAGATACATAATTTTGAACAATATATCTGAAAAGATATTTAAAAAAGATATATAATTATGAACTATATATCTAAAAATATATTTTTAAAAAGATACATAATTTTGAACAGTATATCTGAAAAGATATTTAAAAAAGATATATAATTTTGAACAATATATCTGAAAACATATTTAAAAAAGATATATAATTATGAACTATATATCTAAAAATATATTTTTAAAAAGATACATAATTTTGAACAGTATATCTGAAAAGATATTTTAAAAAGATATATAATTTTGAACAGTATATCTGAAAAGATATTTTAAAAAGATATATAATTTTGAACAATATATCTGAAAAGGGTTGTTTTTACCGGTTTGTGGACCTTGACTATTCAGTACCGTATAAGACCACAGGTTAAAATATAACTACAGAAGTACATTTTGTTTTGTACGCATCTGATTTCTTGGAAGACAAAGCTGAGAAAAGCTGCTTTTGTATGCGGAGGCAGTTAAAGTGTAGATTCTTTTGTATTTTGGGTCCTGTGTGTTGAACGAGACGTGTATGTATTGCGTTTTGATTTGGAGAGTGTTTGTACATCTGCGGAACCATTATTTTTCTGGCCCATTTTCACCGGATGAATATTCATGATATTCTCTCGCCCCTCGCCTTTTCTGTAGGTGTTCTGACACATTTTTGTTGGTAATTAGGATAACATAAAGTCTGACCTGGACGTTCATGTAATGATACAGTATATGGAAGGACTCATCTGTACGGTTTGTTTTGTTACTCCAAGATCCTTTAATCTAGTCTCAGTTTTCAGCTCCCGCTGAGAATAATTGCTTTGTTTTGAGTTTAGTCACACGTCTGTTGTCTGGAAGGACTCTGTAGATGCGCAGAGGTCTTACAGGTCTCCCTCCGATCTCTCCAATTTATCCTTATGAGTGTGAGTGCAAAACACCCTCTATCTAATCCAGCCTCCCGCTGCGCTCCGTCCTCGTTTGTTTGTGAGAGAGAGAGGGAAAACAAACATACATCAGCTTGGGCGAGTCCCGTGCGCCCATGCTAAAATTACCCATGAGGCCCTGAAATGAAAAGCAGCTGATGTCTGCAGGATGCCAGATCTCTTCTTCTTCTGCGTCTGCAGCGCAGCACAATCATGACGGCCTGTGAAGATGCTGTGAACATTAGATCATGAGTGTTTGTGATTTCAGGATTCACTTCCTCACCTCCTCTAAGACTCGCTGAAGGCTATCATGATGATGATATTTCTGAATATATAGTGCATGTTCATGCAGATCAATTCTGTGTGCCCTGTGCTGCGCCAGATCATTTATGATGTCAGTTGAAAAAAAATACATTATATACTGAATCTATATATACCAGCATCATGTGTCCGAAATGGTGTCAGTATTGACAAGATTTAAGGTATGTGTAACCATAGAGGTGGTTTATATATATATATATATATATATATTTTTTTTTTTATAAAAGGCATAAATAGAATTTCAAAATGGCAAAATTTTAGTCAGTTTATTGGCCTTGTCAATATATTTTGACCTATTCCTAGACTTCCGTCTATTTTAGAATCTAAAATTCTGTGTTTTTTGTTACTGCTATAGTTTTTGATGCTTTCAGTTATGTTAGTTGAGTTATGACATATTTGGAAGTTAACATTGTCCATTCAAGTTTTCCTTCAATGTATAAAAAGACACTGTGAAATTGTTGCATAGATTAAAGACAGTCATATTGGTTCAGACATGAGATAAGAGTGAGTGAATGAAAACGCATGGAAATGGAAATGTCTGTAAGATTCATTATATCTCAGCACGACGTGCTTTAGAACGAGACGCTGGAACACTGTATCAGATGTGCTGTTTTTAACCGCGTTCTTACACCTCCATCTCTCGCCTCCTTTCACTGCTCCTCTCTTTACTGTGATCAGGAGGTGTTCATGACAGGTGCTGCTCCTCTTCTGCTTCTGTTCTCTGTATAGTAATGGAGACTTCAGCCCTTCATCCTCATCATATATAGAGTGTGAGTGTTCCCGAGTAAGCAGTATGTGCATCTTAAAAGTAGTCTGCTCTGTTTTTTGTTTCGTTTTTTTTGACCTGAACTTTTATTTGAAGTCTTGTTTAAAGTCAAAAATGGGAAGGTTAGCCTCCCATTTCATATATATATATATATATATATATAAAATATTTAAAAATATAAAATTTGTCTATTTTTTTGTAAATTTGAGAATCTTTTTGTGATAAATTTGTCAATTACGAAGACATCGGCAAAAATACACTGAATTAAATGTGAAAATTTGAATTACAGTACAAAACTGAAAGAGTATTTCCTGAATTAAACAAATCTAAAAATTCTAGTAAAACTGAGTATTTTCTTGTCAAACTCAAAGCTGTTCATTGAGTTACATTTGTTACTTTTTGTGTTTTTTTAAGTGGACTTGCTTTGCAGAGAAAAACTAGAAATGTAATCTGTTCTTCTTTGCACAAGGTTTGATGTCAAATGTTGATGATTAGCTGAATAACAGCTATTTAATAACACAATTGAATGACTCAGAAATGTGACGGTAGCTACATCGCCCCCTTCAGGTTAGTGGAACACATGGTCCAAGTATTTACATTTAATGACTTGCATAGAGTATGTTTTCATCTGTCACCCTCCTCAGACACTCAGTTATCAGGTTATATATTTAGCTCAGCTATTGTTAATTGGCGATACAGCGGTGTGTGAGTGCTAAAAGCCATCCATGGAGCCTTAAACAAACCCTGGCGCGAGTGATTGGTGGAGCTGCTGGTGAACCTCAGACGTTTGACACACAGCTGATACAGCTTACTCTAGAGTCTCCAGAGGTGAAACGACCTCGGCGCCCTGCGACCCTGCTAGAAGAGAGAGAGAGGTCGTGACGGGGCTACAGCACTTATGGAAAAGGAGGAGTCCCAGGATGTGTTTAATGAAATGATTTTTTGTTATTTTAGCAAACAGAACAGGGAACAGGCTGCACTTACTGTTATTTGTGAAAATATAAGAGACATATTTTGAACCAAAAGACGGAAATAGTATTTTCTTTTAAAACATATACCAATAATCTTTGTTTACATCTTCAAATTATCTTTTTTTAATGTGGTTGCATTTAATTTAACATTTTAATGTATAAATTGCTTGTAGATTTCACAGATAAACACAAAGAGATGGCAAGTAAACCATTGAATTAAACATGACATTTTGGCGAAGAATCACTAAAATAGTATTTTCTTGTAAAACATACTACAATAATCTTAGATTACTGCTTCAAATAATCTTTTTTTTACATTATGGCTGCCTTTTAATTTCATTTGAAACAGTTTTTCTCAGAAATTCCTATGAAATTTGGCAAATAAAAGAAATGACGTGTATCACATTGAATTAAACATGACATTTTGAAGTAAAAAGACAAAAAAATTATAATTGTACAACCTACACTAATAATCTTTGTTTTATTTATAACTTCTAAAAAATATATTTTTACAGTGTGGTTGCATTTTCTTTTATTAATTTTCACTCTGTAATTATTTATGAAATTTAACACATTGCATTAAATATGAAATTTTGAAGTAAAAGAGTAAAATATAATGTTCTTTAAAAACATATTTATATTTCAAACTTAAAAAAAATGGTGTTCTTGCATTTGACTGATTTTGGATGGAAATTGCTAGTACATTTCACAAACAGTTGGAAAGAAATGCCACTTAATAATTTAAAGTAAAATTTTGAAGTAGAAAAACTATCATTTCTAGATTGCATTTGAGTTTGTCAAATGTGCATGTGACTAAACTCTGTAGCGGCTCTGCACTGAACTCATGCAGAAGGACTTTATTTTATAAGGTCAGTGATTTATATGAACTCTGCTGTCTGGCACAGAGGCTTGAACACACTAACATGATTTACAGTCATTTATTTCCCATGTGGCTCTTTGTCATTTCTGCTGTGGGCGGCTCAGATGTTCAGATATAAAGCAGATTGGATGTTTCTAATGAAACTTTATCTCTATGTGTCCTTAAATGACTGTCTGGTGGTCAATTCTGTTCCGCAGTACCTTTTAAACTCTCTTCAGCTCAAAGGTAATTGCCTTGCTTTGTTAAAATCTTTAGAAAGGAAGATATTGAGACTGATCTGTTTAATTTGATCAAACAGGATTGAATGGTCGGTCTATTGACACAAAGCTACTAACACCATAAATCAGCGGTGCCCGATCCTGCTCCTGCGATCGACTGTCCTGCAAAGTTCAGCTCCAACTCTAATCAAACACACCTGAAGCAAATAATGAATGTCTTCCGGATCTCTTGAAAACTAAAGACAGGTGTGTTTGATTAGAGTTGGAGCTGAACTTTGCAGGAGCAGGATCGGGCATCCCTGCATTAAATCATCCCAGTTTATACAATACAGATTATCTTCAGAGTACCTTCACAGTAATAAACAGGAAACTAGCAGTATTAATGTTGCACAGTTCTTCTAAATATAGTGTCATTATTCAGCTCCCGTCAGTTCAATGTTGATTCAGTTCAGTTTAATAAGAGAGTCAATATTGCAAATTCATGAATTATGAAGTGAAGCCAATTCAGCTATAAAGCAGCTCTACAGAAGACAGTGTTGTCTTCATCTCAATTCAGGTCAAGTTTTGTTCTGATTCAAGCGTCTGTACACTGTGCCGTTAATTTGAAAATATTACTAAATATGATGTTTCTTTAAACCCCCGCTTGGCTCCATTGATAATACTCAATAGTGATTGTGCTGCTCTTTTCCCTCCAAAATGATGTCACTTCTTGAGGATGACGTTATTTGAAACATTTCTGTTGCACATTCTTTAAAATTCCAAATATTCAAATTGCAATATAATGGAGACATGGAAATGTCCAGCAAAGTAGAAGACCTCTGTGACTCAAAAAGATCATAGTTTTATTAGTTATACGTAGCATATTTGGTCTCATTCAGCTCTCTTGCATTGTGGTTTACATGAAAAAGATGCCAGATTGCTTATTTTAAGCAAACTCTGGTGTGTTTGAGGGTGTGCGTTGAGTTTGTACGTGAAGGCAGTCGACTGCACCGCGGCAGCCCCTGATGAACACGGCGTGGAAAACACGAGCTCAAGTGCATTGAGATGGCAGCATGTCTGGCCCGTTGACATTTAGCTGCTCAGCGCATCATGTGGACGCATCCTTCCAGAAACATTGATTTGGCATGAAGATCAGACAAGGGAAGACGAGAGATTTCCAAAAACTCCTACTTTTACGTTTAGTTTTTCATGACCATTCTCTCTGACTTTTAACAGGCTGTTTTTGTTGGTCTAAGTTTAACCAAGTGCTATTGTATATGTATACGGATATGTAAATGACCTCTGTTATGATTAGCGAACCTCTGCGTACTCTACCAGCATTCAGCGGGATGGCTGATGGTGAGCGGTCTCATGTTAATGAGCTCAAGGTTATGACTTCATCACTAAAGTGTTTTTGTTTTTTGTGTCTGGCAAAAAGCATTGAAAACAATCAAAAAGATCTGTAGCTGTATCAGGATATACAGACGTGGATGTGGGATCTTTTAAAGGGACAGTTCATATAAAATATTGTGCAAAAAAATGCATACATACATCTATAATCTCTCAGCTTTGTTTTCATAAATTCGACAGATTAAAAAAACGATTGAAAACGTACCCATGCACTTGTTAAAAAGCAATCAGAAGGGTAATTTTTTTTTTTATCTCTTTATAGCACTTTTATTAAACTTTCAGATGCATATTGTATTAGGGGTCGACCGATTATCGGCCTGGCCGATTATCGGCGCCGATATTAAGCATTTTACCGATTATCGATATCGGCCATTTTAAAAACAGATTTGCCGATAATTTTTTTTTTTTTTTTATGCAAACAAACATACTATTTACAGGTGACATTATTTATTGGTGAATAAATAATACAGGTGAAACTATTTAATGTTTAAATGCACTATTTGGCTCGATGCAGCCTGTCTGAGCTCAACACTCTGTGAGAGTGAGGCGATCTCTCAATCTCTGAGAGCAATCTCCGCCCACCGCTCATCTGATATGTAGAGAGTCACGAGTCCGACCAATCAACGCGGAAAACTGAAGACAGTCTCACACCGAGAGCACTCGCTAACTGGAGCTGCCTCAGTGATCACGCATCAGTTGTCTCTCAAAGGTAAAGCAGCAGCAGACGTTGCTGAAGTTGCAAAACACCTCAATATAACCTATGATGTCCGCGATGCGGAAAATGCGGGCGGAATCGCGGAATGCAGTCATATAATGGAATTTACCGTATAACGCGGAATGTCACGGAATTTGTCAAAGTTTGGATGAATTAATCAAAAGTAGGCCAGTACACTTAAATCGACTCGCGCTATGGACTAGTATCTATAAATATTAAGCCGCAAAAACACTATTTAAATATGAATCCTGCATGTTCTGCATCTCTGTTAATGAATGACACAGACGTGCGGTTTCATTTACTGCACACATACATACTGAAGCGCGTGCTGCTCGCAGTGACTTCAGCGTCTGCCGTCTCACTAAATGAGGACATAAATACATGAACAACATCCCCAGAACTGCTCGGAGAGTCACATCATGAGCATTTGACCGTTTCATTTGAGTAAAACGATCGTCATATCATATATACATAGGCTACAGAAACTTAAAAGGTCCTCATGGCAACCTGTCAAAATATAAGTTCGGTTTAGCCGAATATATTACTGTATACGTAATACAACTACAACAATTATTACAACTTTTGTTGAGAATAATCACACAATACGCTAAATACGTTTACTTTAAGTTTTACAAAATGTTTACAGAATGCTTCTGGGTGATCTCTGTACTTATGTTATTATTAATATTACTGTTTATTTAATGTTGTTGTTATTAACAGTTTTCAGAATTAAAGACATGTTTAAAAGCATTTAAAGAACGTTTTTTTTTGTCAGAGGTCTTGTTATTATTAATTTTGGCATTCATTTTCATTTTTACACCAGACACGTATATCGGTTCAAAATATCGGTTATCGGTCTACTTGATCTGTAATAATCGGTATCGGTATCGGCCCTGAAAAACACATATCGGTCGACCCCTATATTGTATGGATTAATTTTACGACACTTTTATGAACTTTTTGAATCTTCTAAGTTGTGGTTACCTGGACTTTCAATAGAGGGACAGAAACCTCTCAGGTTTCATTAAAAATATCTTGTGTTTCGACGATGAACCAAAGTCTCCCCGTGAGACAAATAATGACAGAAGTTATATTTTTAGGTGAACCGTCCCTTTAACTTGTGGCAGTTTGGTTAACGTGATAATATTATTGTCGGGAAGGAAGCCTTATGTTGTTGTGGAATCTGATGAATATTGAATGTGGGAAGCAGAATATGTTTGTTTTGTGCTCTAGTATATGTGTAGATGTGCTGTTGTATTACCATCATCTCATTTTCAGGGTCTTTCTCCCACAGTAACAGAAGAGAGATGACTTTAGGGAAATATAACCCACATAAAACCCTTACTAGCATCAGAGGAATTGTATACAACCCACCCGCTCGCTTAAGCGTTTCTATCACAGCCAAAAGAAAAGCACTTAACGGCTGGAGTGTTGACGCAGAAACCCTAAAGAATATTCATGTTAACACTCGAGGTCAAATAGCTCCCATGTGCCCCGTTAAAAGTGCTGGAGTTGCCCAGAAGCCCGAGCTGAGCTTTATTATTCACAGGGCAGTTCATTCTTTATGGCATTAGCTCTATACGTTGGCAGCAAATAGATGTATTTCAGAGAAATTAATTACACTAATCACGAATCTGCAGCCAGATTCAGAGCATATCAAGAGAGTCAGCGTCTTTGCAGGAGACATAATTATCTGATTCTGCACATGCATAATTACACACAACCCTCATTATTTTCTATTACTTTGATGATCTGTGCAAAGCATTAAAAACACAAACATTGTGTTCAAATCATCATTGTGCAGTCGATTTACATTTGATCTCTTGTAATGTACAATTCTGAAGCAACCTTGTAAACGACTAATTTCAATTTCATTAATTTTCCTGTTTTAATATGCACTTCTTTAAGCTTGTTCGGAATGAATAGAAAATTATGTGAACTCAGCATTTAGGTCTTATAATACTGAACCCAGGGCCGTTACTGCTTATCTTATGAAAATGAATAAACATTAAATATCTATATAAGAGGCACTGAATCTGTCTATCATCTATCTGTCTGTCTATCTAGTTCTGCTCAAAAGTGTGGGGTCAGGAAAGATATTATTTAAAGAAATAAATACTTTTTAATGCTCTTTATGTTGTAAAAATGCTTCAAAGCTTAAAGTGATTAAAACGAACAGTAAAGACATTTGTAATGTTACAAAATATATTTCAAATAAATGCTGTTAATTCTTTACATTATTCATCAAAGAATAAAGAATAAGCATAGAATGATTTCTGAAGATCATGTGACACTGAAGACTGGAGTAATGATGCTGAAAATTCAGCTGCGCATCACAGAAATAAATGACATTTTTACAGTATATTCAAATTGAAAACACTTATTTTATATTGCAATAATATTCAATAATTGTACAGTTCTTACTGTGTTTTTGATCAAATAAATGCAGCCTTGGTGAACATAAAAGACATTGTGACCCCAGACTATATACGTTAATAAAGAAAATAGCACTAAAAGTGGACAGAAAGAGTCTTTGACTTCTGTCTCTTCTCTTTAAGCAGGTCTCGATCTGTGTTTCCGGTTGTTTTGCTGTTTCTCTGTCCCGCTCGGATGCTTTGAGCTTCGCCCCAGGAATCTTCTTCTGTACTCTGACTGTGACGTCCTGTCACTGTGATGAATGGTCACTGAAAAGCCATCACATCCTTTTGTTTTCCATAAATCCAGATGTAGTTTTTGGGTGGATTGAGTGCATCCTGGTGGAAACCGTGATAATCACACAGCTGCGGCTGCGTTCACAAGGTGACACTCCCTCAGGACACACAGCATGCTCTATTTTCTCCAAAACCATTTCCGTTACCATCTTTATTAGATATGCAAACGTTAAGGTCTGGAAGTTCAATGCTTTACAAATTCTCTTTAAACCCTGAGGAGCTTTGAATACAGTACAGATGCATGCATTGGGGAAAGGTTCACTTTCTGTGCTGGCGTTTGCAGATGTCACTGCTCCAGACGTCCTGAAAGATGATTCTGCGGTTTTGTTCGTTCTCACTCATTGTGTGGTGTGAAAGAGCGCATCGGTTTCAGTAGCTGTCTTGTTTCTTTCTGTTTGTTTCTGTGTCTCTGGTATCCAAGTTTGGCCTTTTGCCGTATTCAGCACAGACATCTTGAGCACATCTGCGTTGAAGCGTCTTCATCAGACTGTGAGTGATGCTGCTTTTATGGCATGTTGCATTATGCTAATTAAAAAAAGAAATGAAAATCAGTTTCGTATTCTCAATCGACACACAGGTGTACAATAATATAACACTATGCCTCATTCATGAAACATGAGCATAATTTTGTGTTTGTGAAATATATTTCAAACAATTGCTGCCTTCTATAGAATAATAATAATAATAATGTTATTAAATATATTTAATATATATTTACAGTTATATATTTTAACACAAAATTTTCATGTGCTTTAATTTAGATATTTTTTTCTTGCAGAATATATTGTGTGTGTCGTGCTGTGTCGTGCGTTGTGTGTGTGTATGTGTGAGATGTGTGTGTGCATGGTGTGTGTGTGTGTGTGTGTGTGTGTGTGTGTGAATGTGTACTGTACATAATGTGTCTGTGTGTGTGAGTGTGTGTGTGTATATTATTATATATATATATATATATAAATACTGTTTCAATCTGTCTGTAATATCTTAATACTTTCTTGAATCAATGTTAGATTTAATTCAACATGTTACTCAATTTCTGAGTGAAAATCATTTTTACACCAGTATTTTTCCGTGTTGTTGACCTCTGAACGAGGCGCTTGCATCATATTAAATATTGTGACTAAGGTCTATATAGAACACTTTGGTTTTTTTATTGGCACATTGATATTTACAACGTTTTCTTGTACTTTATATTCTTTTCTGTACGTTTAGCGTCTCATTTAGAAGGGATTATTCTTGAATTGGAAGCTTTTGGGGGATTTTTTTGTCTCAGTTTGTGGTTCAAGGCAGAATCCTGGTGTTTTTGCTTGATGGTACTTTTGTTTGTTTTGTATCGTCCTGTATTTTTGAGGGCACTTGATTTAGTCCTCCCACAACACCACTAACTTACCATTAAAGTTCAGCTATTTAACCACGATCAAACAAAGATGAGCTTTGTTGGTTTGGTGAGCCCTGGGGTTTGACTGATTCAGCATTCATCTCTCGCTGCGAGAGCTTAGCTACTGAAATGCACATCGAGCCTTTTTATTAGAAAATGAGAAATGAAGGGAAACTGGCTGACAAGGATGTTATTAAGCTGCTCTTCAGGAAACAGGCATCAAAAATATCCTCGACTCGCGTCTAAAGCAGCAGACAGTAAGTCTGAGGCCTCGCGTGTGGTTTCTCTGGGCTGTGTTTGTGATGATTCGCTAAAGCTGAAAGCTAATATCCCTGCAGAAGAGCAATATTCTCTCAGTATGAAGGGAAGCATAAATCTCATCAGCGTCTGTGTTCGACTGGCCAACTCTCCACCTCATACAGTGCCTGCTTTATACCGTCAGCTTAAAAATATCTAATATATGCTAATATAATCAAATAAATAGTATTTTCTTCTACAATATATTGTGAATATGTATATGTGTATGTATATAATAGTCAAATTTAAATGCATTTAATAATAATAATTGTATTATTATTTATATGTACTATTATATATCATATGTATTTTATAGTTTTATTAATAATTGTATATTTTTCTTCTTATTGATAATAATTATGATAAAATATTTGTAATATTTAATTTAGAAAAATAATAATAAGTATTATTATTAGTAATTGTATGATTGTTTATATTCTACTATTATATATCATATATGTATTTTTATATTTGAATGAATCATTTTATTTTATTTTTCATATAAGTAATAATACATATTTTGATATTTAATATTTTTTATATTTGTACACATATTAGTTATTATTACAGTTATTATATCATGTATTTGTTATATTTGTTAATCATTTTATATTTTTCTTCACCTTATTATTATTCTCATTATTATTATTATTAATAATAATAAAAGTATTCAAATGGATTATTACTAATTTACTCATTATTATTTTAATAATTATATTTTACATAATATATAATTATTATGTAGTAGTTTTTTATTTTGTAAGCATTTTAATAAGCAATAATAATAATAATAAATCTTCCTCTTTTTATTATTAATATTATTATTATTATTCAGCCTTCCTCTACCTGAAACTGTTATGTTATTATACTCAATATTATAAATAATAACATTAATCATTATAATATGTCTTTGTATTATGAAGTAATTGTAGTTATTAATGTAGTATTGATGTCTTTTATCAGATTGCTCCGGTGTAATGTGCTCGGATGATTATAGGTGTTTGTGTAATATCTTGATCACGTCTGCGACTGAGGAGAGTTTATGATTTGTCCTCCGAATGAGAGATTGCACTGGAACAGGAAAATAAAAAGGGTATTGGAAATGGAAGGAACTGTGAAGTGAGAGAAGAGGAAGATTAGAAAGGGTTGGAGCGAGAGGAGATGAAGATGAATGGAGCGCAGCGGGGTAATTGAGATATCAATCTGTCCAGAGGTGCTGCTGCTATTGAAGATGGGATTGGGATACGGAGACGCTCATTAAATAAGGAGAGAGCCACGGAAGAGAAAGAGACGTTTATCTGACTGCAGTGTTATTCACATTGACTTTATAAATGTGTGAGTGCATATTACACAGCCTACAACTTAAAGCTGCTTTCATGTTAAAATCATCCTAAAACTGCACCTTAAGAGTTCGATCATGTCATGATTATATTGTTAATCAGTGCTGAGATATATTCCTATGTTAGATCGTGTTTATTCTCAGGGTGTTATTGAATGTTTGTGTCGGGGTGTTTGGAGGATCGCGGCGGGTGAGCTGAATCAGTGCTGAGATATATTCCTATGTTAGATCGTGTTTAGTTGTCTTCAGGGTGTCTGTGCTATTGAATGTTTGTGTCGGGGTGTTTGGAGGATCACGGCGGGTGAGCTGAATCAGTGCTGAGATATATTCCTATGTTAGATCGTGTTTAGTTGTCTTCAGGGTGTCTGTGTTATTGAATGTTTGTGTCGGGGTGTTTGGAGCATCGCGGCGGGTGAGCTGAATCAGTGCTGAGATATATTCCTATGTTAGATCGTGTTTAGTTGTCTTCAGGGTGTCTGTGTTATTGAATGTTTGTGTCGGGGTGTTTGGAGCATCGCGGCGGGTGAGCTGAATCAGTGCTGAGATATATTCCTATGTTAGATCGTGTTTATGGCGCTTTTCCACTGCATGGTACGGTACGGTTCGGCACGGCTCGGTACGGTACGGTACGGCTCAGTTCGGGTCGGTTTGCATTTCCACCGCAGTTTAGTACCGCTATAGAGTGGGCGGGATTATTCACGCGTCGTTATAATTGCGCCGCCTCTACTGCCGTGACATCATCGTAAACGCGCCACAAACAAACTCACAACAAAGAAAGGAGACGGAATAGTGTTCTTCACTCTCGGCATGTGGATGTTTTTAACAGCAATGGAGAGGTCTATGAATCCTTGTGATTTACCCCCAGCAGCAGAGACTGTGGTGGCAGTGACACGGGCTGTAGAGGAGGAGAGCAGGGATGTGTTTAACAGCAATGGAGAGGTCTATGAGAATGCTTGTGATTTACCCCCAGCAGCAGAGACTGCGGTGGCAGTGACACGGACTGTAGATGAGGAGAGCAGGGATGTGTTTAACAGCAATGGAGAGGTCTATGAGAATGCTTGTGATTTACCCCCAGCAGCAGAGACTGTGGTGGCAGTGACACGGACTGTAGAGGAGGAGAGCAGGGATGTGTTTAACAGCAATGGAGAGGTCTATGAGAATGCTTGTGATTTACCCCCAGCAGCAGAGACTGCGGTGGCAGTGACATGGACTGTAGAGGAGGAGAGCAGGGATGTGTTTAACAGCAATGGAGAGGTCTATGAGAATGCTTGTGATTTACCCCCAGCAGCAGAGACTGTGGTGGCAGTGACATGGGCTGTAGAGGAGGAGAGCAGGGATGTGTTTAACAGCAATGGAGAGGTCTATGAGAATGCTTGTGATTTACCCCCAGCAGCAGAGACTGTGGTGGCAGTGACACGGACTGTAGATGAGGAGAGCAGGGATGTTCGTGCAGGTGTGCTGCGTTACTTGATTAGTTAACTATTCATGCAGCGTGTTCTGTAAAGTGAATTATCAATAAACTTTTGAATATTTCAAAATGTACAATGTATCCCTTGTTTTTTTTTATTTATGTGATGGTTTTTATAATCGCGGCATTAATCATTTGTCTTTTTCAAGAGGTTCATTACGTGCTCATACAATGATACATATTTAATATAGTCTGGAGGTACACTTATTCGATCAGATTGTTTTTAATTGAAGCAAAACACAGATACAGAGGTAAAAATATAAACAGAAAACATACTCTGAAAATATAGCAAGTTCAAAAGTAACGTTATACATAAGGCTTTTTCCTTCGGCGTCGCGCCATCAAGCTCTCACTGGATCCGCTCCTCGGCTATCAACGAGAGGAACATCTGTACTTCCTCAACAGACAACGACACTGCTATTTTGCAGTTGATGCAAAAATGTGCGTTTGTTTAAACAGAAGATGCGTCCGATCCTTCGCTGGCTGTGCTGATTTAAATCTAGCGGGTCGGGCTGTAGAGGAGGGTCTCGTGTCGCAAGTTCAGTGACGCAGTAATGACGATTTTCTCCGGCCAATCAGTGATCAGCAGAGTTTACACGTCACGTTTTGGTAACGGTACGGCTCGCTTGGAACCTCGACCGAAGTGGTACTAAAAAAGTATCAGGTACCAGGTACAGTACCCAGTGGAAAACCCCCCAAAATTGAACCGTACCATACCGTGCCGTACCATGCAGTGGAAAAGCGCCATTAGTTGTCTTCAGGGTGTCTGTGTTATTGAATGTTTGTGTCGGGGTGTTTGGAGGATCGCGGCGGGTGAGCTGAATCAGTGCTGAGATATATTCCTATGTTAGATCGTGTTTATTCTCAGGGTGTTATTGAATGTTTGTGTCGGGGTGTTTGGAGGATCGCGGCGGGTGAGCTGAATCAGTGCTGAGATATATTCCTATGTTAGATCGTGTTTAGTTGTCTTCAGGGTGTCTGTGTTATTGAATGTTTGTGTCGGGGTGTTTGGAGGATCGCGGCGGGTGAGCTGAATCAGTGCTGAGATATATTCCTATGTTAGATCGTGTTTAGTTGTCTTCAGGGTGTTGTGTATTGAATGTTTGTGTCGGGGTGTTTGGAGGATCGCGGCGGGTGAGCTGAATCAGTGCTGAGATATATTCCTATGTTAGATCGTGTTTAGTTGTCTTCAGGGTGTCTGTGTTATTGAATGTTTGTGTCGGGGTGTTTGGAGGATCGCGGCGGGTGAGCTGAATCAGTGCTGAGATATATTCCTATGTTAGATCGTGTTTAGTTGTCTTCAGGGTGTCTGTGTTATTGAATGTTTGTGTCGGGGTGTTTGGAGGATCGCGGCGGGTGAGCTGAATCAGTGCTGAGATATATTCCTATGTTAGATCGTGTTTATTCTCAGGGTGTCTGTGTATTGAATGTTTGTGTCGGGGTGTTTGGAGGATCGCGGCGGGTGAGCTGAATCAGTGCTGAGATATATTCCTATGTTAGATCGTGTTTATTCTCAGGGTGTCTGTGCTATTGAATGTTTGTGTCGGGGTGTTTGGAGGATCACGGCGGGTGAGCTGAATCAGTGCTGAGATATATTCCTATGTTAGATCGTGTTTATTCTCAGGGTGCTGTCTATTGAATGTTTGTGTCGGGGTGTTTGGAGGATCACGGCGGGTGAGCTGAATCAGTGCTGAGATATATTCCTATGTTAGATCGTGTTTATTCTCAGGGTGTTATTGAATGTTTGTGTCGGGGTGTTTGGAGGATCGCGGCGGGTGAGCTGAATCAGTGCTGAGATATATTCCTATGTTAGATCGTGTTTATTCTCAGGTGTCGTTATTGAATGTTTGTGTCGGGGTGTTTGGAGGATCGCGGCGGGTGAGCTGAATCAGTGCTGAGATATATTCCTATGTTAGATCGTGTTTATTCTCAGGGTGTCTGTGTTATTGAATGTTTGTGTCGGGGTGTTTGGAGGATCGCGGCGGGTGAGCTGAATCAGTGCTGAGATATATTCCTATGTTAGATCGTGTTTATTCTCAGGGTGTTATTGAATGTTTGTGTCGGGGTGTTTGGAGGATCGCGGCGGGTGAGCTGAATCAGTGCTGAGATATATTCCTATGTTAGATCGTGTTTATTCTCAGGGTGTTATTGAATGTTTGTGTCGGGGTGTTTGGAGGATCGCGGCGGGTGAGCTGAATCAGTGCTGAGATATATTCCTATGTTAGATCGTGTTTATTCTCAGGGTGTTTATTGAATGTTTGTGTCGGGGTGTTTGGAGCATCGCGGCGGGTGAGCTGGGCTCTTGTGTTGATGGAGCTGAATCAGGGCTTATTGACGGGGAAAAAGAAAGCAGTGAAAACCTGACACTTGGGCAGCCAACCTTAAATTGGCCACATGGGGAAGAGCTGGATGCATTGACTGAAAAATCAATCTATTTCATGATTCATGATGCGTATTGAATGCCAGCAGCACAGCTTTCACTGCTTCATTATTGGATGTGATGTTGCATCTGTCTAGTGTCTAAAGTACATGAGGTGTGAAGACAAAAGACGCTTAATTGCTTTGTTTTTTAATTAACTTCATGTAACTCTAGTCATCCAGAAGAGAGAGTATATGTACAATAGATTTTAAAGTCAGAATGTCTTTGTATTATACTATAAGACAAAAACCCAAATTCAATATAACCAAATGCAAATTTCATGTCATGCTATTACAATTAAAAAAGCCCTATAAATGAAGTCATTATTCTCTTCATATAAATTATTTATATTATATTATATTATGCATGTAAGTGATTAAAATACAATTTAATATGAATGAATTACAATTTATTTAAATGTAATAATAATAAAGTGATTGTAGAAATATATTAGTGTAATATATTAATATTATATATTTTTGTACTTTATACACACACACACACACACACACACACACACACACACATATATATATATGCCAACAAAAGAGCAACAACATGCAAGTGCTATGACAAGTCTCAGTTAGCCTACCGCACTACACGTAGCAAGGTTTTTTCTTTTTAAGAAAACGAGCAGAATATAGAAAAAATAAAGTTTTTTTATAGTTTTTTTAAAAGAAACAAGTTGATACAACAGAAAAAAGAAAGCTAATGTTAGTTTTTCAAGAAAAGCTAACAGTTAGAGAATACATATGCAATTGATAGAGGGTCAAGTGTGTGTAGGGATAGATAAAATAGAATTAGAATAGAGAGTGCTAGAGTTAAAGGGTTAAATAAAGATCAATATATATATATTGATTCCATCTTTATTATATATATATATATTGATTTAACATTATTATTTTAGTAATATATTTGAAAAAAAATCTATAATTATACATACAAAGTTTTTATATCAATATATTACATAAATATACATAAATGTGCTTAAATATAGATATTAGATATACTACTAATGTATACAGCAGTTTAGCAGTCACACATCTCTGACTGTACAATACTATTATTAGCCAATCCGATTTCTCAGCTTTGTATAAAATGGTGTCTTTATCTGTGAAGTGAATATACAGATGCATCTAAACCAGCATGTGTAGACCGTATAGGACGGTTATAGGCAAGGCAAGGCAAGTTTATTTGTATAGCACATTTCATACACATTGGTAATTCAAAGTGCTTTACATAAAAGAAAGTGAAATAATCATTCACAGCAATAAAAACAAGGAGTTAAAAATAATAAAATAAGGAAATTTAAAATGATATAGAAATTGATTTAAAATGAGATTTAAAACAGTTAAATAGAAAATGATTATACATAAAATAATGCAGTCTGTTCGGACGTAGCACAGTGCTCATTCAACAAATGCACAGCTAAATAGATGAGTTTTGAGACTGGATTTAAATGTTGCTAATGTTTTAGCACATTTGATCTCTTCTGGAAGCTGGTTCCAGCTGCGGGCGGCATAATAGCTAAAAGCGGACTCCCCTTGTTTTGTGTGAACCCTTGGTATTTCTAACTGACTCGATCCTAATGATCTGAGTGGTCTGTTAGGTTTATATTCAGTGAGCATATCTGCCATATATTTATTTATATAGATAAATATAAAGGGTGTCAGGAATCTGCGGGTCAGTGATGAATGTGCTGGGATGTGAAGAGGTGGTGATGTGCTGCCAAAAGGACGTTGTGTAACCAGTAAAGTAGAAGATTTCTAAGTGCAACATCAAGGTGTCAGAAGCAGTGTGCTGGAAAGACCAGCCCAGAGGAGCATCAGCGGTCAGATGGCAGAGAGAAGTCAGTGCTGAGGACAAGAGGACGCGCCATCAGAAAGATGTCCCAGTTCCAATAATCCTGCGTTCAATACTAGATGAGAGCAACAAGGCTTCTCTTTTAGGGAGAAACAGAGTGATGTTTTGCAGTTGTAGGTGGAGGTGAAGCTGAAAGGAGATTGCAGTCATGTGGAACTGAAATGTTCATGGTGATCTGTCTTTGCTTTTATTTTTCACATCTCTGGGGTCAATCTATTGACTTTAGCGATCTTTGTTGCGTTATATAGCAATGGTGACCATTCAAAAATGAGAAAAGCATTCCTGTGTTTTTTTGCCAAAGTTTGCATGCCTGTAACTCAAGACGTATTAAAGACGTTTTAATATCCTTTTAGATTTTGGTTCTTAAAAAACTTTCCTTTTGGCGTCTTCATTTTTAAGGCTATATATGTTTCGGTTCCAGAGATATGAGGATTTCAATGTGGCTCCATAGAGACATTTTTTAATTGTGCACAATTTCAGTGGTCAAAAACCAAATGTGGGTCGCTTTGCATAAAGCTGATACTTTTTCTTTTAAAGAGGAATGTCTGAAGAACAAATATTGTGGAAACTAGAAATGTATCTTGTTTTCCTCTATCAAAACAATTGCATTGAACATACCTGTCTGAGTGACAAATATTCTCTTTTCCAAAGTTTGCATGCCTGTAACTCAAGAATAAATAAAGATATCTCAATGTCATTTTAGATTCTGGTTCTTAATAAACTTTCCTTGTGGTATCATCATTATTGAAGCCCTAAATACTTCTCTCTCAAAGATACGAGGATCTCAGTGCGGCTCCATTTGTGAATTGTTGATGTTCAGCATTTTCTGGTTGAAAACCAAATGTGGTCATTTTGCATGTGGCCAATACTTTCATTCTGATTTTGTGTTATTTATGATTCCAAAGTCCTTTTAAAGTCAACAAGAAACTAAAACAGACACTTGTTCAGTGTTGGGTGTAACGCGTTACTGTAATTAAATCACTTATCCACTGAAAAAGTAAAGTAAGGGATTACTGTTCATTTTTAGGTAATTTAATTACAGGTACTTATAACGTACATGCGTTACATACAGTAAACAATTTCAACAGTTCTAAAATCAATATTGAATTTAAAATCTAAATTGACCATCTAAAGATCGATTGAATGCAGCGGCTTTAGCCCTCCGCGCGCCGGCTCGTTCACTTTCACATTTCCCTGATTCACAGAGAAACCTTCAATACTCAGATACAGAAGACTTAAATCAATAGAATCTAAAAAGCTTGAAGTGTCTACTTTTAAATGAACGAATTCAAGTCAAAAGCTAATAAAATGTGGGACATTCTTTCCCGTATTTGGTTCAAGGTTCAAGGTTCAAGGTTCTTTATTATTCGTCACATACACAATCATACAAGTATAATCAGTAGTGAAATGCAAGTAGAATTGAAGAAAAATACAGCATTTACATGAGGAAAGTGAGGAGAAAAAAAATGACTCCCAGACTATGCTCCTTGGGGAGTACAGTGTGAGAAAAGGAAAAACACCTCAGCAACACAAAAGCACATACACGACATAGCCACAGGGGAAGTGAATCCGGCCCAGCAAGCAGCCATCTGATCCCGCAGCCACTGATCCGGCGCTGGTCAGACCCGCTTGACCAGGCCAGCGGATCGAAGCGAACAGAGGCGAATGGTCGGGGGGGGGGGGGCAATGTCTGTAATGTCTGTAATGTCTGTAGGGTGGGGGAGGAACGCAAAAGCGTCTAACTGCATTGCACACCCGGGGTAGATTGCAGCAACAGCCTTGCCAAGGCCACTGTAGGGGAGCCAGAAAAAGATAAGATTGTTTTGTCTTTGGGGCGAGTAAACATTCCAATTTTTGCAGGCTACTCTCTGTCCATTTTTGTCCATTTTGGTCTCATTTTAATCAATTTCCCTTTGTAAAGCCGTGAACTTCTCCTTGGTAGAATCCATATTGCGATTATAGTTCAGTCTCAATGCTGACCGCTCTTCCCACAGCTTCAATCATACGGGCAGCCTTGTGGGGCTTTGGACAGCTGTTCCCGTTTTCTGAATTCTTCGATAACCCAGGGTAAAGCCTAATCCAATCAGCAAAATACCTGTTATCATGGTTCCGAATAGGTAGATATCAATGTCCTCCACGGAAAGAGCCGCCAGACACACGATTCGCCACCTCTCCCACGCGCCATCGTATAGCCGGCTGCGAACGTTCCGTCAGGACAGTCAGGTTCCCCGAAACCCAAGTTTCGATAGTGTCAATTGCATTAAGAGACCGGTTAATCCATAATATTTTAGTTTGGAGAGCAGTGCAGAGAGAGTCTCTCACGAGACAAGGGAGCAAAGCAGGGAAGATAAGGGTGGGGACGAGGAGAGAAAGCGACCACCTCCGTTGAGAGCCAAAGAGAAAGTCTGAAGTGTCTACTATTAAATGAACGAATTCAAATCGAAAACGAATGTTATCTGATTACGTAATCCATATGAAACTAAAGCGAGGTACAGTCTTTCCCGTATTTGAGCTCATTATATGCAGTCACCTGCATGCAAACGCCCTCAACTAGATACAAAAAAAAAAAAAGATTAAAAAACAAATCAAGATTCAACCATTTTTGAAAGAAGACTTACTATGAGGAGTTTACCTGATAAGAGCAGCGCGATCTGACATGACTTTATTCAGCAGAGAAGATCATTTCTGTCATGTATTCTTACCTACTTTAGTTAACGTGTTATTTTTACATAAACCTGTACAGATTTTACTAGTTGGGCTTTTCCTGAACATCTTACCAATCTGAAATGTATTGTTAGACTTTTAAGCTTTTTTGTTATTCAGATATTTTGCAGAATATTTCTATTTGTTAACCAAAGAAGGTTACATTTTTTTATGAAAAATATTTTTTATAATGTTTGTTTTAAAGCTAAAAGGCTAAACTATTCTATGTTTGACTCAAATTGAAAGAATAAAGAGTTTAATTTCTATTAAGGTTTATATGGATTTTAAGATGTAGCCTAATTAGCGATTTGAATAATTAAGTTGCTTTTCAGACAGAGTAATTAGTAACTGTAATGAATTACTTTTTGAAAGTAACTTGCCCAACACTGCTCATGTTCATGTTATTCTAAAGGAAATTCCTAGTTTAAATCCACTTTGATCTGCTGAGATTAATGCTTGATTTACTGGATTATACTCTCTCTTTGATTACAGCTGCTTCAGGTCAAGGTAAGGTCACCTGCAGGATTTGTTGAGGTATAGATGTCTTCAGGTCATGCTTCAGCGGTGCAGCTCCAGGTCTCTGTGGAATCATCTGCAGGCAGGCAGGAACTGATTAAATCTTAATTAGGACTTTCACAATAGATGCACTTGTTACTCTGAGGTTGGCTCGCTGTATGTGGGTCAGTCGCTGAGAAGTGAGGTCGGTGTGTTTTCACTGGGTCACTTTATTGACTTTACAGCAGGTCAGAGATGTTTTCTTTGAGATGATAACATGCTTAGAAACTCTCCCTGCAGACCGATGTGTGGTGGATAAGAGTACATGGGAATTCCAGATCACTCATCCATGGCTAATTAAAAAGCACAATGCTGGCTTCTTTGAATTAAACATGATCCATTACAGAGGTTAAAAATATATGTTTTTGAAAAAAAAGTATATTTTTGCATGACGAGGTAGATGAAATATTGTAGATGATATTCTGGTTTTGTCTGCCTGTAGTGACTAAATCCTGTGACATAGAAAAATGCTAGCCATAATTTAAAGCATATACTGTGGGAGATGGTTGAAGTGTTTTTGTTTGTCAGTGTGTGGGTTTATTGTGTGACAGGAGCACATGGGTGACTGACAGATGGCTACAAAGAGGCACATCTGTTTAACCCCGTTTGTCTCTAGAGACCTGTCAAAATTCACTTAGCTGTCTGTCCTCGTTAGACGGGCCACACGACGCCGTCCTGCTGCCCTGGAGGTCGTCACGGTCAAAACACATGCAGTGTCTTAAACACAGAGCTCGGCTTATTTACAGTCTGCTCCGTTTATACACCGCAGAAGATGTGTCCGCTGGGAGCATCATGCTTCGTTGATTTGTCATTATTAATGTCAATGTGAAATTAACTTAATGTAGGTTCCTGATGCTATAGTGCACGACTGAACCGTGCACGTCATTCCAAAAGAGGGGAAAGCCTTTAGCCATAAGTCAAAATGCTCCACCTCCGTAATGACATTGCTGTCACAGTTAATTAATGTGGTAGATGACTCAAAAGGCAATCAAGGTGGAGATGAGTTTGTTTCTTCATGGGAAGAGATTTGGAGAAATGTAGCATTACATCAGTTGCTCACCAGTGGATCCTCTGCAGTCAGTGAATGGGTGCCGTCAGAATGAGAGTCCAAACTGCTGATAAAACATCACAATAATCCACAAGTAATCAACACCTCTTCTATCCATCTGTTATTGTCTTGTGAAGTGAAAAGCTGTGTCTTCATAATAAAACATATTTTTTTATTAAAACATAATAAGCATAATCTAAAAACATAAAAACGTAATTTTCACTGGAGGAAGCACTAGCTGTTATGGATTATGGACTGTTATTTTGGCCAGAAGCAGCAGTTTAAAGTTATAATACCTTGATGATGGATTTGTTTCTTAATACACAGCTGTAGCCTTACAAGACATTAACTGATGGACTGGAGTGGTGTGGATTATTGTGATGTTTTTATCAGCTATTTGGACTCATTCTGATGGCACCCATTCACTGCAGAGAGCACCATTGGTGAGCCAAGTGATGTTTTCTTAAAATCTGTTCTGATAAACAAACTCATATACAGCGTTCACAACTATATTTTTCCCTGTTGAATATCCTGTTCCTAATATGTCACATTATGGAAGTGAAATGGGCTGCAGACGCTCTATCTCTTGTATTGCGGATATTTATGTGGGTTGAGTGATTTACTTTAATCCATAACCAGCAACAAAACAACATGAAGATGCATTTGTAAAATGCATTCACAAAATGGGTTAATAAATTATCATTAGTGGATGTAATTGGCACAGAAATGTTGATTGGTGTAATTGTGTGAGAAGCTGGGACGTCAAAACATCTGGCAATCCTCTGAATCAGCCTTGATTTTTTAAAAGGGCAGAATTAAAGCCACATAATGCAAAACCAAATAAATAAGCTAAATGAAGAGTGAATTTTGTGTAGAGTGCAGCTGTGGTCCGTTGGATGTGCTATTCAGACGCAGAAGGTCACGCTGAGTTCGTAATCACACAACATGACCAGCATGGGTCTGTACGACCCCAGGAGAGCCAGAGATCCAGTCTGGAAGCATCACGCTAGATTTTGAGTGATAGCTGTTATGGGCATGAGTCACATGTTGTCTCGCTTGACTGGATGACTGGAACAAACAACAAACAGAAAGTCAAGCCCTGATGTGAATCACTCGGTTCACCATGTGATTCTGGGACTCTCACTAAAGGGATGGATTCTTTAGAAGTCCACTTATAATGTTAGACGAGGTTTCTTGTGCCAAAAAAAGATTTTCGCTTTTGGAAACATGGAAAATTAAACCAGCTGTTTGGCTTGTAAAGACAAAATGAAATTAAATATGCAACCCATTTTACCTTCATAATGTGAAAAATAGGAAAATTCAACAAATAAACGGGAGATTCAGAGTGGAAAGAATCCACAGAGCACTTTGTTTTATGACCTGGAAATAGATAAGCAACATTATTACTTTGAGTATTGGATTTTTGAATAAAATCTGTGTGGCTTAAATGTCATCATATATATATAATCATATTTTACCCTCAAATCAAAAAGAAAACTTGATGAATCAAATTTAAAACATACAGTTTTAAATATGCAAATTTGATTATCGAGTTTCTGAGTATGTGGAAATGTAGTCAAAAAAACTTTGCATTTTGCTACTAGAAATAAAATGAACTTTAACTGAAATAAAATATTTTACAAATAAATGTCACATTTTATTTCGGCTAATTTTAAAATCAGCATTTCTCATTTTCAATTAGTTTAACTTGTACTAAAATAACAAAACCTAAAATTTAACATAAAAACTCTATAGAGATAATGTACCAAATTACTAAATCTAAAATAAATAACTAATTCAAAACATTAATAAAACTATAGTGTCTTAATAATTCAAAAATAACACTGGGCGGGCATACTTGAATGTTCTCATTATGATTTCTAAACAACCTGTTTTTGCAGCTTAATTTCTATCAGTATCTGACTCATGCACATTATGTCTGCATCATAAATCAGTGTGTTTCTTTCAGAAGTGGCCTGTCAGTGGTGCTGAGTGCAGTTGTATGAACTGGTGCAGTATGAGTGAGTTCAGACAGCCAGTGAGATGTGAAATCCAGAGAAGAGACGTGGACAGACAGGTTCAGTTCACTGGTGCGCAAAAATGCCCTTCCTGGCGCTGGCACCGCTATCACTGTGCCCTCTGGCATGTGCCCACCGTCCACAAATACACACAGACGTGATGCAGATCCCTGACCGGCCATCTGCCACTGATCGAATGATGTCCAGAAACAGAGAAACAGACTCCCATCCACCTCTCTCAGTCTCCCTGATCAATAGTGCTGTGTAAGTGAATGTAATGTCTCTGAGTGTTTGAAGACAACGGCATGATGCTACAAAACTAGATCACTCATTTTAATTAGCGAAGGTGTCTGCAGCCATCTGACAATTGTTGCCGTTTCAGTTTTGCTTCTCTGATTTATTTCAAGATTTTCTTTTCAGGATTTAATGATATCGGTTACTACTGTTAATATGAATATTCTCTCTTTCAGTTTAAGTCTGTGGGATTTTTGTCCTACTATATAATTAGTTGTTCACCAGGTGAGATCACTTATAAAGAACAGCACACATTGAATGAATGAGGCACATGATTTGGACTGGTACTCTCAGTATATACCATGTATTAGTGGTAGTGGTTCTGCTTGTGTGAGGAGATATATTAATCGTTAATGTCAGTCCAGTATTCAGACCTCTTCTAATGGACAGTGATGTGAAGCGGATGTCTGCTGCCATCTTCTGGTGTTTAGAGCTCTGTGTGTGAACGAGTTTGAGCAGAAGTTATTCACCAAACTATTCCGTTTGTTTCCTAATGGCTCAATCTGAAGACATTTCCTGGGGGGGGGCTTGTTTGTTTTTGTTTTTTGTTTTTAATTTGCAAGTAAAATATGACTTTCATAATGTCTTATGTTATATAATATTATATTATATTAATGTAAATGTAATGTAATTTCCTGTAGTTTTTTTGTGCTTGCTATGCAAGTTAAATAGGATTTGCATAATATATTATTACATTTTTACTTTATATTAAGAAAATATTGATGACTTGACAAAAAATGTACTATATACAAAGTATAATTTCCATAAAGAAAACATTTTTTTTCTTTTTGATTTGCAATTAAAAATTATTTTATTATATTTGTATTATTAATAATATATTTTCTTTTACCATAATTCAATTTTTTTCATAACAAATTATGAAACTATAATGCAAAAAAATGTAAAGGTCCTCAAAATAGGCTTGATTTTCTTCATTCAAAATAGAATTGCTCTTTAATTTTGGGATGTTGTATGAACCTGAAATTGATTTGTGAGATTCATCCTGATATCTGTCATTCATCTGTTTAATTGAACACAAATTCTCCTTATCAAACTTATCAAACCGTTTTTCTGTGCTCTCCTGAATTAGGTTTCCTCTCGTCAGCAGCGTATGGACCGTATCTTTTTACCCATGCTGATAATAAGATAGGTCTGTTGAGCTTTTGTCAGGGTAATCTTATCTGCTTCTGCCCCATCAGCCTCACAGACACACATAGGAAGGACTTTATTCAACTGCGGTGGCAGTATCTGCTCTGACTGCCCCACAGCTGAAGAGAGAGAGAGAGAGAGAGAGAGAGAGAGAGAGAGAGAGAGAGAGAGAGAGAGAGAGAGAGAGAGAGAGAGAGAGAGATGGAGAGAGGGAGAGAGAGAGAGGAGAGAGAGGGAGAGAGACATAGAGACATAGGAAGGAGTTTATTCAACTGCGGTGGCAGTATCTGCTCTGACTGCCCCACAGCTGAGAGAGAGAGAGAGAGAGAGAGAGAGGAGAGAGAGAGAGAGAGAGAGAGAGGGAGAGTGAGAAGAGAGAGAGAGAGGAGAGATGGAGAGAGGGAGAGGAGAGAGAGGGAGAGAGACATAGAGACATAGGAAGGAGTTTATTCAACTGCGGTGGCAGTATCTGCTCTGACTGCCCCACAGCTGAGAGAGAGAGAGAGAGAGAGAGAGAGGAGAGAGAGAGGGAGAGAGAGAGAGGGAGAGAGACATAGAGACATAGGAAGGAGTTTATTCAACTGCGGTGGCAGTATCTGCTCTGACTGCCCCACAGCTGAGAGAGAGAGAGAGGGAGAGAGGGAGAGAGAGAGAGAGAGAGACAGAGAGACAGAGACATAGAGACATAGGAAGGAGTTTATTCAACTGCGGTGGCAGTATCTGCTCTGACTGCCCCACAGCTGGAGAGAGAGAGAGAGGGAGAGAGGGAGAGAGAGAGAGAGAGAACAGAGAGAGAAGAGTGTGAGAGACAGAGACATAGGAAGGAGTTTATTCAACTGCGGTGGCAGTATCTGCTCTGACTGCCCCACAGCTGGAGAGAGAGAGAGAGGGAGAGAGGGAGAGAGAGAGAGAGACAGAGAGACAGAGACATAGAGACATAGAAGGAGTTTATTCAACTGCGGTGGCAGTATCTGCTCTGACTGCCCCACAGCTGGAGAGAGAGAGAGAGGGAGAGAGGGAGAGAGAGAGAGAGAGACAGAGAGAGAGAGAGTGTGAGAGACAGAGACATAGGAAGGAGTTTATTCAACTGCGGTGGCAGTATCTGCTCTGACTGCCCCACAGCTGGAGAGAGAGAGAGAGAGAGAGAGAGAGAGAGAGAGAGAGAGACAGAGACATAGAGACATAGGAAGGAGTTTATTCAACTGCGGTGGCAGTATCTGCTCTGACTGCCCCACAGCTAGAGAAAGAGAGAGAGAGGGAGAGAGAGAGAGAGAGAGAGAGAGAGAGAGAGAGAGAGAGAGAGTGAGAGAGGGAGAGGGAGAGAGAGAGAGGGAGGGTTTCTGCTGTATATTTCATGTCATTTGCTCCCACCGCTGGCCGGGCGTCTGTGTGATGGATGTGTGGGGGTCAGTCCTCGTCAGGGCAGCGTGTATTGTTCTCTGAGCGTCCAGGGAAAGTTTCAGCAGTCAAACAGAGCTTCAGACATGTCGAGGACTGAGGAGCCGCATGTTCAACTCGGAAACAGTGGTGAGTCTGACTTTTCATTGAGGGCTTGGCTTTGTTCTCAAAGGGAACCAGCACATGGACATGTTCTAACTGTCATGATGCTTTAGATGAGTTTTGAATGAGTGAATAGTCAATAGTTTTAAGATCTCTTCATTTATGCTGCTTGAACTTTCAGGTTAGCTTGTTTTAAATCTTTAAACTTGTAAGTCTTGTGGGTCAGGAAAAAAAAAATTCTGCCTGAGCTTTTTATGGCATTTCTAGATTATTTTATAGCTCATTTCATTTTTAGATTGTGTCTTCTTTTGGGTGCTTTATGTTTTTAAATAAATCCAGAAGTTTGAAAACCTCCTACTGACTTACATTAGAATGTTCAGTATTTTCATACAGGTACTGTCTCTTCTGTCTTACATGTATTTGGATACAGAATATCTTCAGCACTGACACATTTATAACATTTAAAACATATGACAACTTGCCCCATCCTGACATTTGTGAAAAAAATGACAGACTTTCTGAGAACGTCCCATGTGACAACTAGCCCCGTTCTGCTCTGTTTAATCTGACAGTTCAAGCTCGTCTGGCTTTGATTATGGTTTAGGAGATGTTGACGTTCACTCCGATCCTGAACACCACAAACTGTGTGAATGGACAAGATTGCAAAATGAGACTCATTTTGTTTTGTACTGTAAATTAAAAGTTTGGCCATTGACCTTCCAAGGTCAACACCTTATTTGTTCTCTCTTTGAGATGTCTGTTTGAATATGATCAAATAAAGGATGGGAAAAAATCTGTGTGTTTACATATACATTACAACAAATACTACCAATTTAATATGTATATATTCAATTGTAAGTAGTTTATATATCATTGTCATATTTGTTGTAATGCCATTAAATCATGCAGTTATTATCATGCAATGCTAATGAGAATTACAGCTTAGGATGAGTGAGTGAATAATATGTAGGTTTGTCAGGAAGTGTCTGAGAAGCAGACAGGAACAGATCAGAACACATGTACTTGATTAAAGAACCTCTTTGGTTTAAATGTTTCAGCACGTTCACGAATCCCGCAGGCAAACCCAGGAATTCCTCACACGCTCGGAAAGGTCTCCAGCTGCACAGCGTAGTCATCATTTATAAACTTTTAAGACGTTTGCGCTCCACATTTGTGCGTGGGCTAATTAATGACAGTGATGCAGCTGAAATGTATCCTGGAGAAGTCCTGCTTGTGTCATTTCCTGTTTCCCGTTGCCAGAACACTGCTTTATGGAGCGTGTGTGTGTGTGTGTGTGTGTGTGTGTGTGTGGGCATGTTTATGTGGTTTATGAGGACACAAATTTGTATAATGACATGGGTATGACACAGGTATTACAAGGAGAAGGTGATTTATGAGGACATTTTCAGTGTCCCCATAATTTAAAACGCTTATAAATCATACAGAGTGAGTTTTTTTGAGGGAAAATATAAATGCACCGTCTCCTGTGAGGGCTAAGTTTAGGTGTAGGGTAGGTGTAGGGCAATAGCACATACAGCTTGTACAGTATAAAAACCTTTACGCCTATGGAGAGTCCCCGTAAACCATAAAAACCAACATGTGCGTGCGTGCGTGCGTGCGTGCGTGCGTGCGTGTGCGTGCGTGTGTGAGTGTGCGCGTGCGTGCGTGCGTGCGTGCGTGCGTTCGTTTGCAGATGTAGGTTAGGTACTGATGTGTGCACACTTAAGTTGATATTTGTTGACAAGTATATCAGGATCTCTGGTTTCCTTCTAAATGAATCAGTGGAGGAAATGTTTTTGGATGGATTTTGAACATTTTCTTAAAGAAAATCATACTTGTAAAAGTTGTTGCCAAGAAGCTTGGGTGTTCTGAATAGTACCCAGGTGTTGCTATGCGGTTGCTAAGTTGTCGTTTCTCTCTGAAAGTCCATGTTTAAGTCTATGTGATATTCTGGTCTATAGATATGACTTCTGTGTACGTCTGCACCTCATTTGATCATATACCAGGCCAAAATAAGTATGAATAAGAAACAGTGACTGTCCTAGTGACTGCATAGAACTGTGCTAAAACAGTCTATCATTGTGATGACACGTTTGGATTACAAATCTGGTTTATAATGTGTATATTCAATATTCCTTATGCTTCAGACAAAAGCGTAGTTTTTTTTCAAGCACTAGATTTTGGGTTATTTGCCTTTTCATGGCATGTTGCTTCAGACTGTAAAGGAAAGAAAACATCCAAAATACACTTTTAATGTTTAATCCGTTAAACTAATTAAAATATACATTTCAATTACAATACTTTAAAAATAAGTTTTGTCAAAATGAGTTTTTTTTCTTACAATAAACTTTACAGTTTTATTCTGAAGGGATTTACGGAGAGGTTTAGTCATATATTATTCACCTGAATTTTATACAGCATTTTATTCATAAAGGCATGGTGAAAATTAATTTTATTATCGCTTTTGACAGTGTTTTTTGACAGTTAATGAGTGATAAAAAAACATACAAAATCCCCGCTCTAATATATCAACAAGAGTTTTGAACCTCTCTTTATCCAGTCTTCAGAAATATATGCAGATCAGTGCTTATTTGATTAGATAATACCTTATTTGCATATTTAAACATAACATTTCAGAAAACTTGTAATACATATTTTTTTTTGTTTTTCTTAATTTAATCAGTCAACTGAGAAAGTGCTGTATGGTGTTTTTTACCCTATTCACCTGGGTCTTGCTGTAAAACAGCCGTCCTCCTGCAGTCTGAGTTTGGCAGCGGGGCTGTATGAAGTGTAATTAATGCTACAGCCACATTCCCCTCAGAGATACAGTCTCCCAGGAGCTGTTGAAACTAATAGAGGTGAATGTGACGTGACCCTGGGCTACTCTTACAGTCCTGCTGTCATAACCCGGGGAATTAGAGTCATTATCGCTGCTGTGATATTCCTCTCATCCCATTCATCATGTTAATGAGGAGGTGCAGTCGACTCCCGTTTGACCGGCTTCACAGAGAGGAGAAGATAAATGAGCTGCGTCATCCCGACACATACTGAGACCCCGAGCCGAGACGCTTTCATTCTGTCCAGAGCGCTGTGACATTGTACCCCATTTAAAACCCTGTTAACTAAAATGTCATGCTCATGTCCCGCTGGGGGCTTGAGAAGTTTGATGTAAGGCTGAATTAATCCATTTTACTGGTTTATGCTTTTATGTTATGTAGAATACATTCATTTCTTGGTGATTAACATAAATACTTGGATTATATAAGAGTCAAATTACATTTTATTTAATAAGTGTGTGTGTGTGTGTGTGTGTGTGTGTGTGTGTGTGTGTGTAATGTATGTGTATGTGTGTTGTATGTGTGTGTGTGTGTATGTGTGTTTGTTCATGTGTGTATATATGTATATTATGTAAATTATTTATATATTTTAATTATTTGTTTAATATTATATATTACATTTTATATATTATATTATGTAAATAAATTAAATAACTAACACACACACACATATTATATATATACATTTTAGTTATTTATACATAATATAAATAATAAATAAATTAATAATAAACATTTATTATATTTACTATACTAACTAACTTAATATAAATACTAGTGGTGGGCATAGATACATTTATTTTAATCTAGATTACTTACTTGGAACTTAATCTAGATATAATACATACATTACACACATGGCTTCATTTGAATTCTGCCGAAGGCATTCAGAATATGTGTGCTACCGGATAATGACTAAAAGTAAGTCTTTGATGAACGAGGTTTCTCAAGCCAGGTGGCGCATTAGACCAGGCTTCATCTCCTGATTTCCAAAATGCATCACAAACTTCATATCTGGTTCCCGTCCCAATTACTGCACACGAATACAACGTGTGGAAAACCCGTTCCACTCCCGGAAGAATGACTCCCATGCTCCTTTTTACAGCTCCCGTGATTGGTGTTTTTTTTTTTTTTTGGCCGATAACTGTCAATTACAGTAAAAAATATAGTACAGATCACAGCGTGCCCACCTTATTAGTTGAATAAACCAAAATGTCGTTTTTTTGTTATTATTGATACTGAAAGCCATCTTATTATGCACAGTGTTGCACAGATTCAATTTCATGTAAATCATCCATGCTAACACACACGTCTTCTATTTTTATTTTTAGACATTTCACTCTCTATAGATATATTTCAAAGACGGAGTTTCGAAGTTTCTCGCTCAAGTTCACATGAGACCTAAAGCGCATCCTGTTGCTTAAAAGCGCAACGTTTCGTTGTTATTCTGAGTGCACACAAATAAACGTAGAGTCTTTACAGATTCGAAAGATGTATTAGGCTACTTTTATCTGTATGACCAAAAATGACGGAGATTTTAAGAGCAAGTGAACGCACCGGAGCCTGTCCTGCAGCAAACGCGCTTCCACACAAACACTTCAATAGCGCACATTTCTCTAGGTTAACATCATATTGAGCGGCCATGTAAAGTTGCTACTACATACATCTTTCAGATGAAAAGCCATATTTGAGGTTGATGAATGATAGGTGAGCGTTTGGATGTCCTGTCCGATTGTATTACCACATAGACCAGCCGTTAACAATCTGTCCATCACGGACTGCGAGCCTCTAGTTCGAAGACTCGTTCTCGCCCCCTACAGTGCAATTCGGCTAGGTATACATCCGCGCTAAAATATCAGGGTGAAAGTCATCATAGCTTGCGTAGTATAGACCCAGCTCCCAACCCAACTTTGAGAATAGATTAACGGCGATATTTTTTTTTATCGCCGATAAGAGTCTCACGTTAACGCAGCACGTTAACGCCGATAACGGCCCACCACTAATAAATACATACATACACACAAGTTTTTAATTTTGGGTGAAATGTGACCGGGACATGTTCATAAGCTTTATGAGAGTTCTCTCTTTGACAGTTTATAGTTGATTTCCATGCATAATTCATATGTGGTTATGGTCAATTACTGCACACATACAGTACGTGTGGCTTCAATGCATGAATACTTCATAGCTCTATTTAACGGCTTGAATATGGCTGTTTGCATGCAATGAAAGGGCCGCACATAGGAGACAGCGGGCAGGTCATGTGATGGATCATAATAAAGTGTTTATCACAGGCTGGCTGTGTTGGGCAGCTCAGAGTTTTTTCTTCAGCATCGCAGACTTTCTTAACTGATGAAAAGTGTCCAGATTTCGTGCAGCTTTGACTGGAGGGCATGTCACTTCACAAATGAATGGTTCTCTCTTCGAGGACAGTCGAGCTAGTTACAGAGAGCGTGACCACGAGACCCCTGTGCCTCTTGCGCTGGAGGAATGTGCATGTTTTCAGCCGGATGAAGGACGCGTCTCACGAGTATAAGAATCTATTCTGTGCCTCAGATCTTCTCTGCATTCGGCGATATTAAATTACAGCATTTTCTTGAAGACGACACTACATTATGAGCCATTTTTAGCAAATTGCAGTTTAGCTTTCTAACCCAAGACATGCTTGATTATTTGAATAGAGATCTCCCATGTTTTTTCATAAATCTCTGGAGGACTGTGGGAAAAGAAATACAAACAGTAGGTCAGAGTTTCACAGCGGTTACTCTACTTTTAGATTGTGTCTGTGAGAATACCGAAACAAACCACAGTATGACTGTAACTGAGAAGAATGAGTGTCTTAAACCGTCTGAACAGTGCTAAAGAGAATAGATGTGCGTGTCATCAAGGTCCGCTTGATGTTATTAGAGGGGGATGTTTTTGTATCGCAAGTTCTTACATCCAGTAAATGCACATTTTCCTTTCAACCAGAAATGTTCATTGTTTAAAGGAATAGTTCACCCAAAAATGAAGATTTGCTGAAAATGTCCTCACCCGCATGCCATGTAGATGAGTTTTTTCCCATCAATATGTAGCATTGCATCACTTGCTCACCAGTGGATCCTCTGCAGTGAATGGGTGCCGTCAGAATGAGAGAAAACACCTCTCATTCTGCAACATTCAACACTTGATGAATGTTGTTTCTTACAAACAAATAGTTTTTTTCAACTTCAAGACATTAACTGATGGACTGGAGAGGTGTGGATTATTGTGATGTTGTTATCAGCTGTTGCACTCTCATTCTGACGGCACCCATTCACTGCAGAGGTTCCATTTTCAACACTTGAATAAAAAATATGAACTAAAATAAAATAATAAACATTTTATTTTATTTTAGCTAGTTGCCAAGGCAGAAAGTTTAATGTTTGTTACTCTTGAAGTACTAAAACTGAAATAAAAATGAATAAGAGGGAACTATAGATGTATATATTTTTTTAAATAAATAAATAAGATAATAAAAAAGACAAAATTACTGATTTGGTGAAATTAAATTGAAAACAGAAAGTATAAAAAGCATATTCAAAATATTAGTAAAAACTAACTAAATAGTGTATCACTGATAATAATATGTGAGTGTTGTTGCTAGGCTGTTGTGTTTGGTTGCCAGGGCATTTCTAAGCAGTTGCTAAGGTGATCTTAATGTTTGTTAGCACATTGCTGTGTGGTTACTTCTAAGGTGTTCAGAGTAGTGCATTGCTTTGTGGTTGCTAGGGGGTTGTTAGGGTATTCTGAGTCAGGTAAAGTGGTTACAATCATTAGTAACTGCATGATTAAAGATACTGTAACTCTTTTGTCAAATCACTTATTCATTCAAGTATGAACGATAATAATACTGATGCTGGAAGCAGTGCTAATTAATGACTTTATCCATAACATCTAGACATAGACCTATTAATCAGGTAAAGCTCATCTCATACTCGTCTTTTGGTTGCTGTGTTTGTTTCTATAATGAATCTTCTTGTTGATGTCTTTCGAGGCTGTCTGGCTGTTGAATGGCCGTCTCTGAGGCTCATTGATGTGAGTAAATCTGAGCCAAGTCAGTCTTTGGAAGTGTCACTTCCTCCAGCACAGCGCAGCTCGGTCTGTGAATATTAATCACCCTCAATAAGCTGCTCAGTGTCTGTGAACATCAGCCATGAGCACGCAGGTGCGCTCCGAGACTCGCTGTGATGCCGGGGTCCTTCAGGGGCTTCTGCACTTACAGGACTGTGTTATAAGGACTCCACGAATAACTAGTTGACGTTTCTCAGCTCTGTTCTGTTTTAATGCGTTTCATTGACTGGTGTATGCATCAGTGCTGGATCTCTTGCTGTTTGATTCCAGTTGGCTGTGATTTATATTTGGGCATGTGATTGCAGGAGTGTTAAAGTCAGAAGACCTTCCAGATTGCTGCACTTTCTCTATAATATTTGACCCATGAGTTGTGCATTGTTTTCTCATCTGAAGGCAGGATGAATAGCGTTTGGCTCTTGCTGTCCTTCTCGCTGTCTGTGAGGATGTACCTTTAAAACTCAGTTTGATATTTGGAGCAGTAGATTGTAATTTTGACTATGGATAGTGAAGCAAACACTGATCAAGAAATGTGTGGGCATTTGAGCACACCGGACAGTTTTTCACATGTATGGGTAGACCTCATGAATATCTTGGTAAGTTTGGGAATACTTTTATTATCTTTTATTTTTCTTGTGATTAGTAGTATTATTATTTGGATGTTTAATGTCTATTTATATGTTTAAGTTCTCTTTAGCATGCATCCTAACACTTAAGTATGTTTGTTGTCTTATATAATATTTAGTGATAGCATATGGATTTACTTTGTGTTTAATGTCACATTTGATATTGTTGTTATTTAATTTTAAGCCTGGGGATCTGATGTATAAATAAGACCCAGTAGCCTTGTAAATGTCATTATTTTAATGTCAAGTGTGTTTTGTCTGTGCCATGGCCCATGGGTCATTTTACCAGCATTTCAAACTGAGGTCAACTGAGGGATTTTGTACTAGAAGTACATATAATTATTTAATATTGATTTGTCTGCTTTAAAGCAGGTTCTTATAATTTTGCTGAAATCTCTGCATCCCAAACCTTTCTCATCATTACCAGTAAAATGTATAGTATGTCATTCTTATATGTGTGAGGTGGTTGACTAAAGCTTCAGTGTGCTGAAAATCTTTGAGTGAATTTTGTAGTAGATGAGCTTGCAGATCTTGAGATGATGCTTTGCCCTCTGGGTCTCCAGTGAGTAAACGAGAGAGGTCACGTCTCTGTGTGTCATACAATACCAGGAAGACATGCTGAGGGAAAGCTGATTCCTCCTGACCAAGGAATATTAACCAGAATATTTTAGGCCAGTACCCAATACACACCATACCTGAAGCCGCTTTCAAAGGCCCAAACCTGGTCTGCCGAGTGTTGTTTGGACCGAGAGCTGGATATACGTCACAGTGTTGTGATGATTATAGAGGCCGTTTTCTCCTCACTGCAGATAATGGTTGTATTGTTTGTGTGTGTTGTAGGATGGCTCTCTGGGTAACATCGAGGATCTGGCCCAAGAGTATTCAGAGTATTACAGCACGTCCTACAGCGAAGTGTGTGACCGAATGGAGGAGTTACGCAAACGCAGAGTCGCTCATGAAGCAGAGACGGTAAAAACCTCACACGAGCCTCTGTTTAAGTCATGTTGTATGTCTAATTTTCAATAAAGTCCACTTACACTACTGTTAAAAAGTTTGAGGTTGGTTAATATTTTTGAAAATCTTGTCTGCTCACCAAATCTGCATTTATTTGACTAAAAATTACAGAAAAGCGGTAATATTGTGAAATATTATTATGATTAAAAATAAGTGTTTTCTATTTGAATATATTTAAAGTATAATTTATTCCTGTGATCAAAGCTGAATTTTCAGCATCAATTACTCCACTATTCAGTGTCACATGAAATCATTCTAATAAATATAGTGTTCCTGTGGCTCAGTGGTAGAGCATTGTGTTAGCAACGCAAAGGTCGTGGGTTCAATTGCCCAGGGAACACACATACTGACAAAAAATGTATAACCTGAATGTACTGTAAGTCGCTTTGGATAAAAGCGTCTGCTAAATCCATAAATGTAAATGTATAATTATTATGCCAGCAGCCATATGACCCTGCAGCCCAAGACCGTTGCACACTGAAGCTAAGCAGGGTTGAGCTGGTCAGTACCTGGATGGGAGACCTCCTGGAAAACTAGGTTACTGCTGGAAGAGGTGTTAGTGAGACCAGCAGGGGGTGCTCACCCTGTGGTCTGTGTGGGTCCTAACACCCCAGTACAGTGACGGGGACACTATACTGTTAAAAAGCACCGTCTTTTGGATGAGACGTTAAACCTGACTCTCTGTGGTCATTAAAAATCCCAGTGATTCTTTCGAAAAGTGTAGAGGTGTAACCCCGGCATCCTGGCCAAATTCACCCACTGGTCTCTGACCATCATGGCCTCCTAATCATCTCCATACACTGATTGTCTTCATCACTCTGTCTCCTCTCCACCAGTAAGCTGGTGTGTGGGGGGTGTTCTGGCGCACTATGGCTGCCGTCGCATCATTCAGGTGGATGCTGCACACTGGTGGTGGATGAGGAGATATCTCCCTTAATATGTAAAGCGCTTTGAGTGCCTAGAAAAGCGATATATAAATGTAATTAATTATTATTATAATATCCAGAAGTTCATTTCAAGAAGTTCCACAATGAAAATGCTGGTTAGATGTGTCACTTGGTTCGGCTAGAGGACAGTTATCACAGAAGAAGGAATGAAGAGTTTTGTTTAATCTGCTGTATGACTTTGTTTCTCAGGGAAAGGCTGAATCAGCAACATCCCTTCAGCTGCGGTTGGAAATCCAGGTGAGTAATGAATCACGGTCAGCGGAGGGAATGACCTGTCCAGGAAGTTGTGCTTTCATGGGAAAAAGACACCAATAGTGTCATCTTTACTCTTTGTTCAAACACTTGTTGTTGTTAAGAGTCTAAAATGTCTTTGTTTTTCCTCCCAGGAGTCACTGGGTCTGTCTAGCGCCGTGTCCACACCTGAAGTGGAGAGAAGGTATGAGTGCGTTGTTGCATTTTTAGTATTTCTCATCCAATCTTTGCAAGCTGCTCTTGTTCCAAGAACATGATTAGGGGACTTTCTAGTCACCAATGTTTAAGATTCCATTCGAGCTGATCTCATAACCACGTATGGGATATTTTGAGTTCCTAGACATACTTAAATGAGACACAGCAGGCCTGAGAGTTACTCAAAGAAACGCATCCGGTCATCGGGACATTGGAGATGATGCATGCATTTCCTGTTGACCTCTTTATTCTTCATTTCTCTTTTTCCTTCCTTCCATTGTGCACCTTCCTTCCATCGCCACCATCAGCATGTTAATACACGTAATGCACGAGTCAATTTAGTTTATTTTTGTTTCATTATTCCCAATTTCAACTGATTAATGAAACAAAACAATATAAAACAGATTATTGTGGATGAGCCACGGTCAAAGCTATTGTGAAATAAAACAATAAGCAACAAAAGTCCACATATAATTATTTTACCATAGTTAAAAATGATACAATTACTATAATGCCTCTCAAGGTTTATTTGCTTATTTCTTTTAATAAATAGCTTAAAATATAATTCATAGTAATTTGAGTAAAATAACATATATGATATATACACTATGCTCAAAAGTTTGGATCAGTATTTATTTTTAAAGAAATAAAAAATTGTATTCAGCATGGATGCAATAGATTGATCAAAAGTGACAATATAGACATTTAAATGTCACAAAAGATTTCTATTTCAAATAAATGCTGCTCTTTTGAACTAAAAAAACAAGAAAAAAATATACATCATGGTTTCCATAATAATCCTGAAAATTCAGATTAGCATCACAATATTTTTTTTTAAATATATTCAAATAGAAAGCAGTTATTTTAAATTGTAATACATTTTCACTGTATTACTGATTTTACTGTATTTTTTATCAAATAAATGCAGCCTTGTTGAGCAAAAGAACAAACACATTATAAAATCTTACCGATCCCAAACTTTTGAAAAGTACTATATATTCATACTAATAACAATGTTACTTGCTATCAATGTTTATTTATAATAGCATTATTAATACTTGTTGTACTGAACATGCAGGGTTAAGATGCGTTTCACATATATCACAAGTCTAAAGGCTTGCATTGCTTCTGAGAGCTCGGGTACATGCTAACATCAGCAGCACGCGTCAGCTGAGAGAAAGACAAATAAAGAGAGAGGGAGAGGAATTCACTGGCCATGTGACTGTGTCTGTCGCTGTAAAACCCCTCCGGTGTGTGAAAAAGCCTCCATTGTTGCAGTGAGGTGAGGTGTGGTGTGGTGTGGTGTGTCTTTATGCGCTCTGACAGACAGCTGAGTCTAATGGACACGCACACATTCCTAGAAATCAATGGATAGGGCCTGAAAATGAAGAGAAGAATGTGGTGAGATGAGACGCGGTGGGATCGTGTTTTGATGCAGACGCACGCTTTCACTGGAGTTCATTTGTGTTTTTTTATTTCTTGCAGGCAATCAATGAACAAGTCCAGCTCTGAAGACGGATCTGGTAAGTACTGTATGGTTTGTTTGTTTAGAAATGAGTAAAATCAGGGTTCATACAGTCAGTGGGAGTATAAGGGAATTTTAAAATTGTGATTTCAAGGCCTGGAAAAGTCAAGAGTGAATGTACAATTTTCAAATTAACATTTTTTTTTATATTTTAATGGATAAACAGTTTTTTTGTTGATACCCTATAAAATGATTTAGAAAATCTTATGAATTCATGGTGATTCATTGGTCAAAAGATGTAACACCTACTCATTATTTATGACTTTTCCACATCTCAACTTCATGATGGTTTAAACACTTTTAACACTTTTTTTCCTTTAGTATCTATTTGAAATATTTTTGAATTACATAACTTACATAATAAGAATTTATAAAATTTCAAGTAACGTCCAAACTTTTGACTCATGTCCTAAAAATCTCTAGAAATACTTCTTCAGACAGTCATTGAGTTTAAACCCGTTTCTAACAGCAGGAAAATGGGACAGAAAGAAAAACAAATCGTTCTGGCAAAGCTTCCGCAAGGCTCAGAAAGGGAGCGTTCCAGCGACACCGAAAGGTTCTTCACCCATTTCTAATCGCAATTCCATTTGATCTTTATAAAATATTGCTTTAGATGATACGCATGACCTTCGACCTCTGGTTCACAGGAGAGGATCTGGGCTTCGTGGCCAGTGAGATCACGATGAGTGATGAAGAGCGCATCCAGCTGATGATGATGGTGAAGGAGAAGATGATCACGGTGGAGGAGGCTCTGGCTCGGGTATGAAAGCGTTCACACCACACTTCACTTCCCTGATTCAGTTCTGAGATGGAGGACCAAGTCCACAAATCAAGTAGTTTTGTTTCACTTTTACTTGAGTCAAAGTACAAACACTCTTGATTATTAAAAGTAAAAAGTATGGATTATTTATTCTATCCAGCGCTAGATTGATTTGCATATAGGTAAGCAAATGTATTAGCAAACTTTATTTTATTACCAAAACTTGTTATATATTATCCAAACAATAAACTTCAATATACTAAAATATGAAGTTAAAGTACTGATAATTCTACAGTGGAAACAAGTGACATTGTTTACCATATATTATTTTAAATATTAAGGAAAACAAAAATCGTGTCAATATGTGGTAACAAGCAGTATAAAAATCAGAATGAGCTTTAATACAAAAATACAATGTACAGATGTCACAAGGGGCAAAATGCATGAACAATTGAAAGGAACGCTAAACAAATATGATAGTTTTATATCATTGAAGTCTTAAATGTGATTTAGATTTTACCGGATCATTGAATCAGTGAGTTGACTGTCAAGAACAGCAGTGATCAGATCAGTCTGATTCATGATTCATCTTTCAGTGTGATTTTCTAACCGATTCAACGGATTCATTAAAATCATCACTATCACAACTCTGAGTGGTGATTTCCTCAGTTCAAAAGAACAAGGAATGATATATGTATGAATGTAGAGTAAACAGTATATTATGCTTTGTAATGTAGAAAGTACGTTTCCTAAAATACAATCGGCTCATTTTGACCAGATCGTTGAATCAGTGTGTTGACTCAAGATCAGCTACAATCACAAATGAATCGCTCCGTGCACTCTGAGAACCAATTCAACAGATTCACTGGAACGAATCAGCTTGGATAAAGCTATCGTGTCTCAGGGAAATAATGAAAATGTTTTTGTGGTGAAGTAAAAATGACAATATGCTATATTTTACTGTCCACCACTGAGGATGGGACATTGGCTACCATGTTTTTTGGGTCCTTCAGCTGAAGGAGTATGAAACGCAGAACAAGCAGTCCAACAGTGTGGACACGACCGACTGGACCGACACACACAGTCCCTCCATGACCGAATCCTCCTACTGTAACGTAAGTTTCCCAGTCACTGTCTGTGTTTGCTAATGACCACTTCTCTCCCCCAATGTCTCCTGAAGCATCTACGATCTGTGAAGTGGAAGGTGTGAATATCCTATTAGCTGTGTTTGCTGTGATGAACTTGTTTATTGGAGGATCTTCTGTCTACAGACACTCACAGCAGGGTTTTCACCGCTACCCGCGGTGTGATCCACGGCCCCTCTGGGCCTCCAGGCGGGGTCCCATTCATCCCCTCAATGCTGTAACCCCCATTGTGCATTTTTGTCCGGTTGAATGCAGGGCTGCGCTCTCTTCAGCGGCCCACAGCTCTTTTGTGCAGGGATTGTGTGATTAAGGCGCTCGGATGCAGGATCCATTCCACCAATTCCACTGGACAGAGCCACTGTTTGTTGCATGCTAAAAAAAAAATTTTATACTGGGCTTTTTGCACTTTAGTTGTTGTGTTTGCAAAGACAAGCATAAGTATTATGATTGCTTTTTAGGTTATGATATGAACAAGCCAGTGAGACTCAGAATCTGTTCAGCATCTGCGTTGTCCTGCAGCATTGAATAAATATTAAACTTTTCAGCATTTAATGAAAAAATGAAACATCTTTTGGTCACAAACTTGTTTGCTGATATTTAAACTGAATTTCAGCATATAATGTCACTTATTAACTAATGTTATGATATTACCCATTTTTTGGGGTTGCATGGTAATATCAATGCTGTTTTCAACATGCAGCTTATTAATTCTATGGTATTATTTAAACTACTGTTCAAAAGTTTAGGGTTGGTAAGATTTTTTATGTAGTCTCTTATGATCACCAATCCTGCATTTATTTGATCGAAAATAGAGTAAAAACAGTAACATTTTGAAATATTATTATGATTTAAAATAACTAATTTCTATTTGAAAATATTTTGAAATGTAATTTATTCCTGATGCAAAGCTGAATTCTCAGTTTTCAGTGTCACATGATCCTTCAGAAATCATTTTAATATTCTGATTTGCTGCTGAAAAAAACATTTCTTATTATTATCAATGTTGAAAACAGTTGTACTGCTTCCTATTTTATGGAACTGTGAAAACATAACAAATAGAAAACTGTTGTGACGTTATAAATGCCTTTACTGACATTTGTGATCACAATGCATCCTTGCTGAATAAAAGTTTTTATGTGAGGAATGTCATCTGAGTTCCCAACACGTCCAAAATATGACCAGTTATTACAGTGTTTTCATCGATGACAATAGTTTGACTTTCTCTGCTTGAATTTACAGATGCCAGTTGCATAACGTCCCACCCGCTGAAATAGTTCAGTTCTGATGACTCGCGCACAAGAGCTGTTTATAGCAGACATTAGCAGACGCTCCGACTCTAATGGTCTCACACTGACTGGATTTGACATTTCACCGGGTTTATTTCAGGTCCTGTGATGTTTTATCGGTCTGAAGTGTGGTGAGACGTGCATGTTTAGCACCTGCTGTCAGACACGTGCTATTCTGTTTTATAAGTATGAACCATAAATGATGGGGTAATTATAGTTGAGATGTGTCTGTCTCCTCTGCGTGTGGTTTCTGAACCCACAGCCGTCTGCTGCAGATGATTCTGAGAAATACAGGCTAAAATAATCTAGAAATGAGTCTGCACTCTCCGTCTCTGTGATATTCTGGTCTCTAGATGTGGCTCAGCGTGTGTCTGTGGGGTTTCTTCACCTGTGTTATGGTCTAGTAGGTGAAAACGGTGTCTCTCCTCAACAAACACATGATCTGAGGAAGTATTCTGTCTGGAGCACAGTCGCTGCAGGACGAGTTACTGCACCTGTTGAAGTGCATGAGTTTGAAAGTCTCTCTATTCAGTTCACAAGTCATCATACGAGGGATATTTAGTTTACCACATGCTAAAGACCACTGAAAGGATGTGGTCAATAATGAGTCAAAATACTTTCCATTACATGTAAAGTCTCTGCATGGACCTTTTTATATTTGTCTCTTTTATATTTTTTTTATTTATTTCATTATATATTTATTGTATTGTGTGTTTTCATCAGTATTAAGCTATACCCTGAGCAGTTTTCTCTTCCTGATCTCATACAGTCGAGAGAACAGTCAGAAGATGAGCTGGAAGAGTCCGTCACCTTTCGTCGACTTCATAAACTTGTCAATTCAACTCGACACGTGAGAAAGAAGCTTATTAGAATCGATGAGGCCAAAAAACACGGCTCAAAGGGTGAGGGATGAATGCATTTCATAAATCTACACCTTCATTTGATGAAGGATTACAAAGCCAAACATTAAATTAACTAGCATTTGCACTGATGAATCCTTTACACTAAGACTAATAAAATGTAAAAACGGATCAACTAAGTTTTCATGTTCTCCCATCCAGACCCTGTGAGTCCTGAAGTGCTCCTGTCTGGCGAGGAGGGCGTCTCTCTGTACTCTGGGGTGCACAAACGTCTCGCCGTGTCCCGGGGTGACGGTCTGAGCTCTGTGCTTCATGAACAGCTGTCTCTGGACAGAGACTCGGACAGTCTGACCACGTCTCCCTCCTCCAGCAGCTTAGACACCTCCAGCAGCCACAAGCTCTTCAGGGCCTTCAGTAAGTCCAGCAGCAGTCAGGGTCTGGAGCCCTCGATGGGACCCGGCGGAGCAGTTTCTGGGCTGGACGCAGGCAGCGGATCCTCCTTCTCCGAGGCGGACGGTGAGGTCGAGCCCAGGTTGTCCCGCTCCGTGACGGATGGGGAGATGAGACGAGCCCTGAACCCTTCTAACTACCATGTAGTGAGTGCGGCCACTGCATTTTTTTTTTGACAATTTAATTTATTTTATTTGTATTATTTATTTTATATTTGATTTGGTTTTGGTTTAGTCTTGTTATTATTTAATTTTATTTCGTCTTTAATTACATTTTATTTTATTTTATTTTATTTTATTTTATTTTATTTTATTTTATTTTATTTTATTTTATTTTATTTTATTTTATTTTATTTTATTTTATTTTATTTATTTTATTTTATTTTATTTTATTTTATTTTATTTTATTTTATTTTATTTTATTTTATTTTATTTTATTTTATTTTATTTTATTTTATTTTATTTTATTTTATTTTATTTTATTATTTTATTTTATTTTATTTTATTTTATTTTATTTTATTTTATTTTATTTTATTTTATTTTATTTTATTTTATTTTATTTCCCAGGATGACATCAAGCTCCAAAATGACAAAAAACCTAGTCATATGATAGCTTCGTGTGAGGAATGGACAAAATCTAAGTCATTATTCACTGAAAGTGTAGAGTAACTTGTATGTCCAGATTTCAATGTAGAGATATAACTTGATTCTTATAGTGCTTTACTAACGGTTGTTTGTGTCACAGAGGACCTGCAGCTTTGGAGGATTTGATCTCACAAGCCGATCTGTGTACATGAGCAACAGCAGCTGTGACCCCACAGTAAGGACACTTCGTAAACGTGCAAATGAATTCATGAAATCTATTCCAAATGCATTCAGACTTCTTCCATGTCATTCTTAAGATTGTGCATCATGTCACATCTATCCTCCAGAATGAAAACGGTGATAACAGCATGAGAGACGCATCCAGATCTCCAACACCTTCCCGTATCTCTCTGGGGAAGAAGGTGAAATCCGTTAAAGACACCATGAGGAAACGCATATCCAAGAAATATCATTCCTCTCCATCGGAGCAGGTGATTGTTTGATAACGATTCATTCATAATGCAAGACACTGGAAAGACTGTTGATTTGAGCAGTTCCAGTATAGCAGACCTGTCCTGTTTGTCAAAGCGGAGTGCAGAACTTGTAAAGACAGAGACTAATTGTGAGTGATGGTTGCTTACTGGCCCAAGTCAAGAGTTTGCCATTAATCATCCGCAAAGCAAAAATCATCACGGTTGCTTGCTTTTTAGGTTGTTCTATCTCTGACTCCAATATGAGCAAAAGTAATAGTGATGCAAACACCACGTATCATTGAACCAAATGAGATTTGACCATCTTACAAATCAGCTTCATTTGTAAGTATGTGGCGCCCTCTGTCGGCAGTTGTGTTGACTTCAGCATGTTGTTGTTCTCTGTGTCTCTCAGTCGAGTCCTAGCACGAGTCGAGCTCCCAGCAGCCCACAGTCTCCTCACACGGACACAGACTCTCTGGAGAAACCCAAACTCAAGGCCGGAGGATCGGTGGAGAGTTTGAGGAGTTCCCTCAGCGGACAGAGCTCCATGAGTGAGTGTATCTGCTTCACCATACTTGTGAAAGGTGAAAGGCTTGTTTGTCAAAATGTCAGACAAAATGTAATAAACTAATATAGCCTTTGTAATATAAAAACATTATAAAAATAATATAAAAAAATAAATCCAAATATAAAACATGTTCATCACTTAATTAAGAATTACTAAAATTACTACAGCTGAAATAAAAATAGTTTAAATCTAAAATAGAAAAAAATTATAAAAAAGACAGAAAATATAATGCATACATTTGTATAATAGTTAATATTACAAATCATTTTCTAATTTTGAAATGAAAATGCAATGCTGCATTGCCAACTAAAAAAGAAATTCAATTTTTAAGCACTAAAATTACTAGAACTGAAATAAATATATTAAAGCATAATAGAAATAAAAATGAAGAAAGCGCATAACAAAAATGACTAAAACTTACCAAAAATGTCCAATAAGAACAGAAGTATTTAAGCTATTTAAAAATCGTAATAAATAATTGTTTATATAAAGTGAAGTGACGTTTGGTCAAGTATGGTGAGCTGTACTCTGAATTTATGCTCTGCAGCAGAATAGAATAGAATAGAATAGAATAGAATAGAATAGATTAGATAATATACAGCCTGCTGGTCATTATTGTAAAATAAACCTTGTTATGATCATTTGAATTTGTGATACTGACACATTTTTTTTACCAATTACGCAGCTGCTTATCAAATAAATGCATATACAATATACATTTTTGATTTGAAATGATTTTATTTGCTATTTTCTAAAATTGTTGTCTTGGACAAAGCTCAGTTAAACCGTGTTATAGGTCAGCGTCATTATTCAAACATGTTTGACAGTGAATTTGACCAGAAAGCTATATAATAAATATAGATATCATTTTAAAAAGGAACTGGTGTTGATAGAACTGTGGTCTTAAATGACTATGTATTTCATGGTACTTCAAAGAGTCGCAGGTTATTCAGGGTAGTGTTTTGCAGGCGGTCAGACGGTCAGCACCACAGACTCGTCCACCAGTAACCGTGAGAGTGTGAAATCAGAGGACGGTGAGGAAGACGAGCTGCCCTACAGAGGACCCTTCTGTGGCCGAGCTCTGGTTCACACAGACTTGACCCCGAGCCCGTATGACACCGACTCCCTCAAGCTCAAGGTCAGACGCCTGGTCTCTCAGAAGTACACTGACCATCGGCTTCTGTTGCTCTGCGTCTGTAGCGTGTGTTTGCTCTTCCAGAGAGGAGATCTGATCGACATCATCAGTAAGCCGCCCATGGGCACGTGGATGGGGCTCCTCAATAACAAGGTGGGAACGTTTAAGTTCGTCTACGTGGATGTGCTGAATGAGGAAGAGGAGAAACCCAAACGGAGCGTGAAGAAGAGGAGGAAAAGTCACCCTCCTAAACCGACCTCTGTAGAGGAGCTTCTGGAGCGCGTCAATCTCAAAGTAATGCAATAACACCGGTCAATTAATATCATAATTATCTGACACTTTTTGATGCAATATTTTAATGATATAGTTTTACCATGTTCACCAGTCTTATTTTAATATTATGAATATACTATTATATATTATACTATTTGTATTAATTGTTTGAATTAGCTTTTATTTTTATACTGTTTTCATATTAATTTGTAATTGTTTTTTGCATTTTTTGACATATGTTTTTGTTTACTGTAAATATAACTATTTAAGTTTTTACTTTAGTTTTAGTTTTTATCCCCCCCGTTTAGTAATTTTGGTAACTCTTTAAAATAAGGTCCAATTAGTTAATCTTAGTTAATGCATTTAAGTAACATTAAATAAGTGAGCAATATATTTGTTACAGTATTTATTAATCGCTATTATTGTGTGTTCATTTTTAGTTCATGTTAGCAGAGGGCCAGTGAATAATATTAACAGATACAATTCTGAAGTGAACATTAATGGAGAGATTTTTTAATCTAGTATTTATATTTCATTATATGTTAGCCTCAAAATTAGGTATTTCATCAACAAAACTGAGTTTTAGTTTCTGTTAATGATCATAACCCTGGTTTACTGTCCCGCAGGAGCACATGCCTACGTTCATGTTCAATGGGTACGAGGATCTGGACACGTTTAAACTGTTAGAGGAGGAAGATCTGGACGAGCTGAACATCAGAGATCCTCAACACAGAGCCGTGCTGCTCACCGCCGTCGAGCTGCTGCAGGATCTGTGACGAGCTGAGAGACATCACGCACGCACACACACACACAGAGCACAGCGCTGACTCACACGCACGTACGCAGCTGCTGCAGGAGTACAGACACACACAGAGACACCACGCGCACATACACACACACACAGAACAGACACATACACACACGCACACACACACACACACACAACATTGCGTTCCACATTTTACTGGGAGACTTTCACATAGACACAGGCTTTATACTAGTACAAACAGTATATTCTATCACACACACTACACTGACACACACTATACACACACACACACTACACCATCACAGGAGACATCTGACACATTTTACATTTTCACACAAAACATCACTTAGTCTGATTTATACAGACTGGTTTCACTCATGGGGACACACACACATGTCCCCACACGGACACAGGATTTTGGATATTGCACATCGTTTGGGGACATTTTGTCACACACATACACGTAGGGTATACACTGAACCACACACACACACACACACACACACATACACACACATCACACACACACACACAGACACACACACAACACACACACAGACACACACACACACACACACACAACACACACATACACACACACACACACAGACATACACATAACACACACACTACACAGACACACACAACACACAGACACACACACACAGACACTCACACACATACACACACACAGACAGACGCACACACACACACACACATCACACACATACACAGACACACACATATACACACACAACACACACACACACACACAAACACACACACACACACAACACACAACACAGACACACACACACAGACACACAACACACACACACACACAACACACAGACACACACACACACACACACACACACACACACACACACACACACACACACACAGACACACACACACACACACACAGACACACACACACACAAACACACACAAACACACACACACACACACACACACACACACACACACACACACACACACACACACACACACACACACAAACACACTCTACTGTTCTCACTGATTTAACTGTTTTAATATTGGGTCACTAAAAAGTCACTAAAAGACATTGGTAGTTGTATTGATTATAAAATACTTTCTATAAATCTTATAGTGTTTACAGTTTAGCCTAGATATATAGTAAAGACATTTATAGTATTACAAAAGATAATAAAATGATTTCTGAAGGATCATATGATACTGAGGACTGGAGTAATTATGCTGAAAATTCAGATTTGCATCAAAAAATAAATTGCATTTTAAAATATATTTAAATAGAAAGCACTTATTTTAAATTGTAATAATATTTCACAATATTACTGTTTTTATTGTATTTTCAGATCAAATCAATTAAAAAAACTTACAGACACCAAAACTTTGAACGGTAGTGTGAATATGATTTATATGCATTGCATTACAGCCTTGCTGCGACATTTAATTTTATCCCCCAAAAAAAGAAAACTACATAAAAAAAACATTACTGCGCATGCACGCTTTTGTGGCCATAACTTCTGATAGACTTCCAAATAGAATCAATAACAGCTAAGTCCCTCTAAATCAGACAGACTTATTGAAACACGCACATTCATTCTCTGCCAGCAGGAGGAGTTCCCACGGTTCATCACTTTAACTTTAGGCAGAACGATGAACAAACACAGACCGGAAGTTAACTTCGATGAAACGTCTGTCATGTTAAATCTGTAAAGGTGTGAATTGCTCTCACAGTTATTGTCTTCATCACGTGTTGTTGTGGTTGGATCTGCAGGTCACAGTGACCCGGAGCGCGAGGGATCGTCCGGAGACTCCCAGGAGAAGCTTCTGTCGGAGAGCAGCGTGCCGCCAGCGGACTCTCCTCGTGACTCGGGCTGCTACGAGAGCAGCGAGAACCTAGAGAACGGTAATGACAGCCTTCCTCGTCTGTGACTCTCCAGCCCTCCTCTTCCTCCTGTCTGTGATCTCTGCATGAATCCAGTCAGATCTGCTTTCATTCCTCTCTCTCTCTGCTGTGAGGAGCACAGGAGCCTCCGCTGGGACTTTCATCCGTGTTTTCCACAGTTTCTCGTCATGTGACTTTTTCACTTCAGTCCATTTCCATTCGAGAATGGCCGTTTTTTGCGCTTGCTGGATTTGTGTTGAACCAAAAGAGTGAGGAAGTTTGGTCCTGAAATCTGATCACATCAATGTTCATTTGCTTTGGTTTAGACGAACCTGACATGCTCGTGTCCTTGTGAAGAGTTGACCATGTCAGTATTTGTTTGCTTGTGCTTGCGAGACGTTGCTGTTTGTGTGTGTATATTTTTCTAGTAAAAATGATATAATGTTGCACAATATCTTTACATGTGCCTAAAAATCATTTGTGATATGCAAACATATGAGACTACAGTAGATATATTTACAGTACAAACACAACGATACATTTAGCTCCACAGATAGAGACAAAAGATTCAATCAGAGCTGCGATGACATTAAAATATCTTGAGAATTTCAGATTAATCTCATGAAAACATGTCCTAAATGAAAACCTCTTTTTAAAAACTGCTAAATGAAATGTTGTTTAGAGAAAAAGCCTCTTTTAAAGTTGATTTAGTTTTCTTCTTCTCTTTTATGTCTATTAAAACATATTTTCCCCTCAAATGTATGTTTACATTTACCTGTAAATGTGCTTGAAAAGCTAAATGAATAACTGTAAATGCAAACGCTCATTACAGCGATGCATCCAGATGCTTCAGTTTGAGTTTTGAGTAATTCCTGTTATTTTAAATGGTTCTTGTCATTACAATAATACTATTTTTTTATTAGTTATAAAGGCAAAAAACACCATTTGAGACACCTTTAATACATTCATTCTAATTTTAATACTATTTTTCATAAATATAAAATGAATCCTGACAGTTTCACGATGCAAAAAGTTCATGATGGTCCTAAAAGTGTTCAGTTCTTTAAGCAAAATATAACTTCTGATTTTGGGATTATACTGTATATGACCCTGAGATGTATATGCCCGTGTATCTTATTTTATATATACAAATATCATGAATTTAATTCAAGTACAAATATTTGTGTTCATATGATTTAATCTGTAATATTATTAATTGATTTCTTGTATTAAAATGAATGAATTCTGCAGTAATTTAGAGATTTGTTTGAAGGAGGACCGTGTTTAATTCCTCACATCTCAATGTTAAAGGTTCATAATGGTCCTAAAAATACTGTTTGTTTCTTGAAGTGAAATATAACTGTGATTTTTGGATTATATATGACCTGGAGATGTTCTTGACAGGTTTTGAGAGATTCATCTCTAATATCGTACATGTTCTTTGAGTCCGTGTGCATGGAGACGGGACTGACGCCGGTCGGTTGAGCTCGGTCTGTGTCACTGACCAGATATTGTCATAACAGAAGATATGGAATAAAACGCTCTATGATCTACTCGTCTGAACCGCCTGCTCATTCCTGTCTGCTCCTGTCTGCTCTCTCGTAAACCATCTTTCTCATCACTTTACTAACATGCCAGTTTCTCTTTGCATGCACAACTTTCCACGTAAATACACTACACTTCCAATGTTTGCATCAGATATTGTTTAAATGACGACATTTATAATGTTACAAAAGATTTCTGTTTCAAATAAATGCTGTTCTATTGAATGCTCTGTTCATCAAAGAATCCTGAAAAAGTATGTATATAACAAATATTAAGCAGCACAACAGTTTTCAACTATTTGCATTTATTTTTAGGCTGCATTTATTACATAAAAAATACAGTAAAATCAGTAATATTATGAAATATTATTACAATCTTCAGTGTCACATGATCTTTCAGAAATCATTCTAATACGCTGATTTGCTGGTTAAGAAATATTTATGATGATCAATGTTGAATCAATCTTGTTTTGAGAAAACCCTGATATATATATATATTTTTTTTCAATTTCAGGATTCTTTGATGAATAGAAAGTTCAAAAGAACAACATTAATTATATGTTGTTCATTATATATGTGTACATATATATATATATATATACATAGTCAAATTACTATATTATGAAAATAGAAAAAATTAATAACAAATGTATACATACACACACACACACAATTTATTGTAGCATTATAAATGTCTTTACTGTTACTTTTGACCATTTAATGTGCCCTTGCTGAATAAAGTTTTTTTTTTATTATTGTAATGTATGATTTAAAATCTATATATTTCCTGTTGTTTCGTTCCAAACTCGTATTGTCCTGTGAGTTGTTGAATCACTTCTTCTTTACATGACTCTTCTTGTAGGCAAAGGCAAAAAGACGTCTCATTTAAGCAGGTCCTCATCAGGCTTTGAGTCCAGCCGTCTCTCGTCCCCTGAGTTTCCCATCCCACCCCTCTGCCATTCCAGCAGGTCAAACCCCCGAACCATCGACTCCATCCAGAGTCTTCATCTGAGGAGAAACCACGCCGTGTTCAGAGGAAGATTCCTGAGTCGCAGTTGTGACGCGCTGGATCAGACTGAGCTCAGGAAACATTACTTCTCCGTAGAGGATCTTCATCTGCGATGTCCTGAGAGAAAGCAGCCAGACGGCTCCGAGACGGTGTCCAGCAGTACTGAGGAGAATCTTCTCACACCTGACGAGTCTGGAGAGACTGGACACGTTTCAGTGGTGGAGTATGATGAGGTGCTTGCAGATGATCTTCCTCCAAGCACACAGCGCATGAAACCACCAGTTCCTCCGAAACCTCTTCCACTGCCGTCATCGAAGAGCTTTGACGCTGGCTTCAGGAGAAAGGAGGTTCATACAAGTCCGGAAGTTCCCAGGATCTCCAAGTCGCTCATTTACAGACCTGCAAAGAAAGTTCACTCTGGGAAAACACCCTGCCTGGAGACTTTAGTGGAGGAAAAGTTGTGCTCGGATGGCATCGACCTCACGGAAAAGCCATATTCTGACAAGGTATATCTGCCTTTCATCTTGATTGAATGCTGTATATGAAAGATAAATGGTCTATATTGTCTTTTGGTTAAAGTGGTGTTTTGAGCATTAAGACTGAAAAAAGTTGAACACAAAAAATGTGACATGATTAGAAGAGGATAAATGATCTTAAAAATAGTCACACTTGAGATCTTTACAGGAACAAATGACCACCATAGGAATGGAGGGGGGGGGGGGGGTAAAAATATGAAAATAGAGCAATTTGTGGGGCAATAAAGTCTATAAATCATCTGCTAAAAAGTTTAATTATTTTGTAACTTAAACACTGCAATCAATTGTTTACTGTAATGAACTGCAATTAAGCACCAGCTAATTAAAAACAGCACTAAAGGTTTTTATATGATTTATATTAAGAAATAAATCATATATTTACATTTATGCATTTAGCAGACGCTTTTATCCAAAGCGACTTACAATTGCATTCAGGTTATACATTTTTATTAGTACATGTGTTCCCTGGGAATCGAACCCACAACCTTTCGCTCAGCTGACACAATGTTCTACCACTGAGCCACACAGGAACACAATTGTACTAGACAATATATATTGTCTAGTACCATGAAATACCCTCAAAATACAACATATTAAATTATAAATATTGTTGAATCAAAATATAGTACAATCATTTTATCAAAAAAAATACCACCATTGGAAATTTGTGAGGGAAAAATGAATACAATATAAAAATATATAAAAAAACAAATAAATAAATATATGCAAAACCCATATATTCTAAATATTTGAAATGCTTTTGCTCATTTTAACCAACAAACTGTAGTAACTACAAATAATATTATACGTATATTTAATTTGCATTGTTTTTATAGAAATAAATGGTGAATATAGTCCCATGACTTTCCCTTCAAATACAAAATATTAAGGAATAAATATACTGAATATTAAAACAATATTAGTACAAAATATAGTCCTATTATGATTTGTTTTATGTTATGCGTATTGTCTTCCCTGTTGACTTCACCAAAGGGTTCAGCAAGATTGCAACATCACAACAAAACAAAAACACACTTTTGAATGAGCAAAGATCAAAGTCTATTCATAAAAATGGAGTTAATATTGTTGGCTTCTGTTTCTCAGCATGGCCGTTATGGAGTGCCCTTCTCTCTGGTCCAGAGATATTCTGAAGATCTGGACAAACCTTTGGGGGACATTGCTGTTGTGATGGATCAGACGAGAGTCCAGCAGCTCCTGAAGCAGCATCGTACCGCAGTGAGTCTGTCTGCTGAGGACTTCCAGCATGATGAGTGTGTCTGACTTTACCTTTACTTCATATCTCACAGATCCCACTGAGAAGCTTGTCAGAGATATGTGTGATGAAAGCACATAACACTGCTGAACTGATTCCTGATGAATCAAAGCTGACAGGGCTGGAGTGAAAGGGACTTTCCTTGCTGTTTCTTCAGCTGAATCTGTCCTTTTAGGGTTTAGAAACTGAAATAGTTTGGCTTTCACGTTTGATTTCAGTCTGTAGTGGTCTAAATGTAATAGGCTCAATTTGAAGCACCTCTTTATGAGTTTGTGCCTTTGAAATGTGACTGCGTGGAAACATACATTTGTCGTAATATGTTTGGGATTTATTGCATAGACCATTATCATCTTTTTTTTCCCAAAATTAGACGTTTTTGTTATTATTTAGATATATATTTTAAGAATCTGCTGTTTTCTGTATGCCGCATTGTCTTATATTTTCAGTAATGTTCAAACTGATTTCAAAGCATATTTATTTTCTGCTGTAATATAGGATTTATTTTCTTGTAACATATATCATACCTATTTGAATCCATAACATTGTGTTTGAGATAAAGAATGGTTCTGTTGTTTTATGGACTAATGCAAGTTGGTGTGAATGAATTGTGAAATGGATTTTAACAGACAAATGTGTTTTAAAAACTAATAAAGTCAAAAAGCTCTAATTGGTTTATTTCCATATAATATAGCTATATTCCATTTGATTACAGACATTTCTAAGAATCAGCATATCACTTGCAAACGCTGGAGATGTAAGTTATGTAATAGTAGGTTATGTTTCAATGCCCTATCTTGTGCTTATCTCCCCCCCCCCCCTGTAATCAGACACTATTTAGTTCTTGAGGTCTCTAGTAACGAGCTGATCAGGTGTTAGACACAGGTGCAGGGCAGGGGTCCTCCGGGACAGGTGCAGGGCAGGGGTCCTCCGGGACAGGTGCAGGGCAGGGGTCCTCCGGGACAGGTGCAGGGCAGGGGTCCTCCGGGACAGGTGCAGGGCAGGGGTCATCCGGGACAGGTGCAGGGAAGCACTGTGTCGTTCGTAACGTGTCGTGGAAGTAATTGGGCTACTATTTTTATGAATGTGCCAGATTTTAAATTCATTATTTTGAAACGATTTAAAGTGCATTAACGTTAAACGGTAAAACTACGATTATGATTACGATAATTCGTTAATATAATAATAACGGCCAGGGTGCATTAAGCAAAATATTAATCAGCATAACGGACTGTTTTGTACAGCTAAACAACTGGAAACAAATCATACCGGAAATAGCGCACATTCGACTTACAAAATGACCTTAGAAATTAGTTTGTAATAATAATAATTAGCAACGTCTAATTTGTCATTTTACGTTTTTGATCTTTATATTCAAACCTGAATATAGACTGGAAGCCCGTTTCCGAAACTGAATTTTTTTTTTTTTAATTGCGTAATTAAAAAGTAAAAAGATTAAAAAGGTAATTGTGACTTTACATCTCGCAATGCTGACTTTATAACAATTTATATGACGCATTTCTGAGGAAAAAGTCGGAATTGGAGATGTAATTGCGAGGGGGGAAGAATTGTGAGATTATAAAGTCGCAATTAAAAACCTTTTTTATGTTTATTCATTGGTGGAAACGGGCTTGCATATTGAATATAAGTGTATGCAAAAAACAAATAGAAAGAAAAGAGAGCGAGACCCAAACTGAGGTCTGACTGACGCCCCAAACCTCCATGCATGCGCACAGCAGGTTTAACGGAGACATGAACACACGGAGACGCTGAGACCGGTATGACTTCCAGATCAGATGGATTAGTATCATCTCTCTGAGAAATGACTTTCAGAAACCCCCCCTCTCATAAACACTCGAGCGGCTACATGCGCGTGAGGGGCCGCAGGGGGAACTGGCTCGCGCTGGTTCTGCTCCGGATATCGCGCCGGGATTTGTTCTTCTGTCTGACCGCTCTCCTCATCTTCTGCCTGGGCTCGGTGTTGTATCAGATACACGGAGGAGCGCCCAAAATCCTGCTGGATGTGGGATATTATCTCGGTAAGACCGCAAACATGCTGTATGCGTTTATCAGGAGTCATGGGGTATGGGTTCTGCTGTCTGATATGACAATATGAAATACATGCCTGTAATGTGTATATATATAACTTGTCCTGAGTCTATTTATTTTGTTTGTTTTTTGAACTACTACTGTTTTGGTCTTCTATGTGTTTCAACAAAATCACTGCTAAAGAAGCATTTGTTTAATTGGACTTTTGTCTCAAAATCTCAAATTTTATTGAAAATGTGTATATATATATATATATTTTTTTTTTCATTAAGTAACTTTAATAGGTTATGTAAACATTACACATTATTTATTCACAGTATTATAGTCTAAACAGATCATTTGTTGCACAGAAGTTCCCGGTTATGACTCACTAATTGAATGCACTTATGATTATATTAAAGATATAAAGTGTTAGGAAAGCCTGTCACTGGAGTGCTGTTCTCAGGTGAATGGCATCAGTCAAGGTTCACAAAGAGTGGACTGTCAGAGTTTCCTCTCTCTGCTACGAGTCATACGACAGCAGTGTTGTTCTTGGCTTTCAGAGCAGCTCATGAGACCCACCGGTGGATTCCACACGGGTCCATGTAAACTCATGATATGAGACCGTTCATTGTCCTACAGTGACAGCCGTCACCAAAACTGATGGAGAACCGGTGGATTCCACACGGGTCCATGTAAACTCATGATATGAGACCGTTCATTGTCCTACAGTGACAGCCGTCACCAAAACTGATGGAGAACCGGTGGATTCCACACGGGTCCATGTAAACTCATGATATGAGACCGTTCATTGTCCTACAGTGACAGCCGTCACCAAAACTGATGGAGAACCGGTGGATTCCACACGGGTCCATGTAAACTCATGATATGAGACCGTTCGTTGTCCTACAGTGACAGCCGTCACCAAAACTGATGGAGAACCGGTGGATTCCACACGGGTCCATGTAAACTCATGATATGAGACCGTTCATTGTCCTACAGTGACAGCCGTCACCAAAACTGATGGAGAACCGGTGGATTCCACATGGATCCATGTAAACTCATGATATGAGACCGTTCATTGTCCTACAGTGACAGCAGTCACCAAAACTGATGGAGAACCGGTGGATTCCACACGGGTCCATGTCAACTCATGATATGAGACCGTTCATTGTCCTACAGTGACAGCCGTCACCAAAACTGATGGAGAACCGGTGGATTCCACACGGGTCCATGTAAACTCATGATATGAGACCGTTCATTGTCCTACAGTGACAGCCGTCACCAAAACTGATGGAGAACCGGTGGATTCCACACGGGTCCATGTCAACTCATGATATGAGACCGTTCATTGTCCTACAGTGACAGCCGTCACCAAAACTGATGGAGAACCGGTGGATTCCACACGGGTCCATGTAAACTCATGATATGAGACCGTTCATTGTCCTACAGTGACAGCCGTCACCAAAACTGATGGAGAACCGGTGGATTCCACACGGGTCCATGTAAACTCATGATATGAGACCGTTCATTGTCCTACAGTGACAGCCGTCACCAAAACTGATGGAGAACCGGTGGATTCCACACGGGTCCATGTAAACTCATGATATGAGACCGTTCATTGTCCTACAGTGACAGCCGTCACCAAAACTGATGGAGAACCGGTGGATTCCACACGGGTCCATGTAAACTCATGATATGAGACCGTTCATTGTCCTACAGTGACAGCCGTCACCAAAACTGATGGAGAACCGGTGGATTCCACACGGGTCCATGTAAACTCATGATATGAGACCGTTCATTGTCCTACAGTGACAGCCGTCACCAAAACTGATGGAGAACCGGTGGATTCCACATGGATCCATGTAAACTCATGATATGAGACCGTTCATTGTCCTACAGTGACAGCCGTCACCAAAACTGATGGAGAACCGGTGGATTCCACACGGGTCCATGTAAACTCATGATATGAGACCGTTCATTGTCCTACAGTGACAGCCGTCACCAAAACTGATGGAGAACCGGTGGATTCCACACGGGTCCATGTAAACTCATGATATGAGACCGTTCATTGTCCTACAGTGACAGCCGTCACCAAAACTGATGGAGAACCGGTGAATTCCACAAAGCATTAGTTCTTAAAATACTCTTTTAATAAGAGAGCAATCTTACAGTTTATTACCCAAGCTATGGAGTCTACCCATAATAAACAGATTAAACTTAATACATGTGCAATTATTGTGGACGGATGGAACATTTGGCATTTCTCCTCAAGAGCTACAGTATAAGGATTGTGTCACACAGAAATGTCACCTTGTGAAGTTCAATATGCACAAGTATATGGTAGATGGTGGGTGCGCTTCTGTTTATTTGGATTTTGTTTGAATCTTTTTAGGGAGTTTTGCTGGTGGCCGTGGATCTTTAGCACCCAGAGTAAGAGCACTGCATGTATTATCCTCAACTGATGCATATGCATGTTTATGTCATGTAAGATGGTGCTTTAGTAGAAACGCTGTCAGAGTGTTCTCTGTTGCAGGCTCCACCGTTCCCGAGTCAGGTGGTGTATAACCGGGTGGGGAAGTGTGGCAGTCGCACTATAGTTCTGTTGCTGCGCATGTTAGCGGACAGACATCGGTTCACACTCATCTCCTCTGATATTCACAACAAGACCAGACTCACCAAACGGGAACAGGTAACCCAAAATCATCATTGTCAGTTGAAAATGTAAACAATTTGAGCATCACATCAGCTGCCGTTGAATTGATTCATTATAATTCCCGTAGGTTTATATACTGTATGAGCCACCACTGAAGCATAGTAATTCATGTTAACTGTTCTGCTTTCATTCCTGTGTAGGAAAACCTGATTAGAAACATCAGCACAACTCCTCAGCCATTTCTGTATACCCGACATGTGCATTTTCTCAATTTTAGCAGGTAAGTTAATACATTATCTGGAAGTAAAAAACACAACAGAGATCTGAATGACTGTCTCTTACTCACAGAAACCCATCAAATCAATGAAAACACTCAAAATATTGAGTAGAATTTTGATTTTGTAATTCTGCAATTATTCTTAACATATTGTTTATATGAATTAATATGAGTAATTGTTCATTATTATTATGAATTATTAATATTAACAATGCTAAAGTCTTCTCAGGTAATTTTCTCTAGAAATAAAGACTCAAGAACATGGCATTCATGTTTGTATGAACAAGCGCAAGAGACCTGAAAGTAACAAAATAAATATTCTAGATTCCGTTTTGATGATTTTGGATTTGATTTAACAATATGAGAATGTTACTTTTGAATGTTCTCTGAACATTTTGAACTTTTACAAATGTTTGAAGACGTTTCAGAAAAGAGAGCAATGTATAAATGCTTTTTGTGCTGACATTTTGAGAATGTTATTAAAGACCAGGTAACTGTGATTTTGAACTATTAATATTACTTGAAATATGTTTGTTCATAGCTTTGAGAAAACCTTGCCAGCCAAACTTCTTAGAAGATTTCTGTTAGGTGGGTTATATTGAGCAAAAAGAATGGGAAAAGCTTGTGAAATATTATTTGACTTCCACAGTTAACATTAGTACTGTTTTGGAAACTTTCTGCGAATCCATTTTAGAGTTATGTGTTTATTGCTGAATATGTGTGGACTATGGAAACAAACTAACCCTGCTGTGTGCTTCATCTCTGCCATGAATGACTGTGAAGGTATAACGTGGTATATTGTAACATGAGTCCTCTCGGTACTGTCATCAGGTTCAGAACGGATGAGCCCGTGCACATCAACATCATCAGAGATCCCATCAACCGATTCCTGTCCAATTATTTCTTCCGGCGCTTCGGCGACTGGAGGGGGGAGGAGAATCACGTCGTCCGGACCCCTGGGATGACAGACGACGAGAGATACTTAGTAAGAGCTTTCAAACGAATGTTTTTCATACATTACAAGTGTACAGTAATGAGAAGCCAGTGAATGAACTGTGTGATTCACATGAATGCTCTTAGCACGGGTTACTCACTCTATATTTAGTGTGGGACTGCTGCTATTCCTGTCAGTCATCAGGGTGACGTGTGTAGTGAACACTGTACAGTACTGTGCACATACAGTATGACGTCATCCGAGGGAAACACACGCTGTTTAGTTTCTCCAAAGATACCAATGCAATCATATACGTTCCACACAATGCACATGGATATGCATGGTTTCTGTTTAAATACTCATTTCATCTTTCGCTGGAATGTTGTGGTTTTGTTTGCTCAGCAGCAGGAAGTAGCCAGGCGTGGTTGTTGGTTGGAGACTGATATGAATGACCCCACAGTCACAGCATTAGTGTGTTCAGACCCCTTGTGGATGAATATATAAACACAGCACTGTTCTCAGAGCTTCGGTCCAGTTCAACAGATGAATATCAGTGGAACAGCACTAGAATAACTAACTGTGAAATGTTACTGTTGCCACTTGGATGCTTTGCTTTTGTTCATCTTTGGATAAAAAAACATCTGCTAAATGCATAAATGTTTACAATATGTTCTTCTTGACCAAAGGACATCAACACGTGCATCTTGGAAAGTTACCCAGAATGCTCCAACCCCCGGCTCTTCTACATTATCCCGTATTTCTGTGGGCAGCATCCTCAGTGCAGGTGACCTTTATGTTCTTATGTTACTTATGTGATTCAAAAACAAGAGCTTCGTAAATGTTTGAAAGCGTTCATCACTATCAGTGGATGCCACTGGAACAGAGTGATTTATCTGTCATGAACTAGAGAGCCGGGTTTGTGGGCGCTGGAGACGGCCAAGCAGAACGTTCTGGATCATTACCTGCTGGTAGGAGTGCTGGAGGAACTTGAGGATGTGCTGCTTCTGCTGGAGAGACTCCTTCCACACTTCTTCTCTGACGTCTTGAACATCTACAAAAGTCCAGGTGAGGCTTCTCTCAGATTTACAGAGATGATGTTCGATGGTTACTTGGTAACAAATCTGGTTGTTTTGTGCAGCATTAAGTGTTCAGGATAAATAGTATATTTCAGATGGTTTACCTGGGCACTACACAACTGAATTGTAATGACCTTTTTGAACTTTTCATTAATTTTAAATCTGTAATGAAGTGCAGTGTCAAAATGTAAAAAAAGAACACATTTTAATTGTTTATATTAATTTATATAAACATTACTCAAAAATATATTATTTTGTATTTATAACATTTAATAAATTACTTAAATACATTTTAAATAAATATTGATATAATTTACATATTTCTTTATATTAGGTCAGATTACATATTTTTTTTTTATATAATTCTACATAAAATAAATAGTTAATATGAAGTCAAATTACTTTATAAACCGTATATATATATATATAAACATGAATATAAATTATATAGATATAAATTTAATAAGTAAACAATTACTTACAAGTATAGTTAAATTAATTCTATTTTTATGTAAATAAGTTTTTTTTTTTATATATGTTCAATATTAAGCTTAATTTATTATTAGACTTTTTAGTAATCTTTCTGAAAATAAATTTGAGTCTAAATGTGTGTTTGATTCAGAATACAAGAAGCTGGGGAACATGACCGGCACCGTCCACAAACAGAGTCCTGATCTAGAAGCCCTGCAGGCGCTGTATGAGCGCATGGAGTACGAGTACGAATTCTACAACTTCATCAAAGCTCAGTTCCACCTCACCAAGAGAAAGATCGGCCTGAGATCCAGACGTTATTCCAGTGTGCTTCAGAGGAAAGACCTAGAGGAGAGGAAACCGAAGACCCCTGAGAGATGCCCCGAGACCAGAACAGATACAGATACAGGAGTCTAAAATAACCGATCCTTCAGCTCTCACAGAACCATACAACTGGACAACGCTTGAAAATCATGACTTTGTGTCTTTATTTATTAAAGAAAACAAAATGATTGCACTGAATGCCATCAACATACTTAGCCTGTAGAATATTGAACGTGTGTGTGTGTACGTGTGTGTACGTGTGTGTGTGTGTGTGAGAGAAAGAGTGTATGTGTGTGTGTGTGTGTGTGTGTGTGAGAGAGAGAGAGAGAGAGAGTGTGTGTGTGTGTGTGTGAGAGAGAGAGAGGTTAGAGAGAGGTGTGTGTGTGTGTGTAGAGAGAGAGAGAGATGTGTGTGTGTGTGTGTGTGTGTTGTGAGAGAGAGAGAGAGTGTGTGTGTGTGATGAAATGAGTGAATTTACAGAGCATTTGTGAATACATGACATCCATTATCACTTATAAGGAGTACTTTTGTTTTGTAAGAAGACACCTGACGGCAATAACACATGTTAGCAGTAAGATTCTTGTCAAATCAATATTCTTCATAAAAATATTTGATGTTACACTGACAATCTTATATACAGTAAATGTGTCATTCATTAGTTGAAGGCAACAGAACTATACACTCAGAGTATATTGAGGGTATAAAACTAATCAGAAGTATTTTCAAACTCGCAGCATAATACAAATTAGTTTAGAAATGTCAAACAGAAACGCTAAAACAGACTATTTAACACACAGCATAATAAACTGGTGTATGAAAATGCCTTTCAACATCTAACGATTTACATATTTTATCTTTCAATTTTCTCATTCAGATTCTGTAAACAATAAATTCCACCTCCATATTGAAAACAACCTACAAATTAGTGTCAAGTAGAAATCAAACTAAATGAATAATACAGAAATTGTTAAAAATTTTGGATGCAAACTGATGTCATATTTATCTTAAGAATTTAGTATCATTGCTCATCAGCTAAAATAACTGCATAACAATGTAAAGCAGCATCACTATAAGACTACAGCACGCCGCAGATTCACAGTCTGGCTTGAGGGGGTTTTTCAAACAGGCTCCGTCTCAGCAGATCGAGCGCGTCCAGCGCCGTTCCCCAGCTCAGAGTAACACCACAGCTGCCGTGACCGTAGTTATGCACCAGAGGCACCTGACGGCCCTGCACATGCAGATACTGTCTCTCCACCCGCGGGTTCTCCCGGCCCGGCCGCAGCCCCACCCACTCGCTCATCACCTGAGCCGCTCGCAGAGACGCTTCCAGCCCACAGCAGCGCTCCAGGATCCCCGCGCTGTCCTCCTCATCCACCTCCAGCCGCCAGTCATCCGCCTGCCGCGTGCCTCCGATGCTGACGAACCTGATGCCTGGGTAGATGTAGGTATTGCCATCTCCATCTCGGATGAAGTTCTTCAGCCATGGAGCGCTTACCTTCAGTATTTGTCCTCGCACTGGATAGACCTCCTCATCCTTCACCAAAACACCAGAGCCGAGGCCGGAGCAGTTCATGATGGCATCGTAATTCAGAGCCAGTTTCTGAAGATCAGTCACCTTTTCATGTATGATCTGACCTCCAACTGCTCTTAATCTAGAGGAAACAAACATAGCACTGCTTTATTTACTATACCATTACTATTGCCCTGTAGCATGCTTATTTGTCTGCAAATACACTACTACTCAAAAATGTGGAATAATAAAGCGTTATTAAGTTTCTTATGCTCATCAAGGCTGAATTTATGTGATCAGAGTAAAAAATAATATTGTGAAATATTATTATAATTTAAAATAGCTGTTTTCTATTTCAATATATCATCTATTACTGTGATGCAAAGCTGAATTTATTTCAGTACTTCAGTCTTCTGTCACATAACCCTTCAAAGAAAAAAAAAATTGTGCAAACCGTGACACATTACCATTAAAAAGTATAAGGTTAGAAAGAAAAATAAATTAATGCCTTGGCAAAGATGCATGAAATTGATCAAATTGACAGTAGAATGGGGTAGTGGCTGCTAAAAATTCAGCTTTACCAGCATAGAAATACATTAGAATTTAAAACATATAAAAGAAAACTGTTTTTAAATTGTAATAATATTTCATAATATTACTGTATTTTATGATCAAATAAACAAAGCCTTTGGTGAGCAGAAGAGTCCGTTCTTCATACGTCACATCCGAGATCACATGACACATCTGAGATGATATCATCTACACACCTGCTGTGGAGGATTAATGTCTGGATTGAGTTATCTGATGCACTGTATCGATACTCCAAACACGATCAGCACTGCAGCGATTGGCTGGCGGCAAGATAATGACGTCATATCATTAAAAAAGTCTCCTGACGAAAAACTTGACAAGATTTCTGGACTTTTATAAGGAAACAGCCAAACGAACAAAACTACATAAATGTTTTAATAGATCAATGAAATATGCATAAATTGTTTTACATGATTCCCAATTATTCATATTCACGATTTCTAGTATTTGTACAGGCTTTACATTTTTACTTCAGTGTTGTAATTAACAATTCATTTAATTTGATCTTTGAAACGGATTTGTTACTTGACAGCGTTAATTAAAGTTTCTTAAGGGTCCAAATCAAGTTACCTGCATCTCCTGCGCTTCATCAAGCCCATCCCATAATATCTGTCATCCCTCACATTAATGCACGACTCGACATGAACTGTATAGCGTGTGTGAGACTAATACAATTAGGAAGTAATTATTTTATGACGAATTCATCTTTCAGTGAGTAAAACTGTCTGTGTCTATAGTATTATAGACGACACAACATTATTATTATTTTAAAGTATTGTCCCTGGATCAGTAGGGTACTCTTGTAATAAAGTAGCAGTGGCTGGGACAGATTTTAAGTATTCATTCTTCTTAAAAGGATGCGATCTAATCCTGTTTACATGAAATAAGCTGCTCCCGAGCAGGTTTAAGCTTACTCCGGGATGAGCTTCGAAGAACCAAACAATCCCAGATCAAGTGAAATCATCAACCATCAAATCCAGCTAACTGAGTTAACCACGTACGAAGAACGGACCCCAGGAGTGTATAACTACACATGTTATAATAAACATTACCTCAAACTTGAAACAGTACCTTTTTTCTAGCCACGGCAGGTAGCTCAGACATTCACACTTTAATGTGGTAAACGCTTGACCAAACGTATGATTAGGAAAACGCTTCATTTCACGATCCGTCATGTATCTGAATCCAAACACAAACTCTGACCAGAAGGGATTTTTGTTGCAGGGTATCTCCTTAAAAATTTGGTACCTAAGATGCAGCAAAGTAGAGGTTATGAAATATAAAAACACTCATCTTTTTGCTTTTTTGTGATCAGGGTTTTACCCGGAGCTCAAGTACACGCCAGCATCTGAGGCTTGAGGGGAATCTGCAATGGCCAGAAGATGATCGAACGACTCCTTGAACCAACGCCGTTGCCGCTCAAGAGGGATGTCTGTAAGAGAGGACAGTAACAATCCATTTAGACCGGACTGGGGTGCGCATATTCCGTCGTTCAATGGAACTAACGATGCTTTTGGGAAGAAACACATGATCTAATGACAGCTTTGATGCATCATCTCACCAGGAAACTCTTTGGGCAAGAGGATCCCAGCAGCTCCATCACTGGTGGTGTCTGGTGAAAACTTCTCCGCAATAACAGTCACAGAACAATGTGGAAGTGTCTCAGCGACACACACAGCAGTGGATAAACCCACCACACCTGCTCCAACCACGGCCACCTCCACGCGCTTCATCCCTCAGATCGACTTCAGAGAGCAAACTGTCAGACAAGAGTCACATCTAAAACTAATCAAACTTCTGCTGATGTCCCACCGTTAAACCGTAATATTCTATATCAGGTTCAAATTCAGAGAATATTCACTGCAAACTATTGTAAAGAGTTTTCAAATAAGCTCAAATACCTATAAAAGAGAATTAAACAGCGGTTTGCATTACATAGTATGTTATAGGTTTTTTTATTCATTAAAACAGTCACTGAAATGGTCATAAGGCAAGTGTTATAACCTGGGATGTTCACTTAAATCTGTTTTTGATTTGTTTTCCCTTCACACAGACTTTAACACCCATGCAAGACAATCATAAAGTCAGAATTTGTGCCAATAAAGTCAATAAACAACAGACTGTCCTACTTACCAGCTAAAAGATAACCTTCTCAGACTTCAAAGTTCATTTAACTATAAAACGATTATTCATTTCCCACGTTTTTTGTTAAAGTGAGCATTTTTCTCAGGCTCCTAGGTTCTTTTCATTGCCATTAAAGTGAAAATAATTGAATATAATTATAGAATCCTGAGAAAAATTCTCATTTTAGAAGAAAATTTCAGATCTGAACTCTTCATTTCATTCCATCCTGAATCCAAAGGTTATGGAGTAGTTCTATTCCAGGTCATGTAGGTATTTTTTTCCCAAATGTATATATTATATTCCTTAATAACATTATTATTACTAATGTTATAATTCTTCACATTCTGGGATGAGAAACATCAAGGCAGGATAAAACAAAAAATGCTGTCTTTAACGTTCATATAACTCAACCAGGAATACATGTCTTTAAACATAACTGACTACCTGACTACAATGTTACAATGAAACAAACATAGCTTAAACACATTTATAAATCATGCCTACTCTTACCAGTAATAAGAATAAAGTCCATTATCCATTACCCCAAAGCAGATTATTTAGCATGAATATATACAAGATTGTACAGATAGTGTTACTGTAGTAAATCCAAGATGAACTCTATGCAAGGTAAAAAGAACAAGTACTGTGCATTGGCAGATACTACTTAAATACATTTGACAGAAAGTTAAAGCAGGTGCATTTAGTTTACGTTTACTTACCTCCAGCTTACTAAGATCTGCAGCATGAACAAACACGACCAAACCTCTGTCTGTGAATTATCACACACATTAATCATTCATTCGTTATGTGCTCGATTACAGCATAAAGCGATAAATATAGGTCGAGCTGTCACATCTTCCTGTTGAGACGAGGCTAGGACTGTTATGTGTTCATCCAAAAGCATCATGGGAAATGGAGTTTCACTCGTCTTTTTTGCATTTTTGAAGCGCTGTTGAAACACAGATACTAAAATGTTTAATAATTGTAATATATTAGTGTGCAATAAATGGTTTAGAGTGCTAAAGTGAAAAATATGCGTACTGTATAGTTATTCCATTTATGTGTGTTGCTATGCTTCGCCAGCAACAACAGTGGCGCTGTTTGCAAATACACTGTGACACAAGCTGTTGTTCCCATGGTTGTTCCACCAGAGGGCGCGTAAAAAAACGAATCCCAGAACGTCTTATCAGACATACAATATTTTAAAGACATTAATTCAGTAGTGGTACCTGACAAAAATGAGCACTAGCGCTTAAATTCTATATAAAGTTATTAAATAAATTCCGTTATCCAACAGCGCTGATGTTATTACGTGACAACTCCGTCTAGAAAATAATAATAATAATAAATAAACTTTGAAAGTGGTTGATTAAAAACATATAAAATAATAAAAACCGCCCCGCCCGTTTTGGTATCCACTGCTGCCTTTCTATCTGCCTATTTCTGTGATGCCTAGTGAAATCACGCGGTGCAACTCTCGCGAGATATGCCTGTCTGGAACGGTTCCTTTAAGGTAAGGTCCTGAAAGCTTAATCGTATATTATAGTCCTCAAACAGTAGTGCAATTATTATCTGAAGTGCGTTTTGCAGATAAAATGATTGTAATTGTCACATCAGCGCTAGTCTTTTAGCGATATGAGCGTGTTTAGAAGGGAAAGCGAAGCAGCTCTTTGTTGCTGCACATGGCGCTGGGCTTAAAGCATTGTATTCATTGATTACTGTTCAAAGACCTTTAACACAGATATACACGCAGATTCACACAGCGCGCGCGCGTGTGTGTGTGTGTGTGACCCACTGTGCACAGAACACAATTTGTGATGCAGAACATTCTCTGCACTTTACTACAGACTGTGTTTACAGTTCAGGTTTCGTGCACAGTTGTGTCGTATGATTCATTCATGCATGCATTGCTGATATTTCTACAAAATGTTTCACAAGAACTAATTTATCAAATACATTTGGTTTATATAGTAGTTTGGGTCCAAATATGGAAATAACATTGGTTCTGAATGATTTCCATATTCATGTACCATAGCGTATTTAGGCTAATGACTGCCTGAGTGAAGAAGACATACTACATACTTGTGCTGCGAACTGAATGTAAAACAGTTTTCATACACTTGATTGCATGTTGTTTGAAATTGAATAAAAAATGCATTCAACTTTAAATTAAATGCAATTAGCTGAACTTTAGAGATCTTATTTGGCCAACTGAAGTACATCTTAATATGTAATTTCAATATTTGATTGTTTTTTAAATGTGCTAAAAATGCACTGCTGAATGTGCTGACAAGAATTTATAAACTAAAATATTCTTCAATGTAATTTCTGTTGAAATTGTGTCATGTAAATATATCTATAATTCCACATTTTTTATAAAGTTGCAATTTATATAATTTAAAAGATATTAACTTATGTGCTTTAGGATGTTAGTCAACATCAAGTGTACTTCTTTCAAGCACGATGAAAGAGAATTAAAACATGATGATTTTAAAACATACTTTAATATATACTGTGGAATTTATCTCAATACATTAGAATGTCGTGGAAAAGTTCATTTATTTCAGTAATTCAACTCAAATTGTGAAACTCGTGTATTAAATAAATTCAATGCACACAGACTGAAGTAGTTTAAGTCTTTGGTTCTTTTAATTGTGATGATTTTGGCTCACATTTAACAAAAACCCACCGATTCATCTCAACAAACGAGAATATGGTGACATGCCAATCAGATAATCAACTCAAAACACCTGCAAAGGTTTCCTGAGTCTTCAAAATGGTCTCTCAGTTTGGTTCACTAGGCGACACAATCATGGGGAAGACTGCTGATCTGACAGTTGTCCAGAAGACAATCATTGACACCCTTCACAAGGAGCGTAAGCCACAAACATTCATTGCAATGTTCACGAGTGCTGTATCACAGAGTGCTGTTATCCAAGCATAGTTAACAGAAAGTTGAGTGGAAGGAAAAAGATGCACAACCAACCGAGAGAAGCGCAGCCTTATGAGGATTGTCAAACAAAATCGATTCAAGAATTTGGGTGAACTTCACAAGGAATGGACTGAGGCTGGGGTCAAGGCATCAAGAGCACCACACACAGACGTGTCGAGGAATTTGGCTACAGTTGTCGTCAGAGACGTCTTACCTGGGCTAAGAGAAGAAGAACTGGACTGTTGCCCAGTGGTCCAAAGTCCTCTTTTCAGATGAGAGCAAGTTTTGTATTTCATTTGGAAACCAAGGTCCTAGAGTCTGGAGGAAGGGTGGAGAAGCTCATAGCTCAAGTTGCTTGAAGTCCAGTGTTAAGTTTCCACAGTCTGTGATGATTTGGGTGCAATGTCATCTGCTGGTGTTGGTCCATTGTGTTTTTTGAAAACCAACGTCACTGCACCCGTTTACCAAGAAATATTGGAGCACTTCATGCTTCCTTCTGCTGACCAGCTTTTTAAAGATGCTGATTTCATTTTCCAGCAGGATTTGGCACCTGCCCACACTGCCAAAAGCACCAAAAGTTGGTTAAATGACCAACAAACTCACCAGACATGAACCCTATGGAGAATCTATGGGGTATTGTCAAGAGGAAAATGAGAAACAAGAGACCAATACAGATGAGCTGAAGACCACTGTCAAAGAAACCTGGGCTTCACACCACCTCAGCAGTGCCACAAACTGATCACCTCCATGCCACGCCGAATTGAGGCAGTAATTAAAGCAAAAGAGCCCCTACCAAGTATTGAGTACATATACAGTAAATGAACATACTTTCCAGAAGGCCAACAATTCACTAAAAAAATTTTTTATTGGTCTTATGAAGTATTCTAATTTGTTGAGAGTGAATCGGTGGGTTTTTGTTAAATGTGAGCCAAAATCATCACAATTAAAAGAACCAAAGACTTAAACTACTTCAGTCTGTGTGCATTGAATTTATTTAATACACGAGTTTCACAATTTGAGGTGAATTACTGAAATAAATGAACTTTTCCACGACATTCTAATTTATTAAGATGCACCTGTAGAATTTGAACACAAAACGATATTATGAAGATTGTTGGTAACCAAATAGTTTCTGGTCCCCAATGACTTCCGTGATTATTTATTTATATTTATTAAGTCATTGAGGACCATAAAATCTTTGGTTACCACAATTCTTCAAAACATATTTTGTGCTCAACGATGAAAAAGACGGGAAAAAATCTCACAGGTTTGGAACAAATTGAGGGTGAGTAAAAGATGACAGATTTTTTACAATATTTTTGGATGAACTATCTCTTTATGTGGACTATTATTTCATTATGATGTACACTACAGTGCATATTCAATCCAATTAAGCCCACTTTCACAAGTGTGGATAGTTTGATTTGCGTATAGTAAACAGGCTTATCAACTTTTATTAATAGAAGAGAAAATATTTCTCATATCTTTTGTTTAATTGTGTAGAAGCCACACAAATTAGACTTGTGTGACATGCCTTCATCCTTAAAAACCATCAAGGCTATTTGAAGTAAAAGAAAATATGACACAGAATGTATTAAATATGGTTTTGGTGTTGTGTTGTTCACAACTTGATACCCATCTATGTTCTGAAGCAACATTTTATTGCAAACTTAATAAACTGTTTCAGCTTTTTCCTTTTTTTAGATTAAAGCTCACTGTAACAGCATCATGTCTGCACCATCACCTGTTCTCTCCCTGCATTCAAAAACACACAAGGACACAATCCTGCATGAGTTTGACAAGCTGAGAAGAAGAGAACTGCTCTGTGACATAACCCTCATCGTAGAGGACGTGCACTTCAAGGCACACAAGGCTCTTTTAGCAGCGAGCAGCGAGTATTTCTCTTTAATGTTCACCGCTGAAGATCAGGTAGGTCAGTCGGTGTATAAGCTGGATGGCATGGCTGCGAATACCTTCTCGGCCGTGCTCGAGTTTATCTACAGTGCAAATGTGTCTGTGGACGAGAGCAGCTCTGAGCAGCTGCTTGACATGGCACGGATTCTGGACATCCGAGACTTGCTCAAAGCCCACGAGGACCATCAAAAGGACAGTTCAGCGGCTGAAAATGTGATGTCCGCTGAGGGAGATAGTGTTGATGAATGCATACAGACAAAACGTAAAAGAGGGCGGCCCAAAAAGAGCATTCACACTCAGGATTCAAGTCATGAAGAGAATCCAGAAAGAGGTTTCAAGACCTCTGAGCCCATAGAAGCTCTCTTAGATCCCACTTCCCCTCCGAGAGGCGACAGCGACAGCGACTATAACCCGCGAGAGGACCGACCCCGTCACAGCAAACGCAAAATAAAGCAGCCTGTCAAGCTGAAGGGATACAGGTTAGGAGACGAGCTCTCGGAGCACAAGGAGCCGGGGAAGAGAGGACGCAAGAGGAAGTACCCGGACACCGAGGCCAGGTGTGACCCGTGTGGGAAGGTGTTTAAAAGCCACCTGTTTCTGAAGATACATCAGCGCACTCATACAGGTACGACTCACGTTCTATTATTCTATACAACTGACTAAAATGATGATAAAGAAAAACAGACAAGAAATGAAAAGCTTTAAAAGTTTGCATTACACACTATATGGAATTATGAGAATGAGAGTAGGTCAATATTCGGTTCACTTTTATATTTAATATACTTTAATAATTTTTTATTTTATTTTCACAATGTTTTGGTCATTAGCTTTTTTAAATATGCCTATATTGTTTTTAAGAATTTTTGTTAAGTAGTTTTAACTAATTTACCATTAGTTATTACAGTACTATCAACTTTAAATGAAAATAAAAATGATGCCTCGGCAACTATCTGATATAAAATCATGTTAATGTCTGTTATTTTCAGTTTCGATTTTTAGTTGGTTTTAGTTATTATCAGTTTATATATATATAAGAATTCGAATTTATTTTAATACTTTCTGTTTACATTTAGTAATTTTTAGTATTTGTATATGTCTATATAGCTCTATATAACCCCTGGTGGTGGTTGAGGAGAGACAACATGATTGTAAAGTGCTTTGGGTGTACAGCAATACACAATAAAGCGCTATATACATGCATCATTCATATTAAATTTTTAATTATTAGTTTTATTTGAGTCATTTAATTTAAACTTGACCAAAATGAGAAACTAGATGAAATATATATTTTTTGAGCTAATATTTTCTTTATTTCAGGTAATGAAAATGTTTTTAATGGTTTAAGTTTTAGTTTAATTAACTATAATAACACTGATTCTGTTAATTATATTTACATTTATGCATTTAGCAGACGCTTTTATCCAAAGCGACTTACAGTGCATTCAGGCTTTTACATTTTTGTCAGTATGTGTGTTCCCTGGGAATTGAACCCACGACCTTTGCGCTGCTAACGCAATGCTCTACCACTGAGGAACATGAATATTTAAGCATTTCATCAGAGATTATTAAGATTCATTAAATGTCCATAATGGAAATCTTAATGTGAAATAAATGTCCATTTTCCTTTCATGCAGGTGAAAAACCATTCCGATGCAGTGTTTGTGGCAAGGGTTTTACCCAGAAACACACTCTTTTGGTTCATCAGCGCATGCATACGGGAGAAAAGCCCTTCATCTGCACCATATGCACCAAAGCACTGTCCACGAAACACTCGCTGCTGGAGCACATGAACCTGCACGCAGGTGACAGATATACCACACACTGCACTGCACTGCTTACAACACTCCCGTTCAATTATACAGGGTTAAGATTACTAAAGTATACTATTATTCAGCAAGGATGCATTAAATTGATTAAAATCACTATCAACCCCAAACATTGTTCACATCACAGTACATTTCCAAAACAACAGTTCATGTTCGAAAAGCTGAATATACTCGACTGCTTTATGTTCTTTGAAATGCTTTATTGTCTTTGCACAGAGAATAAATCCTTCACTTGTGAACAGTGTGGGAAAAGCTTCAGTCAGAAGCGGCAGCTGAAAAGCCATCACCGCATTCACACAGGAAAAGCGTTACCCGAGTGTGCACAATGCCATCATCAATTTATGGATGCAGCTCAACTGAAGAAGCACCTGAGAACTCATACCGGTAATGAACACATCATATTAAAACATTAAACTGCTTCACAATTGACACACACTATCTGTGCTGTATAAACACCATGCCATTGCTGCAGGTGAGAAGCCGTTCACATGTGAGATCTGCGGGAAGTGTTTCACAGCCAAGAGCACACTGCAGATACACATCAGGATACACAGGTCAGAAAAGAGAAAACATGTTACTAATAGAGGTCATCATACCATATTATCCCATTCGATTGATTACATGCAAAGTTTTATGAAATGTAATGTTTAAAAATGCATGGTGTTTAATTAAATGTCCTAATGTGCATTCAACTCTAGAACAACATTTAAATATTGCATAAAGCTATAGGTTCAAAATGTATTTCTTGTTTCATATTGCTGACATTTTTCATTCATTTATTTAGCTAGGTAGCAGAGGCTATTTTTGGATATGTATTTGTATAACTCCATAAATCAGAAAATACTGTCAAAGGCACTACAGGCAAAACATTGTTTTTATGCACCAATTAGTTTTGACATTTTGGCTTTTCATTAAGTGTTCTTTTAAACATCCAAAATAACATTTTTGAGTCTGTACTTTATCTATTTCCATCTGAATATTGTAATTATTGTACATATATTTAAATACTTTTTTTCTCAAAATGAGTTTTCATCTGCAGGTCAGCAGCACTTCCATACGGTCTATATTCTATCTATATTAAGCTTTTCACAGAGGAGATTTTGGAGATCTCTACTTTCCAATAAATACATTTGAAGAATACTGTCAACAGTCAGAAAAAAAGGTTTAGGAATAAAATGAACACACCCTTAAAAATATAGATAGAAGTAAATCTGTAAAGTGTGGTTTATGTAAGTTCTGCTGGAGATAAACTCATTTTGAGAAATGGCCTTTAAAAGATAGGGCCGTGCTTAGCTGACGTGGGGCCCGGTGCGAGGGGCCACCCTCGGTCCGTTCACGATCGTGTTTCGGGGGGGGGGTGTTCTCCCCGGGGCCCCCTCACAGCGCGAGGCCCGGTGCTACCGCACCAGTTGCACCACCCAAAGAACGGCCCTGATGTAGCTTACGGAAACTGAAATCTGCTGCCGCAAATATTTTAAATAAAATAAACATTTGGATGTTTTCTTTCCACTAGCTCAGTGTTCCTGCAATGTATGCAAATGAGTGCATATTTAATTAGACAGTGCCTTGTCATTTGCATATTTAAACACAACATTTCAGAAAACCTGAAAACAGAAAATTTGCTTTTCATGATGAAACCAATCAACTAGAGATTTGTGGTGTTAATTATAGTAAGAGTTGGAATTGTGGTTTTTATTTTTTTACTCTACTCACCATGCTATAAAATGATCTTTCCCCATCCAGAGGAGAGAAGCCATACAACTGTAACATCTGCGATAAGACCTTCTCCGACCCCAGTGCCAGGAGGCGTCACGTGGCGTCTCACACCGGGAAAAAGCCATTCCTGTGTTCCATCTGCAGCTTGTCGTTTGCCCGAATGGACAACCTTAAAGCTCACACCAAGACTCACAACAAGGAGCGTCAGCAAGGAGAAGCTGAGACCACGGGGCCTGCGCCGGTGGAGGCCACATCAGGAGCTGAAGAAATGCACAGCATCCTCCGGCTCCAGCCGTACCAACTGCCCACCCACCCTGAGCAGGAGATCCAGCTGGTGGTGACCGGCGAGGTGGACGACATCAACCTGAGCCAGGATCAAAGTATCAGCATCATCACTGCAGAAGATTCTTCTGTGGAGCAGGGTCTCACGCTTCTCACCCAACCTTCTGGTCACGTGCAAAACCTGGCGCTGTTCACGCCGGATGGGCTCGACGCCAGTACTCAAATCCAAACCATCAGCGTTTTAGGAAGCCAGATGAGTGGCGAACAGCCCGAGCAAATGCATGTCATCACACTGACCAAAGAAGCCATGCAGCAGCTACAGGTTCATCATCACGGAGGTTCACAGCAGCTGCAGGTGATCCACCAGCTGTCTGAGAGCTCTGCTGAAAATCCCAGCCGGACGAGTCCAGCGGGAGGCATTCACATCAGCAGCCAGAGCGGCCAGCCAATCTCCATCAGCCAGACCAGCGAGCAGATCCCCAGCGATCAGATCCAGGGCCAAACCTTCCAGATCCAGGCTGGAACGGTCTCGTACCTGTACACCACCAGCATGAACCCGCCAAACTGAACCCGCCAGGACTCGTCCGTAATGCTGATGCTTGTTCTCTTTTGTTGTGTAAGTAGTTGTATTTTAATATATTAAAGCTGATTTCATTGAGAACAAGCAGAAACATCATATTTATGATTTCAATATTACTTTCATAAAGCATAGCCACACTTAATTCGTTTTTGTACTTGTTAAAATTCTAATTTACAACAAAAGAGAACAAGCATCAGCATTATGAACGAGTTACTGTTTGTGAAAAGAACAATGCTTATGTTATTCTCATTTGTTGTAAATGGCTATATTTTAATCAGTCACGCTGATTATTTGAGAACAAGCAGAAACATCTTTTATATGTTCAATATGAATCATGAAGTACAGCCACTCTTGGTTTGTTTTTGTACTTGTTAATGAGACAAAACAATACATGGTTCATGTACAAGCAAGTGTAATTATCCAGCATGACACAAGAAATATTGACTTGTGGCATAAGTTTGTCCAACAAGTGTTCATTGCCATTTTGCAAACAAAATTATAATAATTTCTGTAATGTGGAAAAAACACCTTAATGATTCATTTTTACTAAAAAGCACTATTGCACATATAATCATTTATCATTTTTTTAAATGACAGAAACCCTAATGTAAACATTTGAACATTGTATTTAATAGAATGTGACTTTTTGCATAATAGTACTGAGCAGTGTGATTTTATTATGATTGGAATACTGTTTATGATGCATAATTTGTTAAATGCATAATTAAGTTCAATTATTTTTAGATTTTCCTTTTCATTTTAATGATTTAATAATTTTGCTGTGTTTTTGTCATTTATATTACTTATGTTTTTAAAAGGTGTCTATATCGTTTTATTTTTTTATTTCAATGTTAGTTTTAATTATTTGTAGTAAAATAATAGTTAAATAAATGAAAATGAGAACATCGCCTGAAATAAGTTTTTTATATTTAATCTCAGTTACTGTCTATTTTATTGAAATGACCTTTTTTCTTAATGTTTTAGTTACTTTGGCATTGGTTGGATATAAGATAGTCCTGCTCCATCAGTCAGGATTATGTGATACACGAAGCAGAGACTAGTGTAGTATTTACAAAAAAAGCCAGGAGGTATTTAAGAAAGGACTTTTTAATTTCACTCAGTAAAAAAATCGTATAAGAGCGAAGTCACACAAAACAAAAAGATGGCAAGCCAGAATTTGTGTGTCGGCACAGAGGATGGGACAAAGTATTAGTTTCATAACTAATAGAAGCACTGGACCGGCGCACGACCCGAGGTAACACATCTAACGTTAGTTACTTTCTGGACACTGATGAGCATCAATTCAGGGGGAAATATGCTTAACTTAAAAAATATATATACAAATCATTTTCATGGTGCTAAAAATGTTATTTTGATTTTGGAATGAAATGTGACCCATGCATTATATTCACCCAGTAGTTTTTCATTCATGCACAGATAATCAGAGCAGTCATTTAGGTGAGCGAAGGTTAGGGTCATTTGATTCAGATTCCCTCTACAATCTCTATCAATAAGAACGTCTCTAAATGTATCAGTACAGTTGAGATTATTTACTTGTGACTCGATCTAAGATTCTGGTATGTCTGCTGGTTAGAAGCGTTTCCATCAGGAATGCTGGGTAACAGCGCCTCTGAAATGTCCAGACGAAGACGATTAGAATTCTGTGAATTAGAACAATAGAATGTTAAAAGACCTTTAAATTCACACCACATAACTGATGTTCTTTGTGCAATGATCAGATGTATTTATTTAAAAGATACACTTTTTCTTGGTCAGACTATCCTGTAAGGCTTTGCATGTTAATGTCTATCACTATAGAATCACATAACGTACTGTTTTGGGTCTGTCCAGGGGCGTCCAGGACTCTCTCCAACCCGTTTCAGCATTGAGCTCATCAGTTGGGTTTATAAAGCTACTGTTTGTAAAAGACATAACAGAGTTGTTCCGGAGCAAACCTGCAATACAACAAGCCATAAAGGTGAACAAGTCAAGTTTAGAAGCAAACAGACACTGAGAAAATGACAACGTGGTCTACCTGCTGATGCGTTTCTTAAATGTAGCCTTCTTGAGGAGGAGCTTTGGCGTCCTTAAGCAGGAACAAAAGAGTGATATGAATAAAAATGCTTTCTTAATGCTAAAAAAGGTCAATCAAATCAGTATTGTAAGCACCTGAAGGAAATGTAGATTTACACAATGATGACTCAAAACTGTGTATCTGACTTTGTAGTTTGTCCACCTGCTGGAACGCCTCTAGTTTCAGGCTCTGCTCCTGATGAAGCCGACCTCTCGCCTTCAAAACACAAGATACTTTACCTTTCAGCATGTGGCAGATGCTTTTATCCAAATCCACTATATACAGTTCATCAGTTTGTGCATTCCTTTCCTGGGATTGAATCCATGGCCTTGGTGTTGTTAGCATCAGGCTTTACTGTTTGAGCTTTCACAGTATATTAAAAAGTTTTTTTCAGTGTGATGTTGAAGTTTAAAGCAAGACTCTACAGGTGGATAGGGTAATAATATCTACCATATACGCTAAACTTCCCCCAGTTGATTAGTCATAGTACATTAAGACGATTCTTATGTGTTACAAGACTCTGAAATGTTATGTTTAAATATGCAAATAAGGCATTATCAAATTTAAAAAATTCAATAATTTTCACACCTAAATCTGAACATTGGATAAAACCAGATTCTAAATTCTTAAATATTGTTGACATATTAGAGTTGACATTTTCACTGGTTTTGGATATCGCTCCATAAATCAGAAAATACTGTCAACATTTTCTCCATGTTTAAAGAATAAAATGTGTAGATTATCTGAATAATATATGAACAAACCCTTATATAAAAACCTTCAGAAGAAAAACACTGTCAAGTTTGGTATAATGCTGCTGAAACGGAGAGTACATGTACTTTAAAGATATGCATTGTAACTGAAATCTATGTGGTTTATTAATACAATAAACACTTAAATGTGTGTTTTGAATGTTTTCTTTCCACTAGTCTAAAAGAAGACGAGTTAGGGAAGTAAAACTCAAAACTGAGCAGCGCATGAAAACAGTGGTTTTGCCTGTACAGACTTGCTTTAACATGTAGAGTAATCATTACCCGCCTGCAGTAGAGACTCACGTGCTTGATTTGCCTGTGGCTGCGTTGTTGCCGCAGCTCTGTCTCTATGCTGTGTTTCTCGAGCTGTGCACTCATGGATCTGAGCTGACTCTCTCTGTCCTCCGCGTCCTCCTGCATCTGCTCCAGACTCTGCATCCGCAGCACCTGCAGCTCCTGCCGGCTCTGTGCGTCTCGTGTGGAGCGATGCTCCATGTTCTGCAGCTTCTGAGACTGTTAAAGTAGTAGTATATACGTATGTATGTTTTGAGGGAATCTGTACTTACCTTGAGTTCTGCTAAAACGGAATATTAAATAGAATACATTTCACTCCATTACAAGCAGTGCTATTTTAATATCCTCGAGATCCTATTATAGATTTTATTAATATTTTAAATTAGTTTTTATATTTCATGTTTTCATTTGAAATGTAAAGTTTTAGTAATTTTGTCTGGCATTTTTATCAGTTTTTATTTATTTTCATTTCAGTGTTAGTTTTAATTTTTTTAGTGCATTAAGTGAAACTAAATAAAAAATGAGAAATGTTGCCTTTGCAAATAGTTTCAATAAAATAAATATGGATTTGTTTTATATATTTTGTTAACATTTATTATATTTCAAGTAACAAAATGTTTCTTATGGTTTTTACTGTAAGTTTTAGTTATATTTTCATGTACACTTAGAAGTACAAAGTACACACAGTATGTCATATGATGACAGCATGTTAATATTTGGGTGAACCGTCCCTTTCAGACACTGAAGTGTAGTAATGTGTCTTTATAATAACCATAGCTGTAGATGGATTCATTTGAGTGAACACTGTTCAATTGCTTATTAATCTACAAATTACTATATTAAAATTTCCAATTGCTAAATTTTAGCTGAAAACATGCAGGTAAGGATATTGATTTCTTTACAAATTTTTGCATCAAAATGATCTCCACTTAATTTAATTATCTCTACTTAATTTCAAGTCAATTTCAAAAAGACTAGAAAAGTGTATGCACTTAGACGTTTAATTGAGTAAATGTTTAGATGTAGTATCTGTACTTGATCCAGTATCTCTATATAACATTTCTCAGTACTTTTTACACTCCTGGATTAAGATCATAACATCAAACTAAACTCATTTTGAATCCACTTCGGTCTAGAAGTGTCATATATATTTCAGGTACGTCTGTCTTTATGATGGCTCAGTTTGCACACAGCAAAGCCAAATGAAGGACATAAAGATGAGAAGGCTGGGGTGCTGTACCTGCTGTATGATCTGTCTCTGGATGTGCTCATATTCACTCTTGCACTGCAGCATGGCCTCCTGCACAGCATCCAGCTCTTGTTTTAGACCAATCTCCTTCTGCTCTGAGATCATCTTCACTTTAACAGCTTCAGTTTTACATGACACCTCATTCTGGACACACAGGAGCACCAGTCAGAGTTACTGAAGGGCAAAAGAAGAGGTGGAGAGATTATTGAACACATACCAGCTTCCACTGCAGCAGCTCTTTTTGTAGTTTCTCTTGAGCGATCACCAGCCTCCAGTGATTAAAGGATCTCAGTTTACACACAAGTCCAGCCAGCTTACTATTCTCTGCATGAAGATCTTCTAATACTTCTTTCTGAATAAAACAAACAGATCATTGTTTGAACGTCACAAAGAAAGGCCTAGGCCACATTTCACGTAAATCAACAGAACAAATTATATTAAGCATAAGAAAACAAACTTTTGCATATATTTTCCTTAAAAAACAACAACTGTTAAAATGTTCTGCAATACTATATCATTTTAATGGCAATCTAGCATATTTCCCCCCAAATTATTGTCATGGTAATCTTTAATTTTTTTAATTATTACCAACATACACCTACAATATTTCCATCTTTTCGACAAGAAGATTGTCCTAAATAGGCTTTATTTCTATATAAATAATAAAAAAAAAAATTATTTTAATTATTTGCTAATAAATATGTTTATATTATATTTCTTTTTTATTTTAGGGTTGAACTACGACTTGGGTATTTTTGTGAGATATTACAATATAACTTATGGCTATTCCTCTATAACAAAGCTCCTTCTAGCGGTTCACCTCGTGAAGTGTGTGAAGGAGGGTCTCGTTATCATTAGTGGAGGATAATTTATTTTTCAGTTTGATGATTCTGTCCACGCCTTCCTTCCTCACGCTGCTCACCAGCTGTCGCACATCTTGGTCCATATTCATATGGTATTGGTCCAGACGTGACTGTGGGCGGCACAGAGAGCTGAGCCAGCTGACATCACGCTACATATACTCTAGTTCATGTTTGAATGATTTTATGATATCAAAATTGAACTTTAGTCTACATGTCAACACTGAAAACGTACACACCTTCAGAAGAACGCATGTGGAAAATAGCTGGCGAACCAGCGTGTCATAGCGCTCTCGGTGTTTGAGGTTGAGATGTTGATCTAAGCTTCTCTTCTCCTCCTCCAGTTGACAAACTCTGGCACGCAGAGCCGTGATGTCAGCCATCATCCCACGACACACATCCGCCACCTGAGATCAGACGTGTTTGATGAGCATGTAGTGAAGAATCATGGAGATATACACACAAACATGCATGCCTTTCTGTAGGGGTCCCTGGCCTGCATTTCTTTGGCTTCCAGCTCTTTAACATCCTGTGGATACAGATTATTCACAGGTGAGCATGCATCTTATCTTTTCACTTCACCAACCGTTGTTCTTTAAAAAATAAAAGAAACTATTACTTTTATTCAGCAAGGATGCACTAAACCAGGCTCATCATCAAATCTGGCCCACTCCTGCAGAGTTTAGCTCTCACCCTTATCAAACACACCTGAGCATGCTAATCAGAGTCTTCAGGGTCATTAGAAAATCACAGGTAGATGAGTTTGATCAGGGTTGGAGCTAAACGCTGCAGCAGATTGAACCTCCAGGGAAAGATTTGAGGAACCCTGCACTAAATTGATCAAAAGTGACAGTAAAGATGTCTATAATGTAACAAAAGATTTCTATTTCAAATAAAAGTTCTTATTTTGAACTTCCTATTTGACACACTTCAAGGTTTCCACAAAAATATTAAGCAACTGTTTTCAACATTGATAATAATACAAAAGTTTTGTTGAACAGCAAATCAGCATATTAGATTGATTACTGAAGGATCATGTGACTGAAGACTGTGATCCATAATGACTAGAATAATAAAAAAATGCATCGCAGACATAAATTACACTTTAAAATATATTCAAATAGAAAAATGTTCTTTTAAATTGTAATAATATTTTACAATATTACAGTTATTACTGTATTTTTAATCAAATAAATGCAGCTTTAGTGAGCAAAAGAGACACAAACCATGAATAGTGTAGACAAACCTGCTCTCTCTGGTAAAGAAGGTGTTCCTGCTGTTGAAGGATTTGCTCATAAAACTGTGAATATCGCTGAAAGACGCTCCGCTCGTGATTCATTACAGCACAAGACAGTTCAGTCAAACACTCCTGCAGATGAGCGCTGGAGAACGTCACCTAGAAAACACAGTGTTCATATATCAGTCCATTATTAATTACGGCATTGAAAGATTATATAATAACCTATACTCTTTAAAATAAAGGTTATTTATTGGCCCTGAAATTTTCATTAATAACCCTTTACCATCCATAGAACCTTTCCAGGTTCTTTAAAGTGGAAAATGTTCTTTATAATATTAAAAACACTACGGAAAAATAAAAATGTAAGAACTGTTGACTGAAAGGTGGTACTGTCTCTTTTGGGACCTTTGTTTTTAGAAGTGTAGCCAGAAATATTTACCTGTCCATCAGTCTCACGCTCAACACCATTCATCAAGCGCCGGATGAAATCCTCCACAATCTGTGGCCTCTCTAGAGAAACACCGTGCTTCATCGAAGGCCGTTTCCACAGTTCTTCATCACATGTGAAGACAGCAGAAGAGAATCAATGCATTTCAGAGAGATGCAAGTGTTACAATATCCTAAACATAAGAGACTAGCTGTGGTGAAGTTTATTGGCTTTCTAATGACAGCCTGCAGAGAGAATCAGGCCCGGCGCCGTCCTCCCATCATGCTCTTTGATCTCCTCTGGGTACCTGCGGGGAGCCGCGCGTCATGCCGTGAGCGCTCCAACATCACTAGAGTCATTTCACTGCTAACCCTCTTCTGAAGCGCTCGGATCATGTCACACTCCGCGATCTCCACGAGTCTCAGTAACTACAACAAACACGGAAAATCATCAGTCTGAAATGCACTACGCCAAAGACATCCGTTAAAGAATCACACTAATAATCTGCTGAAAACAACCTCACAATTTAGGATTGACGTGGTGGCAGACTTGAACATTAACAATGACTTTTCCTCAAACCTGCATCACTTCTTTAGGTTTGCAGTCATTCATGCTATTGATTTGATGATTGTTCAGATCTTTCTTTACAGATCCCAGTGTTTGTAAATGAAAATTATTTTAGTATACTATTATAGTTTTTATTTATATTTTGAATGATTTCATTTTTATATTTTATACAGTTTTCATTTTAATTTGAGTGTAGTTTAGTTTTTTTTATTATGTTTTTGTCATTTTTATTAGTTTTTTTTTATATAAGTTTGTTTTGTAATTTTGATTTCAGTTTTGTTATTTATTCTTATTTTGATTTAGTTCATTTATTTCCAGTTATTAATTTTAGTGCTTCAAATAAAACTTAATTCCCTAATATAATTTATAGATTTTATTAAAAGTTAAATTAGCTTTATTTTTATATTTTAATATAATATTTTATTTTTAATATGACTTAATTTTTTGTTATTTTGTTGTGTCCATTTGCCAATTTAATGAGGTTTTGTTTCTTTTTAAATTTTAATACTCGTTTAAATAATTTTTTATTTCGGTTTTAAGTTTAACTCCGATTTAGTTTTTAGTTCCATTTCATTTTAGTGCTTCAACTTACATTTAATATACTATTATAATTTATAAATGATATGCTATTATAGTTTTTACTAATATTTTGAATGAGCTTTTATTTGTATATTTTCATTTTAGTTTAATTTATTCTTTTGTCATTTTAATTTTGTCACATTCATTTTTTAAATAATACTATTTAGGATGAAATTGTTGTATTTCTGTTTTAGTTTTTAGTTCAGTTTATTGTAGTCCATTCGTAATTTAATTTGGGTTATGTGTCAAGGCAACATATATAATTTTCGTTTAGCTTCATTTAGTTTTCGCTTGGTCCAAGTTTATCATTTACAGTATATTTTCATTTAGTTTAATTTAAATGAACAAAATGTTTTAATAGCTTGACCATAACCACCCTGTTTCACATGCACTACCTGCCATGTTTTGACGTCAGCTTCTGCTGCTCCAGGCGGTGGAAGGACAGACTGAGTCTGAGACAGCAAAATCTCATATTCCTTCTCGTTTTCCATCTGCTGGGCCAGAGCTTGCATGCTGGGAAAGTAAATCTCCACCCTATAACACAAGATCACGAGTCAGGTAAACACATCATTTACATATTTGTTTCACCACTTTTCTGAAGACTGATGAAATGCTCATGACCTGTAAAGCTGAGATGAGTGTTTAAACAGCGCAGTGGTGTTTATTTTCTCAACACCCGTCTGTCGTTGAGTCCAGCTCTCTTTAAAAACCTCCATCTGCTTCCACAGCAGTAAAAACCCCCGCTGCTTCATCAGGGACTGTATGAAGTCTTGAGTTTTAGATGCAACCTCCGTTTTTCTCTCCAGGTTTCCCATGTTATCATCAAGAACCTAAGAAATGACAATGAGATAAATGTGCTTCAACAAACAGTGATGTATGAACATAAATCTATATGCAGAACACACACCTCAAGATGTCATCACAAAATGTTACATTTCTTTGAATTGCAAACCAGTACATTTATTTTCCTGTCATTGCAACATTTACTTCTTGTGGTGTTTGGGTTAAATGAGTGTGCTAGTTAGATCCCACTTTGTTAGCAGCTTTGGATCAAGAAGTATTTTTTCATTTATTTTTCTCATAGGGATTTAAAAAAATGTCATTGTCAATAAGTTAAAAACCATTAAAAAAACCTACAAGCAGTGAGGTCAATGGATTACTAATTTTGATTTGAAGCAACAAAAAAATATTTAAGAAACAAAATACAAGACTTACAGTACTACCTAACAGCTACCTTTAACCACAATCCCATGAAGCATTGCAAATTACAAAATGCAAAAAAATAATAATAATAAATGCTGGCCATGACTGATTGCTGATTTTTTATGCAGAGCATCATGGGAAATATAGTTTTTCACAACAAATTCCACTGTTAAATAAATATTTTAAAATAAGTTTAAATAATGTGAGCAGTCAGCTTCAACACGTACAGTCGATTAACAACCTCTGCGCTCACAACAGGTCTGTCTTTAAAGGTCATGTTCCTGTGGCTCAGTGGTAGAGCATTGTGTTAACAGCGCAAAAGGTTGTGGGTTCGATTCCCAGGGAATACATACCGATAAAAGAAAAATGTATAGCCTGAATGCATTGTAAGTCACTTTGGATAAAAGCGTCTGCTAAATGCATAAATGTAAACGTTTGTGTTATGGTTAAAAATCTATTCTGCCATGGAACAAATGAATGAAGGTTTTACTTCTGGAACTTGACAGTTGCACTTTACTCAGGCTCCTAACTTATGAACCGAATGGGCAGTGGTGGTCAGTAACGAATTACAACAACTTCATTACTGTACTTAAGTACATTTTTCAAGTATCTGTACTTTACTGGAGTAGTTTTATTTTGAGTAACTTTTACTTTACTACATTCCAAAGCATAAGATCGTACTTTTTACTTCACTACATTTCATAAAACATATCGTTACTCACGTGATACATCACGTGCTCCGAGACGCAGAAGCGGTGTCTGATTCATGAACAAACTGATTCTTTTCAATGAACCTGTTCAATCGGTTCGCAAATCGCAACAAACGATTCATTCACGAACTGCAATGATCCGATTGCAGCTGTTCTCGAGTCGAAAACTCACTGATTCAAATGATCCGTTTAGAGCGAGTCTTCTTCAGTGAACTGAACTCACAAGTAAAGAACCGGGAGATCTTGTGAGCGCGCGCTACTGATGCTGTGAAAAGTACGTTACTAATGTCGAATTTTAGGATTCATTATTGTAACTGAAAATAATATTTAGGTCAAAACTGTCAGTTGTTTGTGAACTAAATCTGCTGTAAAGGGTGATCTATTTAAGCCCACTGAAAGACGCAGACAGATCAACATCAGTGTCTCTAACGTTATGTTTTAGGTCAAAAACAAAACGTTAAAATAACACCGATTAAATAAAATAACTCATGCACGTTCATATTCCCCGCTGCTGTAACGTTAGCAGTTTTATTAAAATGCTATGCATTTAGACCTATGTGACGTCTGTTTTTATATTGTTTATCAACAGTATACATTTTTATATTGTTTAGATCAACTAGCCGAGTAGACAGATATGAATGTTTATTCATAACCATACAGAAAATAAGTAAATATTGTTAGCTGATGCTAACTGACTAGCTAACAAGCTTGCTGGTGCTAAGTTGAGGAAATGTTTTGATATAAAGTCCAAATATCTTTATTCAGTCACCTAGATAGATTCCATCTGAGGGAAAAAGAAAGGATGTGATGTTCAGAACATAGTAACTACAGTAATTATCAGAGTGGGAAGTGATGCCCTCTGGGGGCATTGGGCCAGGGGTGTTTTTACACCACAGACAAGGTTTGAGAAGAAAAAAAAATCATTATGAAAATATCATTAGATTTTCCTTAAAATGTTCTTCCTAATTTCAGGCCTAATTCTCATGTCATATATAACTGACGTTCTGCAAAACAACAAGTTCTAAAACACTTTTTTCTTCCTGGTGAAGATTAGATGATGAAATCTGTTTTCTCTCAGGTACATGGCAGTGTAAGCTTCACAGTGAACATTACTACATCACTCTCATCAACGTAGTCCATATCAACTAAATATATATCTTGACTCTATATAGTGGTTATTTTGGGCAGTATGATTATAAAAATATGTGCTAATATAAAATTAAATAAAGTAGTCTATATAAAATTGCTAAATAAATCTGTCTATCAGTACTTTTTTACTTAAGTACATAAAAAATTGAGTACTTTTGTACTTTCACTCGAGTAAAATTGAAAAAGCAGTACTTTTACTTTTACTGGAGTAATATTTTATTATACGTATCTGTACTTTTACTCAAGTACTTGATCTGTGTACTTTGTCCACCACTGCGAATGGGAGACAATCTTTAACTGAATTACTTCTCTATCAGATGTTGCGCTGATGTCGGGGTCTGCTGTGGTCTGTAGCGGCGCTGCATCTCCTCCACTACTCAGCACATCATCAATGATCAGAGATACGCCCAGAATCGCTCCATTAGCCTCCATTCTACAGCGGTCGTTCAGATCACAGAGGCAGAGCTACAAACACATGACATTACATGAGGCAGAGGAAGACTTAAAAATGTATTCATAAAGCAACACACCTGCATGTAATGCTCAATCGGTGAAACGTCCCATATAATCAAAGGATGTGATCCATGGATTGCAATGAAAGATCTCCATGGATACCATTTTTTGGCCTGAAACCACAAATGAAACACCAAGGACAGTGAGATTCATCAACCAGCTTCAAGAGGTGCATCCTGGGACCTTGTAAACACATGTGTGTTGGATGGGCCTGGTGGTTCCTCACCTGAAGACCGGCCGGTTCTAGCGGCTCAGGAACAGGGAGGGAACTGGCTCCTCCCATCGTGCTGTCACTCATGAGAGGGAGGGCGTGGCTCATGTTTTCACTCACGCTCTGATAGGCCGAGAGGTTTCCTGAGGAGAGGAACGCCTCTCTTGTAGAGAATCAAAAATACCTTGTCAATAATATAATATTCATTTTCTGACATTTACTTAGGAACATCCAGGGTTATGTTTTTTACTTGAAATAAATGTTAACTAAAATAAAACATTAAAAAAGTTACACATTTTATTTTAGATATTTGTCAAAGTAACATTCTCATTTTCATTTAGTAACTGTATGTACTAAACAAAACTATTTTACTTTTCAAATGTATTTATTTTACACAACTATTAAAAATAAACAAAACAACAAAATAACTAAAACTTTAACTAAAATGAGAACAGAAAATATAAAATGTTAAATTTATTCAAAATATGAATTAAAAATTATAATAGTATCTCAATGATACTAAATAAAAAAAGAGACTAATGTTACTTTTTCTTTCTTACTTTATTTTTAAAATATAAGTTGATCTATTTATGATAAGGTTATTTCAGGTGGTGAAATGGTAAAACCGACAAAAGACAACAAACTAAATTCATTATATTTTTACAAATCTCTCTTAAAATGTTTTTACTACTACTAATAATAAAAAATAATGTGTGTTTAACATCTATGCAAAGTTAGGAAAATTAGAAAAAGGTTATTATATATTATTATTTAAAGAAAATTCCCTAATGGTTTCACCACTGGATATTTCTTCATCTGATGTCAATGGAAATACAAATATATTTTTTAAACGTTTTCAAAAATGAATCTGGCATAAATATAGAAAGATTACAGCTCTAATTTGGAATAGATTTTTCAAAAACACTCTCCTCTGTAACATTGTCGTCGTTGGCCCAAATACTGAAATCTGTAATTTACCAGCACCTGATCATGCAGCGCACTGCGGTCTCAAAGCGCAGGAAGAGCACGTCCCTGTGAAGCTGCAGGAGCCTCGCCACAGCCTCTGAACTTCTGGGCTCACAGAGAGAGTCAATCTGTCGCTGGACGTCCCACAGTTCAGCCCCTTTGGACAAACATCAGAGCGTAAAGAAACGCTGGGCTGGCCGTCACACAATATCGGCTAAAAACAACACGAGGTAGTGTGAGTTCCCAGAGTTATCTTATACCGATGCTCTCTAAGCCGCCCCAGTCTGCTGAGAGCCTCTGAGAGCTGCTGGGACTGAAGGAAGTGTTGGGATTCCCCAACCGAGCAAAGCTCACCAGGTAACAGGTGACGTCATGAAGAGCTGAAACAATCTGCAGTGTGTTTTGAAGAGCCTGGTGACACTCCTGTAACAAGAACACACTAAAAATCTGCAAAATGTGTTTTAATGAGAACTGGGACACTGCGTCATGTTTGTTAGTCACAGATATTTGACCTTCTCCTCCAGAGCTCTGAACATGAGCAGCACGTCTGTGTAATGAGGGATGAACCACAGGTTTACCAGACGCTTTCCATCAGCTGATAACAGTCTTCTGGGACGAGGCTGAAATGTCCTGAACCGCCAGAAACAGTTATGATTTAGAAAGACATTTACATTATGGAGAGTGATGATACTTTCTTTCTTTTTATTTTGACTATTTCCCACATTTTTCAGAATAAATGTTTATCTTTTTGTTTTAGATTTATTTTTGGTGTTTTTACATTTTTCTTAGAATAAGTCAGTATTATAGACAGGAAGTGAAGTGGAAGAGAGGGGGGGGTATGTCTGTTACAACAAAATAAAATGCAAACATTTAAATAAAATTGAGGACTAAGTACTTATATTTTTATACATGTATTTATTTAGTTGTATTTGTTTGTTTTTTCACTATTTTCCATTTTTTTTTATACAGAATTAATCAAAACTATGAAACATAAAAAATGTATATATTTAAATAAAACTGATGACTAATTATTTATTTTTTGTTTATGAATTTTTGTTTGTTTAAACTATTTCATCAAACTTACTAATATAAATGAATAATAATATAAAATTAATCAACACTATGACATAAAATTAAATATGAACATTTACATTTTATTTTTCACCATTCGGCCCAATTAAAAAAAAAATACTATAAACAATTTATATTTATCTGCAAAACAAAATATTGAAGAATTTAAGCACAAGCATTTTGATCCAGTGTTATTATAGTATTATTGAGATACCATTATAGATTTTATTTTCTAAAAAAAAAATTTGTTTTTAAAAATATATCTATATAGTTTGTATACATTTTTATTTAAGTTTTTGCTTGATTTATTTTAGTACATCAAGGTTATCTAAACAAAAAATATGGGTTTGGCAATGAAATCAAATAATTGTACATTTGTTATTAGTTAAATAAATAACCCTGTTTCAATAAAAGAAATGAGGGGTTTAAGTTCATTACGCAGATAAAGTCCAAATGTTTGGCCAAGATTCAGCATCACACAGAATAATGTATTCCATTAAATCGGAACATTCTGCATGTTTTTCTTCTGCATGCTTCACCTTGGATCAGGACACAGTGTGTCGTCGGATCTGGTTTCACTGGCTGTTCCCATCACAAAGTGATTGTCACGGATGTGCGGCACCTCATCCAGCAGTGAGGAGAGACTGTGGCAAAGAGCAACAACCTGCCCTCGGACACAGCACTGGGACATACGCTTGTTAAATCTGAAATAGACATACACCGAGTCATTACCTCCTCCTATAAAAAAAATTAAAAAGCAGTAAACACTGTTTATTGACTAAACACACTTGTGGCAGAACTCCAAAATCAGTTTCCTCTTGATCCTGCCCACTTCTTCCTAGTGAGAGAAGAAGGGATGAATGAAAACTGAGGTCTCTCCATTTATTTAGCTAATAAAAACATGCTTGCATACAGAGTTTAGCTTCAGTGCACTCATCTGTTCTTTCTTCTTTATAAACGTGTTCAGCATTGCATCTCGAAGACCCACTTTCTCCAGCTGAATGGACACAAAAGCACCTGCAAGCCTGAATTACAACAAGCACTTCACATGGTGGGGAATTTCACAAGAACAGTCATAAAATACAATAATTGCTGATTATTTAAATGAACAACGGCAGAAAAGCAAATATTAGCATGATGTAAAACACTAAAGTTTTTAAAAGCAAAATATATTTTTTCTGTCTTTTTTAAATTGAGAATCTGATTCCTCATTACAAATATTAAACAATTATTTAATCAAGATTCATTTATTTCAGGTGCAAAATAACATAATTTTAAGATTTATGCTTTAATTTAATGTTTATGCATAAAACAAGACAAATATCTGTCAGTGGGGTAAAAAAAATTATCTTGTTTTCCCTTTGATTTAAGTTTATTATCCTCACCCCAATGACGGATTTATTTCTTCGCTTTGAGCATAAACTAACATTTCTTATTTGAGAAAATATGCTTAACTGTCATGAAAATAATGTTACGATGCAAACCAATCCTAAAAAAATACATGAAAAATGTCATTCTCTTTATGCAAAACACTATTTCTGGTGAAATAAAAATAATCTGGATCAGTTTTATGCAGACCTCTTTCTAGCAGCTAAATCCCGTTTCCTGTTTTCAGAGGAAGTAGTTCCTTCGTGCTGCTGCAGCAGGTCCGTATCTGAAGACTGAACCAGCTTCTCTGTCCTATAGCATAAGGACGCTTGTTTAAGTGCACCAATCAGAGCGTTCTTCTGCACCACCTGACACACCAGAACCACCTGCAGGTTCTCCAGACTGGACGGATTCATGAGCTGAAGCACACAAGCACGAGCTCCAATGATTCATATACTGGACAAAAAATAACAATTAGAAATCATCATGTGATTACCTGTAAAACGGCTTCAGTAGATAGAAAGCTAAATTTGCCAATATGACTCTCATCAAGCTCCTGAACAGCGAGAGGCAGGCTGTTCGGGACAAACCTATGAAACACGAATTAATTCACTAAAAACAATGTTTGTTTACTTAGTATTTTTGTTTTGTTTTACATTACAAATACTTACAGATTCTTAAATCAAGATACATTTACTTGAGATGCAAAATAGCAAGATATTAAGTCTTTTTTTTAAATAAAGGGTAACACTTTATTTTAGGGTCTCTTAACTAGTTGCTTATTAGCATTCATATTACTAGAATATTAGCTATTTAAGCACATACTAATGCTTTATTCTACATGACCTTATTCTACCCAATACCTGAACTTAACAACTACCTTACTAACTATTATATAAGCAGCAAATTAGGCATTTATTGAGGGAAAAGTCGTAGTTAATAGTGAATAAGTGTTCCCTATTCTAAGTGTTACCAAATAAATAATTATAATAAACTGATTAGTCACTGATAGTGTCTCAGATCTTGAGCGTGACACGGGTCGGTTTACCTGTCAGCGCTCTGTTTGTCGTCCTGGAGGGCCGTGATGAACACAGGAAGTTGTTTTGGAATCTCTTTCCACACAGCGAACTCAAACTGCACCGGCCGCAGGTACAGATGAACTTCATCAAAGCCCATCACTCTGGCCACGGATTTATATAATCTAGAGCGACATCACAGAAAGCACATTCAGTCAAGAGTTTGTTTTACTTCAACTGTTGTCATTTAGAACTTGTTTTTTAAAAAAAATTCACTGATCCATTAACGTTTTCTTATTTTACATTTATTTAAATTAACAAACTAAAGGCAGTAAAACTAATTTTGTCATGAGGTTAAAATACTTTCAAGTATTTAAAATTAAAACAATGTATAGAGAGAGGGAGAGAGAGAGAGAGAGGAGAGAGAGAGAGAGAGAGAAGAAGAGAGGAAGAGAGAGAGAGAAGAGAGAGAGAAGAGAGAGAGAGAGAGAGAGAGAGAGGAGAGAGAGAGAGAGAGAGAGAGAGAGAGAGAGAGAGAGAGAGAGGAGAGAGAGAGAGAGAGAGAGAGAGAGAGAGAGAGGAGAGAGTGAGGAGAGGAGGGAGAGAGAGAGAGAGAGAGAGCGAGGAGGAAGAGAGAGAGAGAGAGCGAGAGAGGAGAGAGAGAGAGAGAGAGAGAGGCGAGAGGCGAGAGAGCGAGAGAGAGAGAGAGAGAGAGAGAAGTAGAGCAGAGAGAGAGGACAGGAGTGTGAGAGAGTGAGAGAGCGAGAGAGACGAGAGAGAGAGGAGAGAGCAGTGAGAGAGAGAGAGAGAGCAGGAGGGAGCAGAGGGAGAGCAGAGAGATAGAGATAGCGTAGAGAGATAGATAGAGAGATTATATAATATTGCCTTTTTATTTAGTTTCAATGTTACTATTATTTTCTTAGGCTTTACTAAATGTTCAGATATTTTAAATAATTTGTATTATTTAAAAATGTATGTTTTTGTCATGCCAATAAAGCGTTCTGAATTGAATTGAATTGAGAGAGAGAAAGAGAAAGAGACCTACAAACATAGATGTATACAGAAATATATAAAATTGCACATTTTGTGAAAATATGCATGTATAAATTAGCTGTAGCAATAATACATTTTTAACAGTGTTTGGGGAAAGTTACTTTTAAAAGTAATGCATTAAAATATTGCGTTACTCCCTAAAAATGTAACTAATTACGTTACTTTGTTACTTTTTATGGAAAGTAATGCGTCACATTACTTTTGAGTTACTTTTTTAATCTGGCCAGGGCTTGCTTGTTTGTTTTTAATATATAAAAAAGTTATTCTTTTACAAATGTAAAAGCCCTTTCACACCGTAAGTGAAATGAAGACGCCTCAGGCTGAAGGAAATGTGAATTCACGTCTGTACAGTAGAGGTGTACGTCTGTGCCGCTCAAACTAATCACATGAAGAATATGACGCAGGAGAAGAAAGTTCAACACTATTCAGCAATAACAAAAATGAAACATAAATGTGTCATTATAGATTATTAGTATGGTTGAATTGGATCATCTAAAGTCTGTAGCAAAGACATTGGTTAATAAAATGAGATTAAATACATAAATTATATTTGTCTTATTTAACATTAAATTATTGCAGGTTTGCGTCATATTCTAAATTTGCATTTGACAGTTTTTATTGATTTTGAGGAAAACTGAATCTGTTCGTGTGCAGGTGAGATGAGTAAATACATGTTCATATTTAGTCTATAGCTACTACACAACGCTCTGCACTTACTCCAGATTTCTCTCAACATGGCAACACGAGAGCTGTCAGTCACTGGTGTGACTTATTTAAAAAGCAACTCAGATATTTCCTTCTAAATTAAACAGTACTTTACTAGTTACTTGACAAAAGTGATCTGATTATGTAACTCACGTTACTTGTAATGCGTTACCCCCAACACTGCTTTTTACTCAATCAAAATGTATTCCTATAACACATTTAAAAACAACATACGCTGACCAAAGTGCTTTATATTCCTAATATTTATTTTTTAATTATTGTATTTTTTTATTAATATATTAAAGACCACATTTTACCCCACAGAGGTCCACTTTTTTTTTTTTTGCTCCAATAAGTCATCATTTCATTTTTCATGATAATTTTCCACCCGTTCTGACTGCAAAAATTAAACAGTCTACTTGCTGTCTGTCAATTGGGCTTCAAGCTATTTCTGTCCCATCCATTGTGGAAATAAAGGAATGAGCATTTTTCATCTTAGTTTCAATTACTAGAACTGGATTTGAAGTTTTGAATTCAGCATTGAGAGTTCAGAATTCGGTTCTTTTATTCTTTCTTTTATTAAATCAAGGACAATGTAAACTGCTCATTAGTTGTAAACTCAACTGGGACAGATGCTGGGTCTCTGCCGCTGATTCAATGATGCGGTGACGGAGTGTGATGAGCTCTAGCAATGTGCAGAACGTCTTCAGCATGAACAACTGTCTGTCTTCTCCTTGTTTCCTCTCCTGCTCCTCTGTAGATCTCACAACAGACAGTCCCAGCTCTCTGACCAGCACAGGGTCCTCGGGGAAGACCTCTGAGAACAACTGAAACAATACAGAGCACTGACTGTATCAGGCATCTATTAAAGATTATTTGCATCTCTGCTTTAGCATTCTGTGAAGAGACAATGCATTTAATCCAAAAGTCTGATTTTGTACTGATTTTTATTTAATTAATACTTTAACATGAATAAAGTGCTTTTCTAAAGAGAGAAGATGCATTTATTTGTATTTGTCCCCTAAACTTCACAAGTTTGACAGCTTTGATTTGGATCAAAAAAGACACATACGTCTTTCTGTGTCTGAGAACTGTAGGTTGCTCCAGGTGCGGCAAGTGTGTGCCAATGTCTCAGGGCCGCGTCCAGGAGCTTTTGCTCCAGTTTGACTCTCCGAGACGGTGTTTTCGCTCTGTGCAGCTCACACAGTTCAGCACAGGCCCGTTCAAGACCCTCGTACAGCCGAGACGCCAAACACAGTGAGGGGTGAATCTCCAAGAAATACACACTCTTCAAAGCAGGCCTGCAATTAAAGAACAACGAGACATCCTCACACATGTATTCCACCGTTTTAATGTTTTTGGTCAAAATTTGGAATGATTATGATTATTTTATGTTACTGAAAGAAGTCTCTTATGCTCACAAAGGCTGTACTTACACTATTAGATAAAACATACAGTAAAAACAGTAATACTGTCAAATATTATTTCAATCCCACACAAACACAAACCCAGTCTCATAAACACTTACAAGACTCATTGTTAACTGTAAATATTCTCATATTCTCAAATATTGCTGCTTTATGTACAATACCCTGAACAACCCGTCTGCACATCCCTCTTATTCACATTACTATTTATTAAGTCCCAGTACACTGGTTTTTTTTTTGCACATCTTATTGTTTTTTGCACATCTTATTGTTTTGCACTTTTTTATTTCATTGCACATTTTACTCTTATTTCTCTTTTTTAACCATATATATGCTCTTGTGTTGTGTTACTTTATATAATTTTTATTTTTATAATTTTGCACTGTCCACTGAGCGGACCTGATTCGATTACATTTCACTTCTAATTATACCCTGTATAATGTATTATGTGACAAATAAAGAAACCTTGACCCTTGATCTAAAATATCTGATTTTATTAGAGTGCATTTAAAATGCTCAAAGCTGAATTTCCAGCATCCTTACTCCAGTCTTCAGTTCAAATACGTAGTAAGAAAAATAAACAAAGTGAATTTAAATGTGATTTTATGTTGAAGTTAAGGTTGATATTTTTCTTTACCGGCTTCCACCGACTGATGCCAGATGTTTAGGGATGTAGTTTGGAGGCAGGCCGTATTCACTTGAACAACCACTCTGTCCCGCTCTCCATATTCTCTTCAGATATAGTCTCTGCTCATCAATCTAGCATTCAGAAAACATCAGAGAATCAAATAATATGAAGGCTCAGGTGGGTTAAACTTGATTAAAGAGCAAACGCTCGGTTACCTGACTGTTTAGCACTATTTTGATGAGCTGTTGGTGGCTTTGGAGGCAGACGATCGTGTCCCTGTAAGCTTGAACAAAATATCCAGCGGTTAAATCCATCCGTGGCCTTCTGTGCATGACGTCTGTGATGACCTGAGCCAACCTGAGCTGTTCCTCGGGATCGGTGACATGCTGATACGCCTCCAAATAGCAATTCAAGAGCTGCAAACACAAGACAGCAGTTATCATTGATGCACACTACTTTTCAAACATTTGGGGTCAATACTTTTTTTTTATTTTTTTTGACAATTTCAATATTACAATGTTTCAAATAATTGCTGTTCTTTTGTACTTTCAATTCAACAAAGAATCCTGGAAAATCTCGGTTTCTAAAAAAATATTAAGCAGCAGAACTGTTTTCAACATTGATAATAATCAGAAATGCTTCTTGAGCAGTAAATTAGCATATTAGAATGATTTCTTAAGGATCGGTTACACTGAAGACGGGAGGAATGATGCTGAGAAAGACGCTTTGCATCACAGGAATAAATCACATTTAGACACATATTCAAAGAGAACAGTGAGCTTCTTTCAAAAACATTACCACATTTATTGAATGGTAGAGTATGGTATCATTATAAGGACTTTTACATTTTAGTCACGTACCTGTATTTTGTGTTCCAGAAATTCAGCTTCACATGTCCATATGTCTAAAAGCACAGCCAACCGATCCACATCCACTTTAGCCAAGGAGTGAAGTTCTCCTCCAGATCCGTCAGATGCATGTAATTCTGAGAGAACAACATGACATGATGATTGTCAAACAGATCGAAAACTAAAGTTATGAAAACCAGAGATGGCCCCACAAGCCCTCTTTTCTCACCTTCAAACACCTGACATACAACATAGAAAAACTTTTCATCCTCTAATAAATTCCCAAAGGATAAAAACACAGACCAGATATACATTGTTTTCTTGTTAAAAATCCTTTTTCCTGTATTATTTTTATACTAGTTTATTTTTGCTTTTTTTAGTTTATTTAAAAAATATATATATTTTAGATTTTCTGTTTTCACCTTTATTTTGGTTTTAATGATTTTGTATAATTTTTTTAAAACATCTATACAGTTTTTAATAATTTTTATTTATTTTTACTCATTTTAGGACCTTAAGTTAAACAAAAACTCAAATTCAGAAAATTTCCAAAATAAATTTCAGAAATTTGCTTTCAAAACTAGCTGAAATATTTTTAATTTGTATTGATTTTATTTTATTTCAAGTATCAATTATTTAATATACATTTTTAGTTTTAGTTAACTGTAGTAACCATGGGTCTATCACATGGAGATTCTTCTGATAAAATAAAAATAAGTTGTGAACACAGTTTCATGAGATTATGTAAGTTACTGTACCTTCCTTTTAACGTTTTGCTTGTTGCACCTCGCATTGCAAAATAAATCATCATAAAAACATGCATATGCTAATGATCTACAAACAAGAGCTTCTGCCTGACCTCCGCTCCTCTGTATGAAATGAGACGCTGTGAGCAGTAGATGTTGCTCCAGCTCCTCCAGGTCTGTCAGGGCCACGTCATAGATGATGAAGACACCTCGCTGGTCCTGCGTGTGGATGCAGCTCCCATCTGTGCTGTAATAGTCATGAAGGTTCTCCACCTCAGGAAACTCCATAAACTCTGCACAGTGAACCTAAAGCAGAGGAGAGATTTCACACTCTCAGCCTTTCACATTGCATTTGTTTGTTCTTAAAAAACGGAGTGACTTTGCAAGTAAGGAACCTTATAATCAACTGGACTGTTGTAGATGTAGTGATGTGATCCAAGAGCTCCAGTAGAGCCATCATCTCCTCTAGCAGCGCTCATCCAGCCCGTCTCCTCCACACTTCTCACCAGATCTCCTCCAGCCAGCTCCAGACCTGCAGTGTCCATCGCCAGAGTCCTTTCTACTGACCGCAGGTAGTTCAGCATGCTCAGACAGGTACGCTACACAGAAGAGAGGACAGGATTTGAGATAGCAGGAGAAAAAAAACATGCAAAACTGTACTCTGATGATATGACACTGGTATTTTTATGGCACATGTTCAGATAATATTTAAAATCTGGATTCAGCAAAAGGTAACCCATGAACTTTTTTCAACCAGCACAATTAATTTAGTAGAGTATGTTTGTTCTTGAATCATTTTATAAAAGCTAGAGGAAATACATTGAACTTCTCTTGATTTGTGCTCATTTTGAACCTGTTAAATTAATTACATACATTTTTGTCCAAACGTTTGGGTTCAGTAAGATTTTTTAAATAAATCAATACTTTTATTAATCGATGCATTACATTAATTAAAAGTGAATGTAAAGACATTTATAATATTACAAATAAATGCTGTTCTTCTACAATTTCTATCCAATAAAGAATCCTGAAAAGCCATCCACAAGCTGTTTTCAACATGATAATAATATGAAATGTTTCTTGAGCAGCAAAACATCGTATTAGAATGATTTCTGAAGGATCGTGTGACACTGAAGACTGGGCTACATTTTGGTGCTTAGGTGGAAAGACCAAACCTCGGAAACCGATCACATCTTTTTTACCTTGAGTTCTCTGATTCGGAGGAGTCTCAGGTAGATTAAAGACACATAAGCTCCTCGGACAGTTACAGAATCCTTGGCAACATCTTCTGAATCTTCATCCTTCTCAAGAAGATGAGCACCGCTGCTTTGACCAGAACTGCTAGAAGACACGCAGAGAGCTGTGAAAGAAACTCTCAAACACACTCACACACATTTCAGTGGTTGGAAAATTACCCTTTATTCTTTTTCTCAGAGTTTTTCAGATCTGTGTAATTAGATAAATGTGAAGTCTGTCCAGTGACCACCTGGGAAAAAGGAAAAAAGAATGTGCATACAATGAAAAAATTACGTTATTGATTTAAAATCTTTGCATTTGCATTATTTCGAACAATGTGCACTAAAGAATCATTCACAATAAGACATGTACAGAGTCGACTATTTACACAGGTGTTCACCTGAAACATCTTTGCTGTGTTATAAATGCTTTTCCATATGCCAGAGGATTCTGTGGGGGTTGCTGTGCTGATGGATGCAGGCTTTGTGGGTTCTGATTGACAAACAGATGCAATGAACTGCTTCAAAGCATCAGTCACTTTATGAAGATCTGACTCCTTCAAAAGAAAGTGCAAAACAGTGTGACAAACTGCATGATTGAACTAATACTAACATTAACCAAAGAAAACATGACAAAAGCTTTAGTGCTCCGTTCACCTCCAGGAACTTGGCATGCATCTGGAGAAGTTCATCCATTGATCTGAGCTCCTTGAGTTTGGTCATTTGTTTTTGTTGCCAAGGATCTCGCTTTGGTTTCATCTGTTTGTTTCCCACAGGAGGCACGATATCATATTTCATTGTATTATTTCATGAATTATATCACATATAAAAATACTGTTCTCTTGTCTCACCCGAACATGAGGAATCCAGTTGGACTCTTTTCTGAGCGTCCTGTTTGGACTCTTTCTCCCCCACTTCCTCTCTGTTGCTTCCGTGCTGTCATACTGCAAGAAGCTCTTCATCTCCTCCTGATTTTTAAACACAGTCCTGAACAGGTAGTTGACCTACATAAACAACAGAACAATCACATTATCAACTATAACAATCTTTATTTTTTAGAATGCATGAGAAATAAATCACATTTTAGACTAAAAATAGTTCACCCAAAAATGACAATTTGCTGAAAATGCACTCATCCATAGGCCATTGGAGAAATTCATCATTGCATCTCTTGCTCATCAATGGATCCTCTGCAGTGAATGGGTGCCGTCAGTATGAGAGACCAAACAGCTGATAAAAACATCACAATAATACACACCCCTCCAGTCCATCAGTTAACATCTTGAGAAGCCAAAAGCTGTGTGTTTGTAAGAAACAAATCCATCATTATGACTTTTTTTTACTTCACACGGCGCTAAAATACAAGTCCTCTACCCACAATTTTTTTTTTCTCCAGTAAAGAAGTCGTCTTGTCTGAATCAGGAAAGAAATATGCACAGATCAAGCACAATTTACAAGCAAAAACATTTCTAAAGAAATATGTGGGTGAGAGGACAACATGAGATGGACTTTTTCCAATTAAAGAAGTGTTATTACAGTATGGATTATGGATTTTTTTTTCTGCTAGAAGTGATGGATTAAAGTTAAAAACACCTTAATGTTGGATAGTTTCTTAAAAACATGCAGATTTTTGCTTCATTAGACATTAACCAATGGACTGGATTGGTGTGAATTACTTGTGTATTATTGTGATTATCGTGTTGGTTGACGGCATTATGAAGTTGATGATCATGATATGATGAGTGATTGGATGTGATGGCAGTACATTTTCAGCAAATGTTCATTTTTGGGTTTAAGATCTTTTCGATATCACAGAGGTTCACTGTAATTGAATCAGGATTATTACCAGACTAAAGAGCTCCATTTCATCTCCAACTGTCTTGATGGTGCTGGTATTGAATTGAATGTCATAATGTGACAGGAGGAAATCCAGCTGGGTTTTAAAATCCTCTACATTGGTCGAGTGAAGGGGACCTTTGACACTGAAACAAAAACTCCTGGATGGGTTAAAACAGAGTAACATCAATATCTTTATTTATACTTTTATTCTAAATTTAGTTATATCAGTAATTGTATGTCAAGTCAAGTCACCTTTATTTATATAGCGCTTTTAACAATACAAATTGTAACAAAGCACTGCACAATATCAAAATAGGCAAATTGTGTCAATAATGTAAAATGACAGGATTTAACACTCAATTATCATGCTGAATGCATTTCATTATTGAATTTAGTAATGGCATTGTCCAGCTCAGTTCAGTTTAAATAATATATGTGCTTTTGTAATTTGCATTAGTTGTTTTTTAAATATGACTATTTAGGTATTATATATTTTTATTTCCATTGAAGCTTTAGTTCATATTTAGTTTTCTGCTTTTATTTCACTTTAGTGCTTTAACTTATATTAAATTACAAATGTTGCCATGGCAGTTAAGTTTTTATTTTAATATAGTATATATTTTATTTTATTTCAGCTTTATTTAAATTGACAAAAATGTTTTTAATAGTTTAATTTAGCGATAGAGCATCAAAAAGCGTTCTTTACCATCAAAATATGCAGGAGATATCAAATCAACAGCACCAGACTTCTGATCCTCATTCCACTCAGTCGAAGGGAAATAATGAAGAACCTACAACCAACATATAACACAAATGATATCCACACTGTTCTTATATCCATCATTAGTTGTTAGTCGACACGTCCTCCTATCAGGATTTAGAATAAAAGAGTGGAGAACTCTTAAACGTTTACATTTGTTCTCCTCCAGTCTTGAATATTTGGTTAGATTTGTATGTATTCTCACATGCAGAAAGTTTTGGATACGTTTGACAGAGTGTAGATGGCAAATAAGCCACCGCAGGTAAATGCTGACGTCTTCCAGAGTGACCACACCGACAGGGCTCTCCCCCCCCGCCAGGACCTTCTCTCTGGACACGGCAAGACGACGTGCCCGATGCACAGAATCCTCAAATTCACTGCTTAAATGTGTGATCTGTTCCTACATAAAGCAATAGGAGCGTGAAAAACAAATGCAATGTGCCATTGAATGCATGATAATATTCTAACATGCAGAATTGAGATACTTTATATTGAGGATATAGTTTCTCCAGGACAGCGGAATGGCGGCCGAATCGCCTCCATCTTAGCATCAGCTGGTATTTGCACCGTGCCAGTTTATAGGCTTGATCGGTGTAAAACTGTTGAGAATGGTCAAAATGTTCAGAAATGTTTTCACACAAGATTCTATTTGTGTGAACAAAATAAAACGGCTCATAACTGACCTGATGCAGCAGTAAAGGCAGAGTGTCAGCTGTGTACTCTTGGGTCAGACAGCTCTCCATCTCTCTCTGAGCGACTTCTGCTTGAGACACAACAGGCTTTGTGGATGAAACCTAAAGTCAGAGGTCATTTACAATAAAGACAACATGATATCAAATAAACAACAGCAGGCACATTCAGGACCTTAAAAACATCCCAACTGTAAAATAACTGTAAAAACATACTTGCAGTGCTTTGAGGAGAACCTGCTGCCTCTCCATACGAAAGTAAGACGCATCTTTTGGTATATGGACAGAGCTGAAAAGGTTGGCAAAAGTAGATCATTAAAAAATAGTTCAGGCCATCCAAGATGCATGACTGTTTCTTCATCAGAACAGATTTGTAGAAATTAGCATCTCGTCACTTATAATGACTTATAATAACAATAAATCCTCCGCATTGAATGGGTGCATCAATTAATGTCTTGTGAAGTGAAAGGTTGCGTGTTTGTAAGAAATAAGTCCATCACTAAGACATTTTATCTTAAACCATTACTTCTGGCCAAAATACAAGTCCATAATTCATTATATGTCATTCTCCAGGGGTCCAGGTTTAAAGTTAAAATGCAGCTTAATGCAATTAAATTGATGGAGTGGAGTGGTGTGGATTATTGTTTTTTATCAGCTGTTTGGACTCTCATTCTGACGGCACCCATTCACTGCAAAGGATCCATTGGTGTGCAAGTGATGGAATGCTACATTTCTCCAAATCTGTGAAGTTATGAAGTAAAAAAAAAAAAAAACTCATATACATATTAAGCCCTATTCGGTCGGTAACTGTTTCTCATTGGACGCAAGTGATTTTCACCATATATTGGGGGTAGTTGGTGATTTCATTGCTGTCCGGATCCAGAATGTCCTGTAAAAATCCCCGCCAAATTACCTACTGTTTTTAGACAAACACCAAGGTCGTGTGGTAATTTATCGCCGTCCGAATCTTCATTTCTGAGTATACGAGAAGAAATCGATTCAAAATTCATGTTTAATCCCTTTTTGAGCACTCCTGAACACACTACAGTAACTGTTGTTCTTCAGTGCAAATTGCATACATATTTATTTCTGAAATGCTGGAAAATATTTAAAAGAACGATACTTCATAACTGCTCCACCACAACGATTGGGAGCAGAAATTGAAGAAAAGCATGTAACACATTTGAAATGGGTCTTTATTATGGCAGCAGGTAACGTTATACAATACCATTTTTAAAATGTGTAGGCTATTATAAACAGATATACACATAACTAGCCTATATCGCGTATAGTTAAATACAACTATATCACATCTTCTCCTAATTTTAAACAGGAGATTTAAATAAAAACAGATATAAATAGGATTATATATTATAAAATATGGTTGGAATAATAAAAATACACTTTATATAATAAGTATTTTTAAATACATTTTACACAAGTAATAATTTTATTTACAGCAGACAATCATGTGACTGGCCACGTGACCTGCGCAAGAACTAGCTCCTCCTCCGTGAATAATGCTGCATTCACGTGCTATCGAATAATCGTAAATAGAGTGTCCTCGTCGGAAATGACCATATAAGGCCTCGCTTAGGCTGTTCATGTCCGTGAAGCTTGTATTCACGATCATTCCGATAGCACGTGAATGCAGCATAAATCGCCATCCGAATTCATGAGTTTTATATGATATGTAAATTCATTTTTACAGACGTCGATAAGAGAAACAATTATCGGCGAAGTGTGAGTGAATTTTCAGCACATTTTTATTTTTTTTTTAACAATTTCTTCCTTTAACAAGTATCGTCATAGTCGCATGCGCATGTCGAAACATTTTGAATAATCCCATTGTGTTAACCAGAAATTCTCTAAGACAAAACTTAGTGCTGTGACGGTGGCAGATTTTTACCACGCTAAATAATGTAAATACTCAGGTACATATTAATGTTATAATTATAGGAATTCTGAAACGCATAATGCTTAATGACTCAATCATCTATTAACAAATATACTTATTACTGTCTCACTCTGTTAGGAATTGGTAAAATCTATTTCTCAATCTCAGTCTTCAACCTGAAGTAGCCTGACAAGAAGTTAAATATCCAGTGTCCACGTTCACTGAGGACCCAATCTGTACGTCTGGCCATCTTCATCACAATCCCAGAATTCCTAAACCCTGCGTCCGTCCACTGTGAAATCGGATGAATTTGTAGTTGTTCATGATTTCAAAAGATCTCACCGTTTAAAAAACAGACGAAATCTGTGAATGCAAGCTCTCTACTGGAGACTTTGACAATACTGTATCAAAGTGCTCGTGTTGTACGCTCACTTCAGATCAGAAAAAAGTCATCCTTTAAATGCGGTAAATTCTAGCTGAAAGCCGGATGCAACAGTTTTCTGTACGTAAGGTTGCATATAATAGTATATAAATGTAACGGCTCATGCTACAGACGTAGCCAATAACAAATAGTTAGCGGGCTGCTAATATTTTATTAAGTATGGATGGTTTAAGTGATCACAGTAAATAAGTGGTTTCTGTTAAACTGTTGACTGATCAAATTAGATGAAGTTTGATATCTGATAAAATTTGACCTGTGGCAATACAGACTAGCAGATAAGACTGCTTTACATTAGCGTTTTCATGTGAGTAGAGCAGATCGTGTTGTAACAATGTGTGCAATTCTTATGTCAGAGGCATAACTTGACTCCAGTAGTCCTGAATTGTGCCCTCCTTGTTTGTGTACACAAAACAAAGCCAGACACCTAAGACAAAACTGGAAAGGTACAAATAATAATAAAAAAGTATCTTATCTATCTATAAGGCTTGTCTGTTTCTCCTTGACACAATATGCGTCTATTAGCCGCCATTTTTCTGACCCCAAGCTGCGCGCGACCCAACCTAGGCTTCCGATGTTTACAAACATTGAAGGGTCTATTGGATACATCAGGAAGGAAAGCACTTTTGAATAATTCATATAATATAAAACAAACATTAACAAGTCACAAAATTCTTAGTGATATGAATCTAAATAAGTTTTTAAATATGTACATTTACATTAATGTTAAGCATTACATAGGCTAATTCAGTTAATAATGCTGGTTAATGACATTAATGAGTTATAAAAGTTGGAACACTATCAGCCGTCTCACCTCTGTGGTTTTGAGGATATTTGGTGTAAAATCTCATTGTGCTCAATCTCAGTCTTCAGAGCCTGAATCTGAGCAGACAGTTCTTCTTCCAGCTGCTCCACTTTCACTGAGGAGCCCAATCTGTACGTCTGGGACATCTTCAATTCACAATCCCAGATTCAGCTCAGAAACCCGGGAGTCGTTCCGTCCTCGCAGCTGTGAAACGGGCTGAATTAGTTGTGTGTGTCTTCAAAAGATAGAAAAAAAACATACGAAAGAACTTTAAAAGCGTCTCTACTGTATAAACTTTTGCTACAATGTATCAGTGTTTGCTCAGTTGCTATAGAGACGAAAGACGCGCAGACGCGCTTTAAAAATGGCGGTAAATCACAGCTTCAGATTCAAACACAAGCGAGTTTACTTTAATTGGCGCAAGAGGTTACATATAATAAAAGTTAATATACAATTAAGGGCTCAACATTAGAACGGTCAAAATAATCAAATGAGAAGTGTGGTGTTGTTTAATAGTTTTATTAATGTATGGATTGGTTCTTAATGATCACAGTAATTCCAGTGGCATTCCTTTAGACACATTTTTAGACCAAAAAAGATAAATTATTGTAATAAAATTTAGTAAACAGCAAACACAATCGAAGGTAAATGTGTTCCTGTGGCTCAGTGGTAGAGCATTGCGTTAGCAGCGCAAAAGTTGTGGGTTCAATTCCCAGGGAACACACATACTGACAAGAAATGTATAACCTGAATGAACTGTAAGTCACTTTGGATAAAAGCATCTGCTAAATGCATAAATGTAAATGTAAATGAAGGTATTTGAAACAATGTATTCGGCTTTGAACCTGCAGAGGGCGATGAAAACAGACAAGTGACTCAGTTTTTTTGTGCCGACACAAGCAAAGAGAACAGACCTGTCTCGAAGGGAAACCTGAAGTCTTCAGCAAGATCTGTTTATTCGTTATACTTCAGATGAAAGAGCTCTTATATTGATCTTATAGAATGCAAGACCTCAAACAGCTTAGGTAGTCAAGCGTGTGAGATGGAAATATGCCGTAAATCAAATCGATGTTGGTAAAGAATACTTAGATGGCTGTCACTTTAAACATATACAGCGATTAACTTTTCAATCGGGCGATTTTCGATGTAAGAGTCAATAAATGCTATCCATCTCCTCTGGATTTAAATAGCTCAACGTTCCAAATTGACATGGATACAGAAGCACCGATTGGTTCGTGGCAAAAGCAGCCGATAGCCAATCAGAGATCCTCGCCAAGGTGCTGTCCCACCAATGAGTGCACAAGGACACAGGGCACATTTTACAGCTATTGTCACTAGGGGCTTGTTTTCCTCCCTGCAGAGAGCAGTAAAACATTATGAATGATTTTCTTAACACAATCAATCCCACTGATTGTACAGCGCGAATGAATGAGCGCGTAATTGCTACGTGTGCATGAATACACACTTATTTTGGAAATATATCAGCAATCATACACATCGACAGGGGCTCCGTCTGAATGAACATTTTATGTATTTTCATAAAACACGTCTCCTTGGTAACCACAGACAATCTGGACGCCCTTCATAGGGGAACAATTAGAAAAGGAAAGACCTGGCATAGGTTTGAACCTTCTTGGAAGTGCTAGACTGAGACTGTCAGACAATCTCTGTGGGACATCACAGATTTGGTCAGTTTGGGAAAGTGGTTAGAAGCCATGTGACCAAACCTAAAACTTTTGGTGAAAATGATGGTCTGATGAGACTGAAATCATTTGATCTAACCAAACACACCTCAGTCTCATTTTCACTGTCAAGAACAGTAATGGCAACATCATGCTCTGGGGTTATTTTTAAAGTGTTAAAACTTAAGCATGACAGGAAGGATATGAGGTGAGAAATTTGAATGCACATGACATTTGAGAAAACATAGTTTCTGAAAACCAAAGACAACTTATGTTAAACAGGTTTAAAGATGTATGGCCTGTAGAGTAAATGGGGTTTTCATTAAATTAAGTCTATGTGCATTCATGAACCACATTAAACTGTGCCACTAAAATCAAATAAATGAGGGGATGTTTGCCAACTGACTCCTAGACCTCATTGCATATTGTTTGCAACTATTTGTAGAAATGTAGCATTCCATCACTTGCTCACCAATGGATCCTTTGAAGTGAATGAGTCCAAACAGCTGATAAAAACATCACAATAATAGACATGTAATCGACACCACTCCAGTCCATCTTGTGACGCCAAAAGCTGCGTGCTTGAAAACCCATCATTAAGCATTTTAACTTCAAACCTTTGCTTCTAGCTAAAACATAAGTCCGTACTCCATAACATTGCTCACTCCAGTGCAAAAGTTGTCTCATGAATCATGTGAGAATCATGCAGAAATCAAGCAACAATTACAAAATGAAACCAATACAGTTTTAAACAAATACGTGGTTGGATACTTACATGCAACTTTGCTTCACAAGATGTTAATTGTTGGATGGGAATGGTGTGGATTACTGTAATGTTTTTATCAGCCGTTTGGACACTCATTCTGACGGCAGCCATTCCCTGCAAAGGATCCACTGGTGAGCAAGTGATGTACTGCTACATTTCTCCAAATCTGTACAATGAAGAAACAACCTTAAATTTGGTAAACTATTCCTTTAAATAACTTGCTTATTTTACAACCAATCGAAATAAAGACTACAGAAACACTTTGTGTTGAACAAGCTTTATTTACATGCACCTTGCCTTGCACTACCATGTTTACATGATCCAAAATTGAAATACACCGGTAAAGTCAAGCAAACATTGAGTGGATGCTAACTAACGGCCAATTGTGGTGTAAGGTGGTACACAAGCAGATTACGTTCTCACAATTCATGTTAATTACCTTTTTAAGATTAAACTTCAAAATGAATGAAGATTGTAGCAGTTCTTTTGAAGAACAACAACGATCCTGCCCAAATTAAATGAAAATATAAAAATTAAAAGCAATTAAAAAGGAAGCAAATCATCATTACACAATATAAAACAAAAGGTAAACAGCACAATACATTTTTTATAGTCATCTTAAATTCTGACTCCAGCGGATTATTAAAATCAGTGCTCAAGAAGCTTATGAAAATTCTGGGTGTGAGGCCGACCTTAACAAAAGGTACATTCAACTGTAATGTTAAAACAACTTTAGGTGTAACTACTGAAACATCTGCAAGCTGTCCCTGAATAGCACTACTATATCATCAAATGGAATAGTTGCATTATTTCTCATCAGCCTTGAATTTGGTTGTCTGGCATGTTCAAGATCAACAGTGAAATACAGTACAACAGGTGCCCTCTTACATAGCTTATCCGTACAGGCTGCAATACTACAATGTGGCTGCCTTTCATTTTTAAACTGTTAGGATGCTTAAAACACACTGCCATCACAACTGATACACGCTTTCTACTAGCACCAGCCATTGTGCAGATATATACACAAATGCTAAGAACGTGACATGCCAGCCATATAAACTGACCCAACACAATTTCACTCAGCACCAAATGCACTTAGCTTCATTTTTTCCTGCTACAAATACACAAACATCTAGTGGTCCTTAATCAGAACTCCAAAATGTATAATTGTAAATATACCTTCTCTAGAATGAATCCAATATTTATGTGTATAGACACACAGGTATATTCAGTGTACAGCACATATACACAAGCACTACGGGCCTCATTCATGAAATACAAGCACAACAAATGTATGGCTTACAGATCATTTTGTTCATTCTTGGGTAAATGGTTGCATACATGTCAATGTACAGTAAATGTATACAAACACTAAATGGCATTGAATGCAACAATTTTAGAACGGTTTACAAATGTCTAAATTGTTCATAAAACCATTGATTTGCAAACAATTTATACAGCAATGACTTCATGAATGAGGTCCTATGTGTATGTGTGTGTGTATACACACAGAAGTACAAATATATAGCGCAATCTATTCTAAAATGGTTGACTTCGGAAGTGAACAGTTTAGAGGTGACGGAGATGCTTGTGTTCAAGAATACGGAGCAAGATAAATGCACAGGTTGTGTTAGGAAATCCATGGGAAACACTGACAAACTAGTATCGTACAGCAGAACACTAAATATATAGCTTATCATATCATAGTTAATTTCTATAAAAGGAGTAAAGGATACATGTTCACTGGTTTCACAAACACACCCTCTTCCCATTTTCAGATTCACAGGGAAAAAAATAGTTGGAGAAAGAGACAATTTTCCATGGCTATTTTTTTTTTCAGACAACAGAAACATTCTCAAGGGTTGGAGTTGTAAACAGGCCATTTCTGCAGTTGCCCTGAGGACAAGTTTGGCAAAAGGCAAGTGTTTGTTTCGAGGACTAGAAATCTATTACTCAATCACAGTTACAAGAAACTTCAACAACCTAAGGGCACCTACAGACTAGAGCTGACTTGATTTCAATGGGGATAAAGTATCACAACGACGTAGAAGAAAACGCAAAAGGTTTGCCAAAGTGACAACCATATATATTTTAATGGTCTCTGCAGGGCAATCTGATGGAAGTACCAGCTGACTAATGGAAATTCACATTCATGCTTGATTTTCAAACCGACCCAACTTTTTCCACCCTCTCAAATGCTTTCATAAGAGATTCTTACTGTCCAAGCACCCTCATATGCAGTGGTGGGTTTTAGGGATTTTGTATCTAGATTGACCAAGGGAGGTTCAGTTGTGACCTTCACTCTATGATCCTCCATTTAGGTATCAACTAACCAATAAGAATTCAACATTTTCAGTAGGTTTTCTGTCTGAGCGACTCTTTTTTAAATTCCCAATTACTTTCATGAGAGCTTTCTCTAGTGTGTAGGCACCCTTGTATGCAGTGGTGGGTTTTGGAAATGTTTCTGTTCTAGACGAACCAAAGAAAGTTCAGTTGTCTATGCCTTCATATATAGACAGCCTTCAATCTACGATCATCCACTTGTCGTAGGTACCAGTTGACCAATGAGAAAAAGATTCTTAAAGAGATAGCTCACCCAAAAATGAAAATCGGTCCAAGATTTGCTCGCCCTCAGGGCATCCTAGGCATGTCTGACATTCCTCTTTCAGATGAACACATTCGGAGTTATATTTGACATTATACTCCGTTACAATCCGTATAATTGCAGTGAAAGGTGCCGTTTCTGAATAAAAAATAAATAAACAAACAAGTATCCATCTACCAAAACCAGAAGACGGCTCCGGGGTGTTAATAAAGGCCTTCTGAAGAGAAACGATGTGTTAGTTTAAGAAAAACATAGATTCTTAAAACTTTATAAACTGTAATGTGCAGCTTCTGGTCTCTCAAGCAGGTGCATTCACAACAATGCGGTCAAGTGTTATGACGTAGGCGTAATGAAAGGCACAACGTAAGATCCGGGAAGAGAGTGATGAACGTGGATGCACAGAGGAGAAAGCAAAACAAAACACCTGTCACAAACTTATTTAAATATCCCGGGTATTGATACGAATGCACCATTTTAATAAAAAAAATACTATTTACTTGCTCTCATTTCATTGTGCTGTAAACAAAACTTGGTTCTCGCGAGATCACATGCTTCTCCCCGGAGCTAACTGTCGCGAGACTACGGTGTTCTTTCCGGAGGTTACGTTGTGCCTTTCGTTACGCCTTTGTCACACGCTTGACCGCCTTATCGTAAATGCACCTGCTTGAGCGACCAGAAGCTGCACATTAGTTTAAAAAGTTTTAAGAATCAACATTTTCTTAAACTAACAGAAGGCCTTTATTAACACCCGGAGCCGTGTGGAGCAGTTTTATGATGGACGGATGATTTTTATTTATTTTTTATTTAGAAACAGGGGCATCATTCCCTGCAATTATACAGATTGTAACAGACAGGATAATGTCGAATATAACTACGAATGTGTTCGTCTGAAAGAGGAATGTCAGACATGCCTAGGATGCCCTGAGGGCGAGTAAATCTTGGACTAATTTTCATTTTTGAGTGAATTATCCCTTTAATTGGTTTTCAAACTGACTTCCACAATTGCAAATGATTTGTAGGAGCTTAGGCACCCTTGTACGCAAAAACGGTGGGTTTTTATATTTTAAGTGGACTAAAGGAAGAACAGCTGCCCAAACCTTTATCTATAGGCAACCTTCTCTCCATGGTGCTCCAGTTGTCGTAGGAACCACTTTACTAATGAGTATTCAAGATTTCTCCTAGGCTTTCAAACGGACTAGACTCTTTCCACACTCCCAAATGCTTTCGGGTTTTGTATTCTGAATGGACTAAGGGAAGTACTGTTGGCCAAGCCTTCATGCAAGTATAAACAACCTACTCTCTATGGTACTCCACTTAACGTATTCCAGCAGCTGAGTTCAATACCTAGTCGTTGGTGTACTTCAAGCACTTCAAGGTTAAATGTGTTGAAACTCTTCACAACGTCCATCAAACCAGCCTCAATCATGACGATGCAAAACATACAGCCACAAAACTACAACACCGACTGGGTAAATCATTGACGTTGACTCATTCCAACTCATTCCAATAGATGTCAAAAAGCTTTTGTACAGCATAATGTACAGTTGCTTTACAGTGGACAGTTGGCTCAAATGTGGTGTGTTCTGCCCCTTCTCTACATTCCTGGGCCTGGCTGGATCAACCTGGAACCCAGCTTTGGGAGGAGGTTCGTTTGGTACTGGAGAAGCTCCCTGAAGTCAGGTTAGTATTCTGAGAGGAGATGAGATGAGAATCGAAGCTGAACTCTAGGCCCTCGGCATCCATCAGATCGTTGCGGGTGTTGGCTTCCATGTCACAATCGCAACTGCCACTTAACGCCTCAAGATCCAAGTCAGATGGGAATTGGTCCCGAGGCACCGACTGAACAGAGGTCACACTGCCATTGAGACCTGACAACAACGAATCGGATGGGTTGAGCTGCATAGATGTGCTTCTGAAGGGAGACTGTTGGAGATGCTGCTTCATCAAGCTTTGGTAGTCTGACTCGCTGCCCGAGACACAGTTCATCCGCCATCCAGATGGCGACACCTTCTTGAGCCCCACTTGTCCTACAGGCCCAGCCTGGTTGGACATCATAGGGTCATTATGCAGCAACAGGGCACTGTGACGGGCATTCTGGCAGGAAAGGGAGGCGCTGGCTTGCGACATAAGTGGATCAGATTGGGTAAGAAGGACATCGCTGCGACTATTGGACTCGGAGCCAAGTAAGTCCTGCAGACTCTGATCGCTAAAGAGGGAACCGCAGGAGAACGTGGCCTGCTTGTTTTCCTGGATCGTTTGCATTGGAGATTGCCTCAGGCCAGTGACGGATGGAGGGCTAAACATGGAGTTGGTGCCATAGCTGCCAGAGGGAATTGCCAGACTGCTCCCAGAGCAGCTGAAGGTAAACACAGGGCTTCCCTGTAGGTTGGCCCCACTCTCATCTTGGCCTGGAGACTGGGAAGCCGTCAGGCTGATATTATCTAGTAGGTCGTCCATTAGGTTGTCGGGGAGGCCATCATTGAGGTTCATGGTTCCTGCGAGATCAGCTAGACGGGGTAGCTCGGTCAGTCCAGTGGATGGAGACATACTACTAGGGCTCGAGTACAGCATGGGCGACAGGGGGGAGTCGTCATCGGGAACTTCATCCACCTCAAGGTTGGCCAGAATTGGAGAAAGGCGACCGCTTAGAGTGCTGGCATTAGAATTAGTGCGGGAACGGAAATCCGTCCAAGCGTCGAGCTCGTCACTACTGCGGGAGGTCGGGCTGCCAGTCCATTTGGACAGGCTGGAGGAACTCTCCGAGCTTCCGTCCTGACTGGCCTGAAGAGTGGCCTTCTTTTTTGCAGCACGGCCACGGGCACTCTTGATGAGCTTGTTACTGTTGTCCATCGAAACAGCACGTCTCCGTGGAGCTTTACCCCCTTTTCCGCCATCAGGGTTGACCATCCACCATGAACTCTTTCCGGTTCCTTCATTCTGGACCCGGACAAAGCGACTGTGGAGTGACAGGTTATGTCGTATTGAGTTCTGGAAAAAGAGAAGAGTAGATAATGAGCTGTGCATCATAAGACATGCTTAAAACATTCATATATGGAGCTGAGGAATCAAAAACTAGAAGTATATTAACAATCTGGCCATTAAGAAACAGAATAATGGCCTCATGTTCAAGCATCAAATAATCTTGAACTCTACAAAGCACAATGCTGAGTGACGAACAATACCACACTGTTTTCATTGCTTTAAATAGAGCAGTGTTAATTTCGTAAATGAAGATGACGACAAAAAATATTCGTTAACAAACTTTTTTTCTGTGACCAAGACGAGACGTTGACAAGCTAAAATTAATGTCTGATGATAAAAACTATGACGTAATTTATGGTGCATCTTCGTTAACAAGACGGGACTAGAATGTTATTTGAGGACTACTGGACATTCAAAAAACATTCTATAGGCTAAGTTAACTGTTTTCTCTTTCAAAATGTGCGTCCCTGTCATTGGATTGCAATCAGATGAGGGGCGTTTGTATATCTGGTCTCAGTATGGCAGCCGCAGCAGACGGAGAGGCTACCAAAACTCGAACTAGTGATCTGAAACAATGGCCTTAGCAACTGAAGCGTTAGGGACTGGGTGACCAGATGTCCCGTTTTTCCCAGGAGTCGCAATTCGTTGTCGATTATCTTAAATTTAGTGAAGGCGCAATAGGCTCGCTGATAGAAGTGCTCTCGCGCGCACACTCCACTTCTTCAGTCTCATACAGCGTGCAATCAGTTCTCTGTGCTCAAATTATGGCTGCACGATTATGAGAAAAATCATAATTGTCGATTATTCCCTTGAAATTGTAATTGCGATTATTATTTACGATCATCACATTTTACATTGAATGATGTTTATTCCATTGTTTGAAGCAACCGCATGCCATATCTTTAGAGGAAAATAAACAAGCTGAAAACACTAACTGAAAAATTTCAAAAGTGAACTATACTGTATATTGGATTGGTTTCTTTAAATAAAAAAGTCAAAATATGCATGTAGTATAATGCTATACTAAAACTATGGCATCTGTAATTGTGATTAGAAATTGTATTAATTGTTCAGCCCTAGCTCAAATACACACACAGCAGTTCAAATGTCGATCATGTAGAGTGTTTTGCGTAAATACAGTCGGTTATGCCTTAAGTGAATGGAAACAGGTGGGTGAAAACAATGCGTGTCAGTATTACATGCATCCATCTTAAAGGGACAGCATTAATTAAATACCTCTCTGTCATTAATGCTAAACCAACAAAAGATGTTAAATAAATGTATACTTGTTAAGTAAACCTACTGTATCTGAAAAATGTGTTTAATTTGTATTTCTACGTGGCATAGATTATTTAGTTTAATCAGATTAATCCAACTTAATCCTTGATTCAAATTTCTCATAAAGATTAAAATGTCATTTGAAATAGCCGAAGATTTAGAATATTGTTTGAAGATACACAAAATAGCTACCAAAATAAATGTTAGGTAACTGCAGTTTGAGGTAAAAGTTGACAAAAAGGCAATCACTTCTTCTAAACTATCAAAGACTTAATCGACTTCCCTCCAACCAGACGAAAAAATGAGGAAAATCTCAAGATAACACTAAGAATAAATAAAAAATGCCTGCCAAAATTAACCTGAAACAGTTTTGAAGTGTTTTGTTGACACCATCTGAACAACAGAGTCTATATTGTGTAGGTCAACAAGTCAGCCTTATTATCAACCCCTAAAACTGGGGAACCACGGTTCTTGTGAAATGTTTTCCAACCGGCTTCAGCACACCTGCTTGTGTTGCTTCAAGTTGATCCTTAAGACTTCCATTAGCTAACAACACGTCTTCTATTTTTAATTTTTAAATTTCACTCTCTATAGATATATTTTAACAACTAGGAGTTTGTGATTCCAATCAAAAGCCTCACTGAAATTCAACTAAATCTTGTTTGTTAAAAGCGCAAGTACACATTATTCAAGCAGCTTTCACAAAAAACGTAGAGTTACAGATTCGAAAGATGTATTAGGCTACTTTTATCTGTATGACCAAAAATGACGGAGATTTTAAGAGCAAGTGAACGCACCGGAGCCTGTCCTGCAGCAAACGCGCTTCCACACAAACACTTCAATAGCGCACATTTCTCTAGGTTAACATCATATTGAGCGGCCATGTAAAGTTGCTACTACATACATCTTTCAGATGAAAAGCCATATTTGAGGTTGATGAATGATAGGTGAGCGTTTGGATGTCCTGCCCGATTGTATTACCACATAGACCAGCCGTTAACAATCTGTCCATCACGGACTGCGAGCCTCTAGTTCGAAGACTCGTTCTCGCCCCCTACAGTGCAATTCGGCTAGGTATACATCCGCGCTAAAATATCAGGGTGAAAGTCATCATAGCTTGCGTAGTATAGACCCAGCTCCCAACCCAACTTTGAGAATAGATTAACGGCGATATTTTTTTTATCGCCCGATAAGAGTCTCACGTTAACGCAGCACGTTAACGCCGATAACGGCCCACCACTAATTTCTACCAAACAATTTAAATGTATAACAATTTTTCCAAATTCAATCCCTGATTCAAATTTCTCATAAGCTTAATTGATTTAAAGAGAGAAGATTTAAGTATTATTTTTGTTTGAAGAATACACAAAATAGCTACCAAAATAAATGTTGGTAACTGCAGTTTGACTAAAAGTTGACAAAAATGCAATGACAATCTCGATTAAACTATGAAAGACTTAAATGACTAAAATGTGACTAAGACTATTAAGCATCTTCGTCTCAAGATAAAGACTAAGACTAAATAAAAAATGCCTGCCAAAATTAACACTGAAACAGCGATTGAAGTGTCATGTGACCCATCTGACCAATAGAGTCTATTTGTGTAGGTCAAGAATTTAAAGCCTAGGTTCAACCCCTGCAGCTGGGGAACCACGGTCCTGTGAAATGTTTTCCAACCGGCTTCAGCACACCTGCTTGTGTTTCTTCAAGTGATCCTTAAGACTTTGATTAGCTAATAAGGATATAAACAAATAAACAAACAATTTAATTCAACTTTAAAAAAATATATTTAACAACTAGGCATTTGTGATTCCAATCAAAAGCCTGTGCTGAAATTCAACTAAATTTGCATGGCACTTTTAAAGTACACATTATTCCAAAGCAGCTTTCTAGAAAAAAAAACTGTTCTCATTTGAATTTCACACACACTGTTCAAATTGGTCTGGGCTCTGTGGTCAAGACCAATCTACAAGTAAATTAACACACTCTACACGGTCTGTTGGGCTGTGCAGATAATTGGTCTGTGCGGTGAAATTCAACTGGGTAACAGTGTTTGGCTTTTGGCACGTCAAACAGAAAACAGGCAATTTTAGGCACACCAGTGTAATCACTAATAAAACACCACATTTGATGACCAGGATTTTCTCAAGCTAGTAATGCACCATAATACTAGTCAACTATCTGAAATGTTTCCTACTGCAGAGAAAGCTAAAAGATTCATGGAGACTTCCTCAATCGTGTAAAAAGTTTAAGAGTGCAGTGAAGCGGCATTAATGTGGACTGCAGCACAGAAGGTTCAGCAATCCATAATGCAGCATAAGGGGATGTGATAATTCACAAGTGAGACATGGTTTTCCTCTTTGATGAATAGTAAAGCAGACGGAGTCTAAAATGGTGTGAATTTATCAAATGCGGTGCCTGCTACATCTTGTAGCTGGACTCTGCTCAACACCGTCCATGAACATCACCTTACCGACCTTTGAACCTCACAAAGAGTGACTATATACCTCATAACACTTCACTTTCATTAACGCCTTTACTTCAAGCCTATTACTGGATTTAATCTAAGACAGAACTTTCTCCTCTCGAAGAAGAACACGTTTCTCAACTCATTCTTAAAGTTTTTTTACACTATGCTATACTGGTTAACTGAATTGATTGAGAATCTAATCTAAGTCACATCCATCAGATCAGTTTGTTGATATTCATAGCTACATTGATTACAAAACATATCATTATAGGGATGCACCGATATGAACATTTTGGCCGATACCGATAACTGATAATTCTTCATATTTGAAAGCTGATAACCGATATGTTGGCCGATAAATCTATATCCAAATTTGTATATACTTTTTGAGAGCCTGATTAAAAAAAGGTCTCATCACTAAAAGCCACATCCCAAACACTTCAGCATAAGCAGCTTAGTTTGAACAGAGTATGTTTGAAATATATATTTTACTCTCCCATTCCCAAATTTTGCCATAAAAAAAGTCTCACAAATAAAATAAAATAAAATAAAATGCATAAATAATGCAAACAAGTCATTGGACATCATTACATGTGTAAAGAATCAAAATGCATGTGTCATGGATGAATAAAACGGAAGAACCATCTGCATGGACAATAATGAAATTATATTATTTACTAAACCATATTGTTGATTAAATTAAGAGAAAATAAAAGTGGTGGTTATTAATAATAATGCTTCAGTGATTTTGAAAAAGTAACAAATTAATAGGCTACTACAGTTTTGAATAGCAGCTGTTTGAGCTGCGTGCGCTGTATGAACACCGGCAAACTGAAGCGCTTGTTATAGCGGGTTAATTAGGCTACATGAGAATCAGATATTTATAGAACATAAACATCATTTTACAACTTATATATGCACAAAAATACGGAAATGCACATATTATTTTGAACTAAGTTATGCATTAGTCAGATGTTTAATTTGTGGATGCACACTTGGCTTCCCGTAACAACACGCTGAAACACGGCAACTAAACCCAAAGAATTCACAACGTTTTATTATAATAATGTTCTCATTAGAATGTTATATACACGACAGTCTCAATCATAGTTATTAGCTTTGCGCTACTGTTTGAGCTGCGTGCGCTGAGCTAAAGATGATCACCGGCAAACTGAAGCGCTCTATTAACTTTACCAAACGCATTCTATATGAGATAAAGCAGATATACATCAAATAAACACAATATTACGGTGTACAATTGCACAAAAGGCTGCAAATGCACAAGCGAATTTAACTGTCATGGAGGTGTAGCTCCGTTGTGGACGCGCTCAACGCACACACAAAACACAGCGCACAAAGATTACACAACGACATTTACAGTAATGTTCTTATTATTATTTTATGAAGCCTTTATGACAGACTTGCTCTGCACATGTTGCACATAAGTGTATTGTCAAAGTGATTCCAATCATATTTCAAGCATTTCAAAGCCATCATGGTGAACAGCGCACATCTGAAGGGTCTCTGAAGGAAATAATGCATTATTTATCGGCTTAAAGATATCGGCCAAATTTTCTTATCAGCCGATAACCAACAACAGAAAAATGGGCATTTATCGGCCGATACCCATATGGTGGATATATCATTATGAACTAAACTTGAAATAAGAGAAGCATCTTCAATAACAAATTCAATCGGGTTTCCAAACCAGTTTGAATATTTGATCCATGTTTGATATTCCTGCAATTATAATTGCAGCTGAAGAGCATATTGATAAACATGCTACATGTTTATTATATCCTAATGTTTTTTAAGTCCAAAACCTAGGTTTGTTTTTGACAGTTTTCATGAGATTTATCCGTTCATAGCAAACTACTGCATTAAATAGAGTGTCAGATTATGTGAATGTAGCACTGCAAATCATTTTAAAGATTCTGTGGTGCTGCTTTCTATTTAATTAAATCTACACAGGAGTCAGGACTATGAAAATAACTATAATAGCTCAAAAGAGGGGCTGAAATCATCTGAAAATCATGATGCAGTCACTTTTGAGCGAAGCACCACGCAGAACAGCACTGGAGCGCCGCCAGTTTACACACAATGCTGTCTCTCAGAGTCAAACACCAAAGCTCTTCACACGTTGCTACACACTGACCTACATAGTTTCCAGTCAGCTGATTGCTTCTTATGCTGTAGCCAAGAGCCAATCAGAAGTGGAGGCGGGGACGAAACGGCCAATAGCAACCCTGACACTGGCGATATGCCCATGGTTTCTCTTTTTTGCCTCCTTCAGTGCCAGGCAGATGCAAACACTCTGCACCGAGTATGGCTGACTGTTCCTACAATCTGCTTGGCACTTTTTTTCTTTTTACAGAATCACCAATATGTCCGTTTTAGCACATAGACAGGGTGTAAACATTAAATTCGGCAACTAACCTACATGTAACTGTGGACTGCTATCATTATGATGTGTAAAATATACATATACAGTGTCTTGATTGTGCAAAAAGGGCAAAAGTTCTTCAAATGAATTATGCATAGTGTAAATATTAAATACAAATGAGTAATTATTCGACTTTCATGTATAATACTGTAAAGCTGCTTTGACGATCCCCATTGTAAAAAACGGCTTGTTTGAGATGGTGCCAAATCCTATTTGTATATGTAATATCTGCACAACAGCCTTACATCTGCAGGATTGCGCAGGGATTGCTCTAATTCAAATCCAGCTATACCAACAGCCTTCATTCGACTTGATTCCATGTTGGAGAAATTGCTTTTCCAGGCCTAGCTAATCCCTCAAATCAAACAGGGATGAGAGAAGCTATAGCAAAAGCCCTAATGTTGGAGTTTATTTTCATGAAAAAGGAGCGATTCTATTGATCATACATAGAATGAATAGTGAAAATGTTAGAGATATTGCTTCATTTATTTTGTTCTTTTGATCATGCTTCAGTGCTTGGTGAAATTATGAGGAAAGCTGGGGCATTTAAAAGGGCTTTTATCAGTGGCACTTTCCACTCTGCTGTAACGCCCTTTGGCATGACCACAACAGCACGCATTTTATCAGCAAACCACACGACTAGTCCACATTTCCAGCATGCGTGTTGCACCCTGTAAGAACAGAAGCCCCTATAGACGTGAATTATAGTAAACTGGGACCGTTTTGCCATCGAGATGTCCCAATAAACCGGAATTCACCCTATTAGCTGCAACACATGGATTTCGAGAACACAACCAGTCCCGATATGCACAAAGCAAGACAAGTTTAAAAACTAGCCCGTCTTTGACCTGACGTACCTTCCATCCAGCAGAGCTGTTGCTGTCACCTTTGTCCTTGAAGTATGGCACATTCCGGACCATCCAATCATAGACCTGGGCCAATGTCAGTCGCTTCTCAGGCGAGCTCTCGATGGCTTGAGTGATGAGGTCCGCGTAGGAATAGTTTCCCCAGGCATTCCTGCGGGCAGAGGATTTTCTGGACTGCTGAGGAATCAGACCGTTGATGCTGGAGTCGTTGCATGCGGGCAGAGCACGCTGGGAAGATAGAGGAGAGCCGTAGGAGTCTTGGTCACTGACAGCAGCACTGGTTTCTATGGCAGGAGCAGCAGCCTGGTTTCCTTCTGTCACACTGACAGGCTTTGATGCTCCTGTAATGGCACTAGATGCACACGCATCATCACTGCCAAGTTCATCCACCTCCTCCTCGGGAATGATTCCCACATCTGCTGGTTCTGCTTTCCCGTCATTGGACTCCGGTCTGGGCAGAGGCCAAGTGCAGGACCTGGGCCTTTTTTGGGGCTCGAAATCAGGGTCTATGTCGACGTCCACAGCCAAGGGCTTATCTATCTCCTCTTCCATATTTCCAGGACTCCTTCAAATGAATGATGTATGGACGGCTTTTCTGAACACAACAGCAGCAGTGCCCTCGTGCATGCCATTAATGGGTCACTTCTAGAGTCCACATTTCAATGCGGGACACTTAGAGAATCGAATTGATGTCGTGAGATGTTCAGGAATATTTACAAATGCGCTCATGGCCACTTCCAGCACACAGAAGGATTCGTTCATAAACCTCGCTCGTTTTTGGTTAGTTTTCAGCGTTAAACACACGACAAAACGAGCGAAAATGCCTCCATTCGACTCGTTTAATGAAGCTTCCGTGGTTCAAAAGCATAAAGAATGGAACGGTCGAATTTGTTACATTGTTGCTAGACGTCTGGCTGCGAATGTGTTACATTATAACATTACATCATAATGCGAATGTTACATTGTTTCAGAACGCAGCTGCCGCCTGTTAAATCGCTGATTGAAAGCGATCAAAAGGGCTGTACGTGAGCGAAAGTGTCCTAAAACGATCAAGCCATACCTCCACAGCCGTCCCGCTGCAAATCAGCACTAATGAGTCCTAACACACACACGATTTTCCCCAATAAACCTCCATGATCCCTCTTCCATGTCCGAGCAGGACGCTGCGTCCCGCAACCCGGGCGAACCAACACTGCCAAAGCCCTTAATGCGCTGCTGCTCCGCTGCAAACTACAGAGAAGAACAGCACCACAGCGATCATCCGCCCCCTGGAACCAGTCGGAGGAACTGCTTCTTAAAGGGCCGGAGAGCAGCACTGGAGCTCACATCCACAGCCACACACGTCATCTTCACATTACACAGAAATGCCATCGCAAGAGCTCCTATTTAACACACTCTCGAATAATGGCTTCTAGACAAAGAGCCTCGCACGCAATAGAATGGCTACATTTATATTTTTTTTTTCATAGGTCCTTTTGGTATCTGCTGTAATATGTTTATTTTTAATTAATTGTATAGCTCATTGGCCTAAAACTCAATTCCTGGAGGGCCACAGATCTGCACAGTTGTGCTCCAACCCTAATCAAACACACCTGATCCAGCTAATCAAGCTCTTCAGGATCACGAGAGGCTTCCAAGCAGGTGTGAGTTAAACTCAACAGAGCTGTGGTCCTCCAGGAACTGAGTTTGAGACCACTGGTATGCATAGATCGATAGGAGAACATATTTTAAAATATTAATATGAATGTTAAATAATAACTTGGGGAACAATAAATTGGTAAACTGATGGAAAGGTACACTTTTCTTTGACAAATTTAAGGCATTACTCATGCACAATGTGTGCTACAGACAAGATTCACACCAAAATGTAACACTTAAAAATTGGAGTTTGTTCAGATCCGTAATCCGAAGTATGAGCTTGATATAGCAAGTACCTCTAATAAAACAAATCTCAGGTCCTCACAGCAAAGGCCCGGCCAGGTCTCCTTCATTAGACCCAAATACACATGACTGATATTCTCCTATTAGGTTTTGAACACAAATAATGAAGAATAACCACATAAACCTACCTGCAAACAGAAGCACTAGAGAAAGCTTCAGAACAATCAGACATCAATAAAATATCAAATGTTTTTAATGCAAACAATCTTAAATAGGTTTCATTTCAGCTATCTGGCAACTATAGCTCGTCAAAATATTTCAAAAACCATTTATATAATCAGAAAGGCAGCTTGATTTCAAAACACGTCTTTGGCAGATCCACATCCATCATTCTTCAAAAAACCTGCCCATTATTCAAGACCAAAGCTCAAAAAGAGGCTAGTCTCTCGTTCATGTTTGCATGTGCGTTTATAAAGTGCAGCATTATTCAATACAGTTCTGATTAAAATACAGTCCTCACCAAATCAAAATGGAGTTGATCCCAAGACCTCATGAGAGGCTGAGTCTTAAGATGGTTGAGATGGCCGCTGTGTATATGGAGTTAGTAATGATAAAAAGCTACTTAGAGCTCCGATCTCCTGCAACCCAGTACTCCTCTGTTTGCATCTCAGTAAGGCGAGATACTGTCCTCTGGAAGGCGAACACCTCCTCTTCTCCTGTAAAGATCGCCAGAGAGCCGGCTGCATCCTGATGCATTAAAAGAGAAAATCAAATCACTGCTGCCCGTCAGGGTAAAGAGATCAACACATCAAGGTTAAAAACCAAAAGATGTTTAGAGGAATGGTTCACCTAAAAACTGACTAGCCCTCAGGTCATCCGAGATTCAGATGAGTTTTCAATAGAGAAAAAGCAATATTATGAATTACAGATTATTTTAGCCAGAGGCAATGGACTGAAGTTAAAACTGTCTTAATGTTTGTTTTTTTTCTCACAAAGGCAGTTTTTGTCTTCTCAAGATGTTAATTGGTGGACTGCAGCGGTGTAGATTACTTGTGATGTTTTTATCAGCTGTTTGGTCTCTCATTCTGACGGCACCCATTCACTGCAGAGGATCTACTGCTGAGCAAGTGATGTAATGCTACATTTCTCCATGAAGAATCAAACTTATCTACATCTTGCATGGTCTAATTTTGAGTAAAATTAAAAAAAAAAAAAAAATGTTTTTGGGGTGAACTAGTTTATTTTTTTAAGACCAGTAAGGGGTTTTATTTTGCCGTATTAATGGAGGATTTTATTTTCATGACAATTAAGCACACCCCACCCACTATAACGAAACTGAACACTCAATCGTGATTTCATTACTCTCCTTTTGGCCAGTCCTATTGAGCAACACATACACCCTACTATATCAAAAGTTTGGGGTCAGTAAGACTTTTTAATCAAAGAAATTAATACTTTTATTCAACAAGGGTACAATAAATTAATCAAAACTGACAGTGAAGATATTTATGTTGCAAAAGATTTCAAACAAATGCTGTTCTTTTGAACTTTCTTTTCATCAAAGAATCATGAATTGCGTCAAAGATTCCACAAAAATGTGTAGCAGCAAAACTTTTTTTAACACCGATAATAATAAGAAAGATTTCAGTAAATCAGCATATTAGAATGATTTCTGAAGGATCATGTGACACTGAAGACTGGAGTAATGATGCTGAAAATATCAGCTTTGATCACAGAAATCATTTTAAAATATATTGACATAGAAAACAGATATTTGTAGTTGTAATAATATTGCACAATATTTATTATAGAAATGTATTTCAAAAACATTTTTACAAATATATATATATAAATATATATAATAAAAAAAGACCAACCCCAAACTTTCAGCTTGCAACACAAGTTCCTTATTTAATTCTCTTAAATCTGAATAGCAAAGCGTTTGTAAATTACCCTTGAAATGCCCAGATCATCCAATAAAACATGAGTGTCATGATGGTCGTGATCGTCATGTTCCTGAACAAACAGATCATCTAATGGAGCTTCAGCCTGCAGCACGACTCGAACCTGTGGAGATATTCCACCGAACTGTGAGACGTGCCTTTAAGACCTTCCAACAGAAATCACAGGAATTCATCATGACTTACCTTGTGCTCATATAGTGCGTCAATGAGAGTTATAAAGCGTCTGGCTTGCGTCTTCTTGTTCAAAGTGAGCAAGGGAATGTTTCGGATGAAAACGGTGTCAAACACAGCAGAGATCTCCAGGTAGTCACTGGCTCCTATCGGCTAACAGTTAAAAACACGTTACTCACTAATATTTTTCATTTCAATGGAGGAACAACAAGGAAACACAAGCTTACTCGATCACACAGCTCCTCAAAAGTGCAGTCTGCTATGGTCCCACATGCTTTAGCAAGTGTCAATATCCTGCCATGTACCTTTAGAGATCTGGGCCGAGTAACTGTGATAAACAAAATGAACCTGAATCAAATTTGCATAAAATATAAAGTCAAAGCACAATTAAATTCTCATCTCACTAAATTCTGGATGCATAACACACACATAATGGTATTGGTAAAAACATTCTCATTTGCATCAATGACATCTAATGGGCTGCCATAGAAATCCTGATAAACCCTCAGCTAATTAAATGAGTGTTTGTTATTTAGCAAACACATTAGCAGCCAACTTACTGTCATTCTGTTTGAAGGCCATCTCATCGAACAGCTTATCGAGTGTTGCGTCAACATCAGGTTCACTGGAACTAAATTCAAAAATATTTAATAATTCATCACTTCATAATACAATGTTTTTATTCGCTCCTACTTGGTCTAAGCACTAACATTGACTGTTCAAGCAAAGCATGTCATGTTTTGGATGTTAAATGTTCTTAATATGAAAGGACAAGAGAAGTAAATCATATGATATTCAAAACATGGCACATCCAGACTTGCCTAAGCATCAGTGAGTCATCTAATGGTGTGTGTTTGGATTGTTTGAAAACTATCATTATTTCTGTAACTCGTCTTGGTAACATTAGTCATGCAGAAATTTGACACTTCAGCTTTAAACACTTTAGGAATACTTTTTTACATGTACATTTATGCATTTATCAGACGCTTTTATCCAAAGGACTTACAGTGCATTCAGGTTATACATTTTTTGTCAGTATGTGTGTTCCCTGGGAATTGAACCCATGACCTTTTGTGCTGCTAATGTAATGCTCTACCACTGAGCCACAGGAACACGATTTTTAAGATGTAGCTCTTTGATTAAAGAAAGTAGTCAACGTCCATAACTGATTAAGAGTGCATTGCTAAACGAATCAACATCTCATTTTGTACTAAATTTATTTTCTCACAGGCAGAAGAGTTTCCCAGCTGAAGGACGATTTCTTCTCCGATAATCTATTCCAGCATCCAGACGCAGTGTTTGGCAGTACTCCTGTTTACAAGACATTAGACTGCTGCTTTATTTGCAGCACTTATAACAGAAAGTAACTTAACATGCATTATCACGGTTTTTACCTTAATCCCAAAAGTGCAACAAGAGCATTAAAGAAATGTGACCCTCTCTGTGAAATCCAGGCTAAAGTCTCAAAATCTAATTATGAATAAGCATCAAAGTTTGACTTTTACCATGAATTTCACTATAATTTCAATCTTTGACATGACCTTACTCATTCAATATTAAAGATATAAAGGTTAAATGGTCACAGAATGTACTTTACCATATGAAGGATGATTTTTAGCAGAAAACAGCAAATCACAAAAAAGTACTTTAGCTGGGTTTTCACAGAGAGGGTCACAAATAGTTCACCCAAAAATGAAAACTTTTTGTCAGATTTCAACAGATTTGGAGATATTTAACATTTAATCACTTGCTCACCAACGGATCCTATGAAGTGAATGGGTGCCGTCAGAATGAGAGTCCAAACTGCTGATTAAAAATGTCACAATAAAAAAACGTTGGGTTTCACAAGACAATAATTGATGTACTGAAGTGCAGTGAATTATTGTGATGTAATCAGCTGTTTGGACTCTCATTCTGACGGCACCCATTCACTGCAGAGGATACATTGGCGAGCAAGTGATGTGATGCTATATTTCTCCAAATCTGTTCTATTGAAGAAACAAACTCATCTTGGACAGCCTGAGGGCAAGTAAAGTTTCAGCAAATGTTCATTTTTGGGTGAACTATTCCTTTACGTACACTACATAACGCCAATAAACACTGCACTAAGTGTATTAGACCATGCACCTGTTGCTGAAGTGCTTACCTTTAGCACGGCGATGAAGGGCACAAAGTTCACCCTCTGTAATCCGTTTTTGTACAGATCTGGAAAACAAGATATTGTGCTCCAAACAAACTGGGATTTGGAAGCCAAGAGTTACTGAAAGAAACTGCACACATTATGTGATGGCTACACAATTATGGTGCATGATTTACTTCAAATCAATTAATGAGTAAACCTCATTAAAAAAAATTACAGTTAGGTAAATGCAAGTCGCTTTGGATAAAAGCGTCTGCTAAATGACTAAATGTATATATTGAATTAAACATGTAAATTAAATAGAAAGACTAAAATAGTATTTTCTTGTAAAACATACTCCAATAATTTAATTAAAACTATAATAAATATTTGTTGTAGTGTTGCACAATCACTGGCGGTCACATTGAAGAAACATCTATACAAATAACAGGCTAGTCAGTTGATCTCTTGATTAGTACAAGCAACTGATAAGTGCTACCCTTATACCCAAAATAATGTATATAACAACTACATTCATTCAGTATTTTGCTGGATTCATAGCGTCTTACCATCTGGAGGTCGGTTAGACGTTGCAACAACTACAACCCCGTTCAGAAAGAGGTTCTCAAAGAGCTGCTTAAGAATCATGGCATCTGCGATATCAGTGACCTAATGAACAGAGAGAGCAAAAGAAACCGTAAGAATCAATACCGATTATTCTCAGTGCCGGTTTTATTGTCACGGCATGGATTTAAAAGATAACTGAAGCAGATCTCAGCGATCACAAAGCTTGATTAGATTGCAACGACACAATTGCACTGTTTTTCTTTTTTTGCACATCTTATTGTTTTTTGCACATCTGGTTGTTTTTTGCACATCTTGTTGTTTTTTGCACATCTTATTGGTTTGCACTTTTTTTTATTTCATTGCACATTTTACTCTTATTTCTCTTTTTTTTTACCATATATATGCCCTTGTGTTGTGTTACTTTATATAATTTGTATTCTTATTTTTTGCACTGTCCACTGAGCGGACCTGATTCGATTACATTTCACTTCTAATTATACCCTGTATAACTTAATTAAGTGACGAATAAAGAAACCTTGAACCTTGAATTACTGAGTGAAACATTCACCTGGAACTCATCAAAACACAGAAGACAGGCCTCCTCACTGATTTCTTCAGCAACCGGAGCGATAGGATCGTACGCCTTTGCCATTTTACCCACTTTTCTCTTGGGCAAACTCTGCTTGAGCCGATGGATTCCTATATAAACATGAGTCTGTCTGAGTAAGAGCAAATAATGGCAACTTTACTCGTGTTGGCATCTGTTTATAATTGATATTCAGAACTTAAATGCCTTTATAGGTCATTTTGGGGGCTCTGGGAATATTTCAGTCACTCAGATGCTAAATAAGAGCTAATTTAGCTTAAAAAGTATTGAAGATAAACATTGCTCATATCAGACAACATTGAAAAATAATATAGTTACCAAATGTTATGAGATGGTCACAAAAACAAAACAGTCAATTAATTAAAAATGACCAAAACCTAAAAATGATCAGTGCACAAACACCAATAGTGTGTAATCACAGCAGCTTGTTCAAAATTCAAATCTGAAAAAAATTAATCATAAACTTACGTTTATGTACATCCAACATGAATCCGTGAAAATGGACCCTTTTTTTCTTTGCGGTCTCTACATGATCATAAAACATGTCCATAACCATAGTTTTTCCTGTGCCTGAGAGAACGAGAAAATAAGCATTGATAACAGAACTGAGCAGTTTATTTCAATAACAAGACAAACACATCTGACTGAGCCACAACATGAACTTACCAACATCTCCATATATGTAATAACCTTTCGGTGGTTTTCTGTAGGAGAAGAACTGTTGCAGAGATAAAAGAAGTCTGAATTTGTTAAAGCACATCTGCAGCATATTATTTGGCTGCTTTAGGACACACAACTTTGTGCATTTACCTTTGAGAAAAGTGTTGAGCGGTCATTGCTGTACCCTCGAAGATCCTTCTGCATCTGATCCAGTTTCTCCAAAGCAGCCCTCTGCTGCAGATCTTCTCGTAACTGTCCATCTTGAATGAGACGGTCGTAATGCTCCAACGGTCTGGCAAAACTGCTGCTCGGAGAAGTCCTGGCACTGGACACTTCAACAGTCTGTGATAACACACTCGTGGCAAGACCTGCAAGACAGAAAATAGTTTCATGAGATTAAAATGACTGATGTTTCACGAATACTTGTGTTGAACAAGATCAGCAAGATTGCACTTCATTCTACATTTCTATTTCTCGTGATTATGTGTAAGTGCTGAAGGACCACGATCAACTTTGTTCTTATTGAACACCAGTTCAATGGAGAACGGGGCTAGTTGTCACAAAGGTTATAGCTCAGAAGCTATACGTTTTTGAGTTCAGTTTTAACAAGGCTTGTTCTCTTTAGCGGTTTTATATGCAAGTTTAAACATCTAGATCAAAACTGTCCTATATAAAAATATAATTTATGTAAATACTGTCCTACAAACTAAAATTATAATATTATCATAAATTCTGTAATAGCTGTTGAACCACTGACATACATTAAAGACAACACTCAAGAGAAAAAGGAGATAAAAACCGGTTATATTTTAAGATAAAGAGATTTCGTGATATATATTCGGGACATTTATAACATTTATTAATCTGGAGTCGAACATACTGGTGTTCTTGTCTTGTCAGAATGTCAGACGAACATAATGACATCTTCACATAAATATCCCTGTCATTCAAGTCTCATTGAAAGCCCTTACCTCTTTTAAAACAGCTGACAATAGCAGGCAAAGCAGACTTCGACGGAAGCTTGTTTTTCACACAGAACTGAAGCCCAAGCGCCACCAAGGACGCTTTACCGGCTGCCATGATATTCAAACTGCGGAAGCTTTATTGCAAGTACGCCCTGAACAGAGGAGGAGGGCGTGGTCTCTGTAAAAGGGAGCGATGATCATGAATATTAACTACTTGACGTGTCTCTCCGCTCCAGTTAGCAAACAACGTCAGAATGACCTTAGAATGAGTTTAGCGTAATTTGTAAATTCGCCTTCTGAATAGTGAGAGACTAGGCGTGGCTTAAGTACAAGCGGCCTTCCAAGGTTCAAGGTTATTTTATTCGTCACATACTCAATTATACAGGATTTAATCAGTAGTGAAATGTAAATCAGAACAGGTCCGCTCAATGGACAGTGCAAAAAAATAAAATAAAAATGAAACATAACACAAGAGAATATATATAAATATAGGTAAGAATAAAAAAAAAAATAAGGGGTAAAATGTGCAATGAAATAAAATGTGCAATACAGTATACTGTGGACTTAATACATAATAATATACATTTTATCCAGACATAAAAACATGGAAGATCCAAGGGTTTCATAATTCTCATATGTATTCTTTAAAATTGAGAAAAAAATAAGTTGTTATCGATCTCATTTTATAAAGTGTGATTCAAAGTTTTCATTTAAAAATACATCTTTATATTTGTCTGGCAGAGTCCATGCTGTTGAACTGGTCATTATCTTTCTTATTCATAAGAACACATTTATTAACAATTTGCATAGATTTGAGTCTTTCTTGCTGCGATTGCCAATACTGCAAAATCTCTTAAAAAGTCTAAATAATAATAATAATAATACATTTCTTAAGAAACCATTCTTCCTCGTTGAGGTGTCCTCGGTTTATCTGTTTATTTTTCCTTTCCTTTTTCTTTCATGTTCATTTTAATGCAGTGCCGGTTCTTTGAAACTAATAATACTCATGTTAGTCTAATGTGTGCATCCATGTAAAATCTCCCCATATGTGGAAGGATTTGATAATGAGTCAGCCAGATGCTCACATTAAATAATACAGTTACTTTTGACATATATAATGACAGCCAGCAGCCTAGCCATAACGCATCTCCTCGACCTCATATTAGCTTTATGAACATGTGATGAGAAGCAGCCCAGGATCTGGATGCCTGTTTCCATGACAACAAGGACTGTGCAGCATCATGAACACTGAAACGTGCGCTTTGGCTTCATGACATGCTGTGGATGATGAGAGGAGCAACTCTTCAGAAGCGTTGCATGCTTTTGACTTTATTTTTGCTTTGGCTTTGACTGGAAGGTAAGGGGAGAAGGTTGGCGTTATTTGTGCTCGTTGTATTTGATCATGTGTAGTGCTTTCATTCGGTGTCTACAGCTGCTTAATGCAGGCTTATGCTGAATGGTGTGAGGAGGTGGATGTTTATGTGTGTGTCCATGGCAAAAGCACTCTTCTTCTCCTGCACTCAATGCTTTAGTCTGATGAGAGGACTGAACCTGTGTGTGTGAATCTGATGAGAGGACTGAACCTTGTGTGAATCTGATGAGAGGACTGAACCCGTGTGTGTGAATCTGATGAGAGGACTGAACCCGTGTGTGTGAATCTGATGAGAGGACTGAACCCGTGTGTGTGAATCTGATGAGAGGACTGAACCCGTGTGTGTGAATCTGATGAGAGGACTGAACCCGTGTGTGTGAATCTGATGAGAGGACTGAACCCGTGTGTGTGAATCTGATGAGAGGACTGAACCCGTGTGTGTGAATCTGATGAGAGGACTGAACCCGTGTGTGTGAATCTGATGAGAGGACTGAACCCGTGTGTGTGAATCTGATGAGAGGACTGAACCCGTGTGTGTGAATCTGATGAGAGGACTGAACCCGTGTGTGTGAATCTGATGAGAGGACTGAACTCGTGTGTGTGAATCTGATGAGAGGACTGAACCCGTGTGTGTGAATCTGATGAGAGGACTGAACCGTGTGTGTGAGGTCTCATTCTTCTATAGGACATGCATTTTGGGGGAAGGTGAAGAATAACAAGCAACAGGACAACAGCTGCTATAGTTAACCGCCTTGTTAATGAGGGCTAATACGAGTCTGAAAATACAACTGTGGAAGAAAATCTTCTTCATAAAAATTATCATATTGCATAATGAGTGTTTATCTACATTTGATCACCAAAACCTATTTAACATTTATTTTATTTTAATAATAAAAAGCTGGTTTGAGGACCAAGTAGAACATTTGCACCTTATAAAGAAAATACAATTTAATAATTTTTCCCTAGTATTGTCACGGTGTACACAGGGGAGCCAGGAACGAGGAACTTCCTTCAGGAACACTTTATTGCAACACAGAACAGAGATCGCGGGAGACAGGAACACACACTAATGACGTTAACACTCGACAAAGACACAGGGAGAACTAAGGACTTATAAAGGGCAGGAAACGAAGGAGCAAACAAGATAATTACTGACACAGGGCTGGGGACTAATTAACTAAAGACACAGGGCTGGGAACTGATAATTACAAATGAGGACAGGAACAGGAACTGACCAAATATGGGCACGAGAGGAGGGGAAACACAAGACACAGAGAACACAGGTCTGACATTACTCCCCCCTCCCGAACGGTGCGTCCCGCACCGTACACCATCCAACGGGGAGGGGGGGTGGGCGCTCTGGGAGCCATGGCGGGTCAGGGGACTCGGGTGACCATGGCGGAGCGGGGAGCTCGGGCGGCCATGGCGGATCGGGGAGCATGGGAGGCCATGGCGGGTAGTCCCCCCCCAAAATTTTCTTGGGGAATTTCCTCATCCCCGGGGGGTGCTCTGGAGGCCTTGTCGTTAGGGGCTCTGGGGAGCCGGACGGAACCGGCAGGTGTTCTGGAGAGCCGGACGGGGCCGGTAGGAGCTCTGGAGAGCTGGAGAATAAGCTTTCAGAATACAGCCATAATGTCTAATTATAACTAAAGAAGATCCTCCTGCGGGTCAGCTGACATTTAATCAATAACAGAGGTGATGGATGAATGCAGCAGCTGCTTTAAAGAGCAGTGCAGATAATAGAAAGAGGGTGATAATAGATAATAGAATTCACTGTAGCCACGTGAAAATCCACGTTTCCTCATCCCCGGGGGGCGCTCTGGAGGCCTTGTCGTTAGGGGCTCTGGGGAGCCGGGCGGGGCCGGCAGGAGCTCTGGAGAGCCGGGCGGATAATTACAAATGAGGACAGGAACAGGAACTGTAGCTGTCGCAGAAAAAGTGTTTTTCTTGTTTATTAGAACTGTTGTGTAGTAATTGAATACTTGTTTGGATATTGTATATTTTATTTGTATTATAGTTGCCAATAGTGACACCTGCAGGAGAAAATAATCAGCATTAGTCTTTCCGGTCATGTGATTTCTTACAATCAGCGTGTTTCCAGAAAAAAATGTAAGATTGCACGCAAGTTGAGCGGTGTAAGATTGAGAAGAGTGTTTGGTCGAGTTATGTCTCCTAATGTCTCCTGAATCCTGATTGGAAAGCACACGGTATGTTTGTTATATTGTTTATCATTTGTTTATAATTTAAGGTACAGTGTGTATTCATGTAAGTTTAATACGTTTTTGGATTAATCGAACTACGTCATGGAAAATTCACAAACCATCACAATCTTGACTGTAATTTTATTTATTTTCAGTTTTTTCACGGTGTCCTTTTGATGTTTGTGACGTTGACTGTCCTGACGTTTGCGAGGAAGAAATAAAATATTGAAATCAGAGAAGGCATCAGTTGAAGCGTGGTTTTTCTGGTCACGGAGAAAAGCTCAGGAGCCGTTATAGTGAAAAAACGTGCTCACACCCCTGGAAGAGTGCAAGAATCATCGTGGAAAAGGAAAAATCATTGCCAGCCCTCGATGTGAATAGCATCCAATCGACCTCGGTGGAAAATTGCAGCCATTAAGTGGAAGTGAAAGCCATTCAAGGGAGCAACGCGATTTCGTCAGATTGAGAACTCTCTTTTGTATTTCGTGAGTCTGCGGTGCTGCTGTAGTAACGACGGACAGCCACAAGGAGGCAACGTTCCAAAGAATTGGACAGTTCGGTTGTCAATAAGAGTTGATACCTTTGGATTCACAGGTCAGACTGTATCTTTTCAGTTTGAAATCTAATTTATTGTTTGATGGTACTTTAACATATAGTGTAAGTGAAATTGTATGCAAATAGTTGAAACAAATATTTGCATTGGATAATTTTGATAAGAGTTGCTAAAATTGTGCAACTTGTTTAATAATTGACACTATGCAATTTTCATGTGGTACTATAGCTTGCTACAGTAGTAGTGTTTAAAGCTGAACAATAGTGTGGTTTAAAGTAAGTTACTAACATGGATCAAAATAGATCAGACAGTATCTTAGACCAAGTGGTTCAAGCTCTTGAAGATGAAAAGGCACAATTAGAGGGGAAATTAGAAGCTGAAATTGATGCCTCAGAGAGGCAAAAATATGAAAGTCGCTTAGCTGAAATCAATGCAGATCTGGAAGTTAATAAAGCAAGACTCCAGGAATCATCCTTACAAGTTGAGCAAGAAGTTAGGCGATCTGAAAGAGAAAGGCGTCCAACAGACAAAATGCTTGAGTTGAGACGTGATGAGATAGCGAAGAAAGAACGGAAGTTTATGTTCACATACTTAAACTTTAAAGCTGAAGTTCAGTTTATCAGATCTAAACTGAAAGAAGAGTGCTCTAAAACCCTGTTAAATTATATGATGGTGACTGCAGAAAAGCGTGAAGCAGAATTAAAACAAATATATGAGAATATTCGTGCGTTGAACGTCCCATCTCAAGATATAAGAAGGAGAATGGATAGCTGCACTTCGGTCACTAGTGAAATAACTGCACTACTGAAAGGACGTTGCGCAGAAGTTGGCACTAAGGAGTTTAATGCTGAGGCGGTAAAAGAAACACTCCTTCAGTTACTGCAAAGAGATGACGCCAAGTCAATTTATGGATCAACTGTGTCAAGAGCTGAAAGAGATAGTCAACAGGGAAGTCATATGTCAGTAAAAAAGGCGGAAGCAGCGGCACGCCTAGCTGCCAAACGTGCTGAACTAAAGAGAGAAAGGGAAATTTTAGCACAAAGAAAAGAGGTGCTAGCTCAACAAGATAAGTTAAAGATGCTCGAAGATCAAAGGGATCTTGAAGTTATGGAAGCTGAATACATTGTGTATGCAGAAGAGGAATCAAAATTGAATGCTGAAATAGCAGAAACTAAAGAGAAAAGCACTTTGCCTCAGTGTCAGCATCCACTTCAACACAACAACTCTTCATGCTGCAAGGTTTCTCAAGAAACGTTAACTCACCCTTGCCCTGGAAATGAGCTAGAGGCGAAAGTAGATGAGGCTTTGTTAGTGAAAGCACTAAGGGAATCCCTGGCAATGACTAAACTACCAGCTCCAGAACCATTCACATTTACAGGTGACCCACTCAAGTATACTGAATGGCGCACTTGCTTTAAAGCCTTAATTGAAACAAACTGTACAACTCCAGGGCATAAGTTGTTCTATTTGAAAAGGTACATAAGTGGAGATGCACTTAGTGTACTAGAGGGAACTTTTTATAGGAGTGATGAGGATGCATACATGCAAGCTTGGGTTGCCCTGAACAAGCGCTATGGACATCCCTTTGTAATTCAAAGAGCGTTCAGGGCAAAGCTGAGTAGCTGGCCAAAAATTGGACCCAGAGAGTCGCTGAAGTTAAGGGAGTTTAGTGATTTTCTCATCTCCTGCAAAAATGCAATGCCTCATGTACAAGGTCTAGGAGTTTTGGATGATTGTGAAGAAAATCAGAAATTACTGCAGAAGCTTCCTGATTGGATTACAACTCGCTGGAATAGGTATGTCACTAAAGTAATTGAAGAAGGGAAGCTATATCCAAGTTTTTCTGAGTTTTCAGACTTTGTGGCAGAGGAGGCACACATTGCATGTAATCCAGTTTCCTCTCTTCATGCTTTAAAACATGCAGACGAAAGATCTGGAAAGGAGCACAAACGTCTAAAGGCCAGCGTTCTCATGCAAAATGTTAAACCCTTTGGGAAGAGTTTGAGTGCTATGGAAAAAGGTTCCAAACCCTACCCTTCTGCCACTCAGGACAAGAGAGAAATACAATGCATCTGCTGTCAGCAAAATCACTTTATTTACAAGTGTGAAAAGTTTGCAGCAATGCCTCTCGAAGAAAAGAAAAGGTTCATCATTAACAACAAGATGTGCTTTGGTTGTCTCAGAATTGGTCATATTTCAAAAAGCTGTAGGAAACGAGCTATTTGTAATATCTGCAGACAGAGTCACCCCTCTCCACTTCATGAAGAATACTCTCAAGATGGAAAGGCAGCAGATTTACCTGACGAGAAGGTTTCTACTAGCTTATGCAGTGTGGCGGTAAACAGTGGCAATCACACTTCTATGATTGTTCCAGTATGGCTCTCTTGTGCAACGAACGACAGCCCAGAAATTCTAGCCTACGCATTACTGGATACACAGAGCAGTAATACATTTATCAGTCAGGAAGTCTGTGACAAATTGCAAGCAAACACAGAACCTGTCAAATTAAAGCTGTCCACAATGACTGATAGGGCTTCGATAGAGAATTGTCATAGAGCAGTTAGATTAAGAGTGAGAGGTTATAGTATGCAAGAATACATTGAGTTGCCACCGGCATACACTCGAGAATATATTCCTTTGGAAAGAGAGAGCATTCCTACTTGCAAAAAGGCTCGAAGATGGATTCACCTGCTCAGTGTTGCGAAGGAGATGCCAGATTTGTTGGATTGTCCCGTAGGGCTTCTAATTGGCTATGATTGTCCGAGGGCTTTGAAGCCAACTCAAGTGATATCAGGGAAAGACCACGAACCATACGCAGTCAAAACAGACTTAGGCTGGAGTGTGGTGGGATCCATAACACCCAACACTTACTCTACGAATGTAGCAGGATTCTGTCATCGCATTTCCTTGAAGGAACTCCCGGCTATCACACCTGCATCAATAATCAAGGTATTGGAAGCAGACTTTCGAGATACAGACTGTAAGGAGAAGGCAATATCACAAGAGGACATTCAGTTTCTTCAACAACTGGATGAAAAAACCCAACACAACAAAGAAGGTCATGTGGAAATGCCCCTACCTTTCAAAGAACGTCCTCAGTTACCGAACAATAAGCAACTAGCCATAGTTCGTTTGAAGCACTTGAAAAGAAAGTTAGAGAAAAATCCCAAGTACAGAGAGGATTACGTGAGATTTATGGATGGTGTTTTTAGAGATGGTGATGCTGAAGAAGCAGAAGTCACATCAAAGGAAGGAAATGCATGGTATATTCCGCACCACGGGGTGTACCATCCCAGGAAGCCAGAAAAAATAAGAGTGGTATTTGACTGCTCAGCCAAATTTGAAACTACGTCTCTAAATAACCACCTTCTCACAGGTCCAGACTTGACAAATGCTCTGACTGGTGTGTTGTGTAGATTTCGAGAGCATAAGATTGCTATTGCCTGCGATGTGGAGAAGATGTTCCACCGCTTTCATGTCAGTCCAGACGATCGTGACTTCTTAAGGTTCTTATGGTGGGAAAACGGGAACACTGAAAAGGAACCCAAAGAATACCGTATGCGAGTGCATATATTTGGAGCAGCATCTTCTCCGGGTTGTGCGAATTACGGTATGAAATATCTCGCAAGTAAATATGAGAAGGATTATCCACTGGCTGCAAGCTTCATTCGCAAACATTTCTACGTGGATGATGGTCTTGTTAGTGTTGATTCCATCGAGAAGGCCAACAAGTTGGTTAAAGAGGCTCAAGAAGTCTTAGCCAAAGGGAAACTACGTTTACACAAGTTTGTGTCAAACAGTAGGAAAGTCTTGAGTTCAATTCCAGAGAGTGAACGTGCCAGTGGAGTAAATAATGTAGATCTGAATTACAATGATCTTCCAATGCAGAGTGTACTGGGAATAAAATGGAACATAGAAAGTGATATGTTTTCATTCAAGATTGATCATTCTGAAAGAGCTTCTACCCGCAGAGGGATTCTTTCAGCAGTTGCAAGTGTATACGACCCATTGGGGTTTCTTGCTCCTTATATCTTGATTGGGAAAAGAGTGCTCCAGGAAATGTGCAAACGAGGAGTAGGATGGGATGACTCTCTTCCCTTGGATTTGAAGCCAAAGTGGGATACATGGCTCCATGACCTGGATAATATCCAAAAGATTAAAATACCAAGATGCTTCATTCCTGAAAATATGGCTGGAAACCAGAAAATAGAACTGCATCATTTTTCAGATGCTAGCAATGAAGGATATGGACAGTGTTCATATATCAGGACTGTGACTGATGAACAAGTTCATTGTGCACTGGTCATGGGAAAGGCCAGAGTGGCCCCTACAAAGGTTTTCAGTATACCTCGCCTTGAGTTGACTGCTGCTACAGTATCTGCTGCAGTAAGCCATGTTCTCAGAGAAGAGCTTGATCTGACTGTAGATCAGGAGTTTTTCTGGACAGATTCTCAGATAGTGTTGGGGTATATTAAGAATGAAGCCAGACGCTTTCATGTCTTCGTAGCTAATCGCGTACAGAAGATAAGAGACCTCACAGATCCAAAGCAGTGGTTCTATGTGGAAACAAATCAGAATCCAGCAGACTGTGCATCTAGGGGTCTCAAGGTGGCAGACCTGATGGACTCAAGTTGGTGGAAAGGTCCTAAGTTTTTATGGGAACGTGAAATTGTCACACATGAAAAATTCCCAAGGCTTCTTGTGGGCGATCCCGAGGTAAAGGTCCTAAAAACAGATGCCTGTGTAAGAGGCAGCTTTCTTGAGAGACTGTCTAGGTTTTCGGACTGGAATACAGAAAGCAGCTCTTGTGCTCATCAAGGCAGCACAAAGAGAAGCCTTCGAAGAGGAACTGAAATGCCTCAGTCAAAACCCTGCTAAGCTGTCAACGAATAGCAGGTTATACCAACTTAATCCTATCTTACAGAATGAACTACTCCGGGTTGGAGGACGGTTAAGAAAGTCTAACGCAGCGTTAGAGTTGAAACATCCAGTAATTCTTCCTAAGGAAGGCATTGTCACACAGCTAATACTTGAACATTGTCACGAGAAAACTCAACATCAAGGTCGAGGTCAAACACTGAACGAACTCCGAGCCAGTGGATACTGGATTTTGGGTGCAAGTAAGGTGGTGGCCAAGCTGATCAATAATTGTGTTACTTGCAGAAAGATGCGAAGACCAGTTGAAGAACAACGTATGGCTGACCTTCCAGCTGACAGAGTAGAACCTTCCCCTCCATTCTCATATTCTGGTGTTGATTGTTTTGGCCCCTTCTACACAAAACAAGGTCGGAAGGAATTCAAAAGGTACGGGCTGTTGTTTACATGCTTGAGCTCCAGGGCTGTACATTTAGAGATGCTAGAAGATCTTTCCACGGATGCATTTTTGAATGCTCTAAGATGTTTCATAGCAATCCGAGGAGCCGTGCGACAAATCCGATCTGACCAGGGCACAAATTTTGTGGGGGCAAAAAATGAGTTGGAGAAAGGTTTGAAAGATTTAGACCAAGAGAGGATATCTACTTATCTGTCAAGTAAACAATGTGACTTCCTAATGAATGTTCCTGAGGCAAGTCATATGGGAGGAGTTTGGGAGCGCCAAATAAGAACAGTTAGAAGTGTAATGAATGTTGTTCTGGCCCAAGTCAAAGGAAGACTGGATGACGCATCATTAAGGACATTTTTCTACGAGGCAATGTCAATTGTCAATAGTCGTCCACTTACCACTAACACAATAAATGACCCAAAGAGTCTTGAGCCTTTGACGCCCAATCATTTGCTCACAATGAAGACCTCACTGCCCCTCCCTCCTCCTGGCAAGTTTGTTCGTGAAGATTTGTACGCTCGGAAAAGGTGGAGGAGAGTGCAGTACCTGTCAGAACAGTTTTGGAGCAGATGGCGCAAAGAATACCTGACCAACGTAAGCCTCAGACAACAGTGGCACACGCCTAGGAGAAATGTTCATGTTGGGGATGTTGTAATTGTCAAAGAGGACAATGTGCCCAGAAATGAATGGAGGCTGGCTAGAGTTGTAGAGACAAGTGCAGATGATGCTGGGTTTGTGCGGAAGGTCAAACTCCAAATGGGGCAAAGTAAGTTAGGAATAAAGGGTGAACGATTGACGCAAGTATCTTTTTTGGAACGCCCAATCCAAAAATTAGTAGTGATAGTTGAAAACAACTCCTAAACTAGTGAGTAAAACCATAAAATGGGACTGGAGAATTTAGTCTTAATATCTAAGTTAGTGTAATTTAAATAAACTTTAAATAAAAGGAAGTGACACTGGTTGAAAAGGGATGGAAATAACAGTTTACAGAAAATGTACAGGCTTTATGGAGTAAAACAAGTAATACTTAAATAAATCCTTGTAATTTTGGTGGCAGTGTAGCTGTCGCAGAAAAAGTGTTTTTCTTGTTTATTAGAACTGTTGTGTAGTAATTGAATACTTGTTTGGATATTGTATATTTTATTTGTATTATAGTTGCCAATAGTGACACCTGCAGGAGAAAATAATCAGCATTAGTCTTTCCGGTCATGTGATTTCTTACAATCAGCGTGTTTCCAGAAAAAAATGTAAGATTGCACGCAAGTTGAGCGGTGTAAGATTGAGAAGAGTGTTTGGTCGAGTTATGTCTCCTAATGTCTCCTGAATCCTGATTGGAAAGCACACGGTATGTTTGTTATATTGTTTATCATTTGTTTATAATTTAAGGTACAGTGTGTATTCATGTAAGTTTAATACGTTTTTGGATTAATCGAACTACGTCATGGAAAATTCACAAACCATCACAATCTTGACTGTAATTTTATTTATTTTCAGTTTTTTCACGGTGTCCTTTTGATGTTTGTGACGTTGACTGTCCTGACGTTTGCGAGGAAGAAATAAAATATTGAAATCAGAGAAGGCATCAGTTGAAGCGTGGTTTTTCTGGTCACGGAGAAAAGCTCAGGAGCCGTTATAGGAACTGACCAAATATGGACACGAGAGGAGGGGAAACACAAGACAGAGAACACAGGTCTGACAAGTATTCTTTCATTAATAGGTCAAAGGAATGACATTATTTTAAAATATAGATCTTTTGTAGCATTAGAAATGTAGTTACTGTCCCTTTTAATCAATTTGATGCATCCAGTTTAAATTTCTAAATTATAATTTTCCAGTGTACATTCTGCACCCCCCCCCCTTCCTCCAAAGTCATTACTGTAAAACAAGTTAATGTTTATGATTATGATTACATCCAAGTAATTTCCTTTAATTAGTTGCTTGTGATTACTGTACATGCACTTTTTAATGTAGTAATGCACTCACAAAGAGCAGTTTCAACACTCATCAAATATTTTACAGTACACTCTCAGAAAGAACGTTACAAAGCTGCACTGAGGTGGTAAAAGGTATTTTAGCATGTATATTATACCTTTTGAAAGGGTATCACCCCAGGGACAGTTTTGTAGCTTTTTCTTCCGAGAGTTTAGAGAATATTCACTCTAGAAACTTCCAATAGATTTTCCAGTTATAAATCAAGGATGTCCCCTACTCTAAAATGTAGTTAGTGGCATATTTAATGCCAGTAACCTGCCATGTCGATATTCTCTGTTTGTTGTCTATAGATCTAACGTGTGCTCTTGTGGATGTGGCACAAAGGCCAAACAACAGGAGTGAAATACAATCAGTTTCATTGAGCGGCTCATTCAGCCCCAGACAGACAGGAATGATACCGGGCCCCAAACGCTTCACGAGGAGACCGACATGGATCTTTCCAATCACTATCCTGAGTCTCCTCCTGCAGTGAAGGGTACAAAGAAAAGGCGAGAACAGGATTTAAGGTTAGCTCTTCTAAATCCCGTGTATGTCATCATCTGTTCTGCTCAAAATGGATTTTCACGTGGCTACAGTGAATTCTATTATCTATTATCACCCTCTTTCTATTATCTGCACTGCTCTTTAAAGCAGCTGCTGCATTCATCCATCACCTCTGTTATTGATTAAATGTCAGCTGACCCGCAGGAGGATCTTCTTTAGTTATAATTAGACATTATGGCTGTATTCTGAAAGCTTATTCTCCATTGGCCAGGAATGGTGATGTCACCTCAGAAGCACGTCGATTTTAATACAATGTTCTACTAAATGTTCTCAGAACGTTCTATTTCAAAATAATGTTCTGTTTTAATTTGCTCAAAAAAACTTGTGCCATTTTATTTGAGTTAATGAATTTAAATTCCACTCAAGAGTTGGAGATTTATTGGAAGTTAAATTGGAATGTCAGGAAGAGGAATTAACTGAATTACAATTCAACACCCACACAACAGCAGTGTTTCATTGGTCCAAAACAGTGTTTATACCTTCCGGTGGCGCTGCTGAGTTCAGACGCCTGTGAATTAGCTCCGCTCAGAATTGTGCTTTTATGTGTGTTTCTACCTATTTTTTTTATTTTTTTTTACTTCTCTTTTGATACGTGTATGTCTGCAATGATTATGTACGACAGAAGAACACTTTTGGACATTGGACATCGCTACACTAACCTGATTAAGGATACTTTATCCACGGACCCAGCGTGGCCATTGGAGATACTTCGGAGCACCGAGTTGAACAATGACCACCTGAACAACCGCAGGAGGCGAAGGAAACACCGTGGGAGACGTGCTGGAATACGCAGCAGACTGAGGAAAAGGGCTCACAGCCCTCCTCTACCGAGTATTCTGCTCGCTAATGTCCAATCCTTGGAGAATAAGATGGACGATCTTAGAGCCAGGATTAGTTTCCAACGAGACATTAGGGACTGCAACATCTTTTGTTTGACCGAAACGTGGCTCACGCCAACGGTCCCGGACACCGCTGTATCGCCGTCTGATAACTTCTCTGTTTTACGGATGGACAGAACAGCCGAGGCCGGAAAAAACAAAGGTGGTGGAGTGTGTTTCTTTATTAACAAGAAATGGTGTGACCCCAGGAATATCTCCATTCTGTCGCGTTCCTGTTCGCCTCATCTGGAACCTCTCTCCATTATCTGCCGCCCCTTCTATCTGCCCCGGGAATTTACATCGATCCTCGTGTCTGCCGTTTATATTCCTCCACAAGCAGACACTAGCGTGGCTTTGTCAAATCTCCACGATGAAATCAGCGGATATATCAACAAACATCCCGACGCTGCATGCATCATCGCTGGGGACTTTAACAAGGCCAACCTCAAGAAAGTCCTGCCGAACTTTCATCAACACATATCCTGTCCAACCAGAGGACTGAATACACTGGATCACTGCTACACTCCGCTCAACAACGCCTACAAAGCCCACTCACTGCCGGCTTTTGGCAAATCAGATCATGTCGCCATTTTTCTCACGCCGGAATACAAACAAAGGATCGCTCGCGAGCCGCCGGTGGAGAGGGAAGTGACGCGTTGGTCCCCCCACTCTGAAGCTACGCTACAGGCGTCTCTTGATGACGTCGACTGGGACATGTTCCGGGCGAGTTCATCTGACGTCAGCGAATTCACGGATGTAGCAGTAAGCTTCGTAAACACGCTAACCGAGCAAGCCACTGAAACGGTAACAATAAGGACATTTACTAATCAGAAACCGTGGGTGGACAGATCAATCCGTGATGCGGTTAACAATCGCACTGCCGCATACAATGCCGGTCTGTTGTCAGGGAACATGAGCGAGTACAAAACATCATGCTACGCTCTCCGGCGTGCAATACGAGCCGCTAAGCGCCGGTACAGTGAGAAAATTGAGTCACATTTCCAGCTCAATGACTCTCGTCGCATGTGGCAGGGACTGAAGACCATCTGTTCCTCTGGAAATAAATCCTCCGCAGAGGTGAGAGCAGATCCGCTGCTGGCCGAAGAGCTAAACACCTTCTACGGTCGCTTTGACTGCAATGGCGGCGCAAATCTGCCGAACAGCCCGTCAGGAAGCAGCAGACAGAACAGCAATGATCATGTAATCACCTTTTCAGAGGATGACGTTCGGAGGGAACTAAAGAGAGTGAACGTCAGGAAAGCAGCCGGACCTGATGGGATTACTGGCCGCGTTCTGAGGTCCTGTGCTGATCAGCTTGCTGGATTGTTTACTTCCATCTTTAATGAGTCCCTTGCTACCTCTGTTGTTCCCACCTCCTTTAAAAAATCTGTCATAATCCCTGTGCCTAAGAACAGTAAACCCTCTTGCCTGAATGACTATCGTCCAGTTGCCCTCACATCGACGGTCATGAAGGTTTTTGAGAGACTTTTAAAGAAACACATTTGCTCCTCCATCCCTGCTACCTTGGACCCTCTTCAGTTTGCCTATCGGCCAAATAGGTCTACTGATGATGCCATCTCCCAGGTACTGCACTCCTCCCTCACTCACATCGACAGCAAAAATGGCAACTATGTCAGGCTGCTATTCATAGACTACAGCTCGGCTTTCAACACTATAGTCCCCACCAAGCTGACTGTTAAACTCTCAGACCTTGGCCTAAACACTTCACTTTGTGACTGGATTCAAGATTTCCTCACCGCCAGACCACAAGTGGTGAAAGTCGGCCAGTTCACCTCCAACTCCATCACCCTGAATGTAGGAGCCCCACAGGGCTGTGTCCTGAGCCCCCTGCTATACTCTCTCTACACACACGACTGCGTGTCCTCACACAGCTCCACCTCTATTGTCAAATTTGCGGATGATACTGTGGTTCTGGGCCTCATCAACAACGGTGACGAGGCCGCATACTTGGATGAGGTGGAGAGACTTACATCATGGTGCCAGGACAACTGTCTCTCTCTGAACGTGCGCAAAACTAAGGAGCTGATCGTGGACTTCAGGAAGAGACAGCAGCAGCCCTACACTCCTCTTATGATCAGTGGGACCCCTGTGGAGAGGGTGAGTAGCTTCAAGTACCTCGGTGTAAACATCTCCGAGGACCTGACTTGGACTACACACATTCAAACACAGGTTAAGAAAGCCAGGCAAAGGCTGTACCATCTGCGACAGCTGAGGAAATTCAGGGTCTCACCAGCTATCCTGAAAACTTTCTATTCAGGGGCCATAGAAAGTGTTCTGACTCAGTGCATCTCAGTGTGGTATAATAATGCCACAAACCAGGACTGCAAAGCTCTACAGAGAGTCGTGCGCTTAGCTGAGCGCATCTCAGGGTCTGCTCTCCCCTCTCTGCAGCACATCTACCTCAAACGCTGCAGAAGCAGAGCTGCAAAAATCCTCAAAGATTCTACTCACCCCGGTAACCATCTTTTCTGTTTACTGCCATCTGGCAGGCGCTTCAGGAGCATGATGGCAAAGACTGAAAGACTGAGGAAGAGCTTCTTCCCTCAGGCCATCAGGCTCCTAAACACAAACTCTGTTTCATAAACACTCACAAGACCCATTGTCAACTGTAAATATCATCACATTCTCATCATTGCTGCTCTATGTACAATACCATGAACAACCCGTCTGCACATCCCTCTTATTCACATTACTATTTATTAAGTCCCAGTACACTGTTTTTTGTTTTCTTTTTTTGTACATCTTATTGTTTTTTTGCACATCTTGTTGTTTTTTTGCACATCTCATTGTCTTTTGCACATCTCATTGTCTTTTGCACATCTTATTGTTTTGCACTTTTTTATTTCATTGCACATTTTATTCTTATTTCTCCTTTTCTTACCATATGTATGCCCTTGTGTTATGTTACTTATATAATTTGTATTCTTATTGTTTTGCACTGTCACTGAGCGGACCTGATTCGATTGCATTTCACTTCTAGTTATGCCCTGTATAACTATTATGTGACAAATAAAGAAACCTTGAACCTTGAACCTTTACAACAATAAATAAAAAAACATGACTAATTATGCCTATTTATTTGCTGATATTATATTATTATATACCGTTCAAATTTTGGGGTCTATAAATGTTTAGATGTTTTTTAAAGAAGTATTTCATGCTCATCATCATCATATATATTGATCAATATTGTGAAATAGTTACACAATTGAAAATAACAGCTTTCTGTTTGAATATATTTTGAAATGTAAATGATTTCTGAGATGCGCAGCTGAATTTTCAGCATCATTACTTCAGTGTCACGTGATCCTTCAGAAATCTAATACGCTGATTTGTTGCTCAAGAAACAGTTTTGATTATTATTACTGTTGAAAACTGTTTTGATGCTTTACATTTTTTGTGGAAACTTTTTTTATATCTTTGATGAATATGAAGTTCAAAAGAACAGCATTTATTTGATATATAAAACTTTTGTAACATTATAAACGTCTTTACTGTCACTTTGGATCATTTGAATGCATCTGTGCTAAATAAAAGTATTAATTATTTCAGAAAAATATTTCTGACCCCAAACATATGAACAGTAGAGTACATTTTCACACCTGATTAGACATGTTATCTAACAGAAGTTAAGTACTGTCAACATAATTAGTTGTGTAATTAAGAGAAAACATCTGGTAGAGCTTCTTTCTCTCAGGTGTTAATAACTTAATAAACGAAGCATACGTTTTTAAATGATATGTTCTTCCGCCGAACAAAGGTATTTTGAAAGGCAATGAAATCAAAACAACACTTGAATCCACTGATAGAATATAGAAATGATGTGAATGAATTAGTGATTGTGTTGTAATGCACGAGTGCTGGTCCTCCATCTTTGACACACATGATCTTTCTGGTGTTTTCATCATTCAAGCACTGTATTCTTCACTAAACTTGATTCCTCTTGACTTCACTAAACGCAGCTGAGTCACCGGATCCTGAGGATTGTTCTGCACCGCCGTCATGTTCAGTGAAGCCCCGTGATTCACTCGCGTCCCGTCAGCCCAAACCGTCCTGCAGGCTTCACCCATTCACTACTGCTCACAAAACACAGCAGTAAGAGGGAACCCTGCGTCATCTACAGGGATAGAAGCATAAATAGACACAATATGAGCTGTGTTACATCAGAGGGGAAAATTATATCCACCAAATGTTTAAATCCACAGGACGCCAGACCTCCAGAGTCCACATGATTGGTAGATGCTTGGTTCATCAAGGATGCTCATGTGTAAGTGTTTATGAAGCATTAATAGTTTTTAATGCATATTTAACCCTGTACTAAATCTTGTGTTTTTATTCTGTTATCTCACAGGAGATTGATGGCAATGCTTTGCATTTGAGGACTGATATAAACATCAAATAAATGGGACTGAAACGAGAATCTGACGTTCTGCTGTCACATTGAGAGAAGACAAACAACATTATATGTCATATTTTCACATATTTATTGTTTCTGACTATAATTAATTGCCATTTAAGAATGCATGTTTGCATTTATATACTTCGTATGATTATAGAAAGTAGTTCAACAACAGCGTAGGAGAGATACACGATGCAGAAAATGAACGGTCTTTCAACTGTGAAACATTTTTGGTAACAGATGTTCTGCTTTGCCATAGAAATCATTATCATAATGTGATGAATTTCTTATGCTCATCAGCTGTAAGTCGCCTTGGATAAAAGCATCTGCTAAATGTGTGAATGCACATTTTTGAGACAAACTATTTATATGAAACTCTCTTAAAGTTCATCTACTGGAAGCACAATAACTACAGCATAAAACATGAATAATCTTGAACATGAATAATTATTATTACTTTGACATGCATTAGTCATGTGTACTTACTCTGTAAGTGATAAAAATGTCATTGTAGTTATTTATCATTCAAAATACAATATTACAGCATCAGACATTTCCTTGAAGGGCCGTGGATGTGGCCACATTAACCTTCATGGAAACGAACAGCTTGGACATTCTGCTAGGAATCTTTTTGTTTCACACACAAAGAAGTCATAAATCGATATGAGGATGAGTAATTGACTATCAAAACAGCGGTAGGCCTAGTGTTTCCACTAAAATGACTTGAAAGGCTGAAGCTAATTAAAATTAATGTGAGCAGAATTATATACACAACAGTTTCCCAACCGCTTAATTGGCTGGTACAGCTGTTGAGTTTAAGATTCAAAACGGAAGCAGACTGCATTTGCAAATGATTAAAGAAATCCTTCTAACCATCCTTCACATTGATGCCATTTAAACCCACACATACAACATCTCCGCTGCATTAGCCTTAAATCACTAGAACATCTTTCATGAGATAAAAACCTCATTTAGGTTTTCAATAACCCTCATATTCATGTTGCTTCTTGTTTTAATGTAAACAGTACAAATATTTGCACTACAAACCAGTGTATTTATAATTAAGAGAATACATTAAAATAATACACTATATTGCCAAAAGTATTGGGTCACCCTCTTCTAATGAAAGGTTTGACTACTTCAGTAATTTACACGAGTACAAATCTTAATGTTTAAGCATATAATGATATTCTAGGGAATTGTGTGCTTCTAATTTTATAGCAAACAGTTTGGACAGAACCCTTTTCTATTCTAACATGACAGTGTCTCTGTGTATAAGACAAGAATCAAAGAGAAATGATGATTCAGTCAGTGTGGAAGAACTTGACTGGTCTGCAGAAAGCAGCTGAACACTTCTGGTGTGACTTTAAATGAGCCACAAACTCATCACCAAACACCAATGACTTATGGGTATATATGGGTACAATATATACAATTTTTAAGTACATTATGTTTCCATCTTTGCTGCCACAGTTTGGAAGTGCCCTTTTCTCTTCTAAAGAAGGGGGTGTCCAGTACTTTTGTCCATATAATGAATGTACAAGTCATTGGTGTTTGGTGATGAGTTTTTGGCTCAAGGTCTGCATTTAAAGTCACACCAGAAGTGTTCAGCTGGGATTAGACCAGTCAAGTTCTTCCACACTGACTGAATCATCATTTCTCTTTGCTATAAACTGTTTCCCAAACTTTTGCTATAAAATTAGAAGTACACAATTCCCTAGAATATCATTATATGCTTAAAAATTAAGATTTGTACTCTTGGAAATTGCTAAAATATTCAAACCTGTTCATTAAAAGGGGGTGACCCAATACTTTTGGCAATATAGTGTATGATAATAAATACCAATTTGTTATATCAAGCAGCATAACGACCTGTTTTGTGCCGTTAAAAATAACTGGAAGCTAAGACACCAGAAGCTGCGCACATTCAGGTTTAAAATGACCGCATCTACTCTTAGCTACATTAAAAATAAGGTGGACAAATTAACCTTTCAAACACCCCTGAAAATATTATGTTTGGGGTCTCTGAAACATACAGAAATGCATTTAAACATTCTAAGGCTGATGATACATGAGGCAACTTCTTGAGCAGTGTTGCTTGGGCACTTCCCATCGAGAATGGGTAACAAATTTCCATCTGGATACTTTACATCGGTCGTGGGCTCTGTGTCTCACCTGGGTGCCCGTTGATGGCAATATTGCCCAAAGTTGCACCGTGTATCATCAGCCTATCCGAACACATTCACCAACTGTTTTTTTTCACTTCTTTTACTCAATTTTCTGCAGTGTTTTGCTGGGCTCAAACAGACCCAAAATTGAATCATCATTTCTGTTTGAAAAATGTAAAACTGAGATTTAATATATTTAGAAAAATGTCTAAAAGTAAAAATTTGAAAGCAATAAAATTGGTTAAGAAATAAAAAAAATTCTGTAATTTCTTTCTTCCCCTGACATGTTTGGCTATATACTATTTGTAGAACATGTTTGGTTCTCAATAAAATCAATTTAAAAAATCCTGTAAATTGCATGCCTATGTGAACTGAAGTATACTGGATTTTAACTAGGTCAGATGAACACATTTACAGGAAATGGAAGTAAATGAGGATGATTTAAAATGACTGTTATTATTCCCTCACATTTGGCACTGGAGACTTTGTGAACCCCAAAATACAGAACATAGAGAGAATGTCCAATTAACAAAGACCGTGTACCAACAGATTCGCACGTAAAGCATGTATACTGTGGTTAATAGACTGTTTACTGACAAGAGCTCCTAAGAGCAGGGTTGCACGCATCCAATTTGCGCAAACGCAGGCGGGGAGCAGCATAGCGTGATGGTGATGCTCTCTGCATGCCACATGTCTTGCGTCGCATAGCGCACACACACACAGACGGAAGCGGATCGTGTCAGCTGGAATCACCTTTACACGTTATTTGGCGTTCAGTAAACGCGACGAATCCGAGGAATTTGGGTTCGACACACGCGAAACCGGACGGCTTGCGAGCACCAGCACATTTCTATCTGCCTCTAACGCGTTACTTGAAGGTAAGAGGCGATGCATGCGTGCATATGTAGCGCGTTGCAGTCATGTGTGTTTCTTTTTTTATATGTGTGCTTTTGCCATTTAATGCAGCGAAACGATCTAACAGGCGTCAATGGTGAATGGGTGAATGTGTGAATGAATGAGTGACTGAGTGAGAACGTTCACTCGCATGCATTATTATTAGCCTACGTGTCCTGATTTGAGCACTTTGCGCAGGTTAACGGTGTATTAGGCTTGAATTAAAACATTTGACAATTGCAACAAAAGCTCACTCTGGTTGCTTGTTACTGCCCATTTGCTCAAAGACGAACCTTTGGTATTGTGTAATGAATTTGATAGATGCACTGATGTTTGTCAGCCTCACTAGAGAGATGTTTAATGTGATTTGAGCACAGTGCAATGCACAGGCAAAAGGGACTGCGTCTTTTCTCTGCGGGTTCTGGCGGAACGGTCCAAATTCACACTGGTGCATCAATAACAACTCATGAAAATGCCCGTTTGGGGTGTTAATTGGGAGTAGGCTTGGTTATACGTAGCCTATAAGGAAATTATGTTCTACCCATATTCTGTCACACTAAAAGGCTCGTGGTGTTTAAACGGCATTTAAAGCAAGCACACAGATGGTGACACGATGCTCTTCAACAGATCTCCGTCATGAAGTCCAATCATTCCTCCGTTAAAGATCACGGATCGTTATTCTGCATCGCTTCCCAGTGGTTTCCCTTCTCAAGGTCATTCGTTCAGCCATTGGTGCTTGAAAAAGCCTCTGCACTATTACATAAGAGTGACGATCGGGTCATGGGGAGTAATTCCTGCCTGTCTTTAATTAAAGCCGCATTCTAATCAAGTGTGTTTTTCACGCTCACATTTGATTTGATGCTGGAGATGCTGCAAACACAGACAGATGCTCCACATGGAAATAAAAAGCTCCTCTCCTCTTCAACCCCTCCCCGTTTGTAGCCTATTTTACCTGATGCCCGTTTACACACAAACTCTTGTGACTGATCTATTTCATCACAGCCAGGACGAGCTGATCACACTGGACATCATTGTGTTCATCAGTGTAGAACTTGAAGCCCACTTTGTGTGCATTATATTGTGGATATAGTTGTTAATATTCATTTGCATTCATATTTTAAATAATTTCTTATAGGCTACTTGACATCAAATTGTTCCTTCTTTACAGATCTAGCTTATTTTGCAATGCGAAAGCTATTTTCTGTGAATATGAGATTTCCAATTTGTTAGGGGCAAATCATATTTTTGGAACTGACATAATGTGGAATCACCAATTCTGTTTATTGTCCCAGTTATTTGCTGATGCAATAACTTCAATTTCATATTTCAAAGTAACCAAATATCAGCCTGCAGTTGCAAGAAAGCTCTTATATTAAGAAAACCTCAGATCCTGACCTCAAATCCTGCTGAAAAACAACCCTAACCCAAATCATCACAGACTGTGGAAACTTAACACTGGACTTTAAGCAACTTGGGCTATGAGCTTCTCCACCCTTCCTCCAGACTCTAGGACCTTGGTTTCCAAATGAAATACAAAACTTGCTCTCATCTGAAAAGAGGACTTTGGACCACTGGGCAACAGTCCAGTTCTTCTTCTCCTTAGCCCAGGTAAGACGCCTCTGACGACAACTGTAGCCAAATTCCTCGACACGTCTGTGTGTGGTGCTCTTGATGCCTTGACCCCAGCCTCAGTCCATTCCTTGTGAAGTTCACCCAAATTCTTGAATCGATTTTGCTTGACAATCCTCATAAGGCTGCGGTTCTCTCGGTTGGTTCTGCATCTTTTTCTTCCACACTTTTTCCTTCCACTCAACTTTCTGTTAACATGCTTGGATACAGCACTCTGTGAACAGCTTCTTTGGTAATGAATGTTTGTGTCTTACCCTCCTTGTGAAGGGTGTCAATGATTGTCTTCTGGACAACTGTCAGATCAGCAGTCTTCCCCATGATTGTGTCGCCTAGTGAACCAAACTGAGAGACCATTTTGAAGACTCAGGAAACCTTTGCAGGTGTTTTGAGTTGATTATCTGATTGGCATGTCACCATATTCTAGTTTGTTGAGATGAATCGGTGGGTTTTTGTTAAACGTGAGCCAAAATAATCACAAATAAAAGAACCAAAGACTTAAACTACTTCAGTCTGTGTGCATTGAATTTATTTAATACACGAGTTTCACAATTTGAGTTGAATTACTGAAATAAATGAACTTTTCCACGTCATTCTAATTTATTGAGATGCACCTGTATATCTAAAATCTTTGGACAGCACACATTTAATAATCTGAATGATTTAAATATATATAGATACATATTGTGTCGAAAAAACATTTTAGCAAATTTGTGTACTCTAAAAAAGGGTGTAGAAACAATTATTACTCAAAAATTGCTAGCGAATTTCACAGTACACCCTACATTAAATGCAAAATTTTGTAGAAAAAATAAATAGTATTTTCTTGTAAAATGTCTCCAATAATCTTTATTTGCAAAAAATTAAATAATATATATGTGTGTGTGTGTGTGTCATAATTCACAGAGAAGCACAGAGACGAGTTCACAAAACGAAAGTCTTTAATATCCCATAGGTTTACAGGGAGCACAGGCAAGGAAGACATTCAAGGACTAACTGAAAGGACTGGGGCTTTTAAAGACTGGACAATCAGGGAGGAAGATGAGACACACCTGGAATCAAATTAACAATCAACTTGAGGGAGAAACTGTGATCAAATTACCAATCAACGTGAGGGAGAAACTAGGTCACAAGGAACACATGGGGAGCAAAACAGTCCACAATCCTGACATTACGCCCACTCGGCCTGTCCTCGGACCGTAGTAAGAACATGGGGAGGGTGGGTTGGAACTACGGAGGTGGCTCAGGAGGAGGACGAACCCCCGGGTGGGGGCCGGTAAACAGAGTCCAAGGGGGCAACGAAGGAAGGAGGAGCCAGGGAAGAGACAGGAGGGACCCGGAGCAGGAGGCACACAGCAGGACCCAGGCCACAGCCATGATGATGGCCCATGGTGGAGCCGACGGAGGGAGGAGCCACTGAGGAGGGATGGCCGCCGACTCCAGGGGGCCGACCAACGGCGGCGGAGGAATGGTGGAGTGGTGAGGAGCCCAAGGCGGAGATGGAGAGCCAACGAGCCAGGGGGATGCTGAGGATCCAGGGGGCCAGGGTGGAGCCGAAGGCTCTGGCGACCAAGGCGGAGGCGTAGATCCGGAAGCGGAGCCGGAGCGACTGAAGACCCAGGTGGAGCTGACGGTGGGACGGAGCGACGAGGCGCAGCCAGAGGAGAGGAGTCCCGAGGCGATGGCAGGTCGACGCACGACCAAGGCAGAGCCGGAGGGACGAGGGAGCCCGGTGAAGCGACAGGGGATGGTGGAGGCGAGGGAGCTAGGAGCCGAGGTGGAGCCACTGGGTCTACAGGCCGAGGCAGAGTCCGGGCCTCGGAGGCTGAGTTGAGGGATACTCCAGCCCCGGCAACGTTGGAGAATGGCAGACCCGCGGGCTCGCACCGTACAGATAGGGGGCTGAGGGCGAAGCGGGGTGGCTGCCAGACAACGGCTGTGGAGGCGGCAGGAGCGGGTGGGAGGAGTGGGCTCTGGAGAATTGGAAGACCTGTCCAGCAGTCCCAGATGTATAATCAGCTCACCCTCAGCCGCGGTGCAGGGGGCTCCACTCCACTCCACGCTCACACTGTCCACGGCTAGCTCCCTCGTGGTGGGCACTGTTGCCGGCTCTCGAACCTGGTCTGAGGGGTTGGGCTCAACTTCCGGGGCGATCTTCCTCTCAGTCGCTCGGCTTTGTGCTGGCTCGAAGATCGCAGCGGGAGATGGCTCTCCATCATCGGTGGGCTCGGGCTGATGCTCTGCACTGCTGGGAGATGGTGGGCTGGGCTCTGGGTCAGGAGGGGATCTGGCGAGATCATCCTAAGGGGAGACGACGAGGGGCGAACCTTTTCTTCTTCACTGGGTAAAACACGGAAACAAAACGGAGGGTAGACATAGAGGTAACTGTATTGGGCCAGTCCTTCTGTCACAATTCACAGGGAAGCACAGCGACGAGGAATTCATAAAACGAAAATATTTAATATCCAATATGTTGACAGTGAGAACAGGCTAGGAAGACATTCAAGGACCGACAAACACTAACTGAAAGGACTGGGGCTTTTAAAGACTGAACAATCAGGGAGGAAGACGAGACACACCTGGAATCAAGTTAACAATCAACGTGATGAAGAAACTGGGTCAAAGGGAACACATGGGGAGCAAAACACACAAAACAGTCCACAATCCTGACTAATATATATATATATATATATATATAGGTATGCGTGTGTGTGTGTGTATATATTTACAGTGTACATATTATTTGCTATTATTGAATTGTATTATGTATTTGTCCGCCAACCTCCTACCAATACACTGTTTTTAATGGCTAAAGCTCATAAAGATTATCAGCACTAGCTTTTAAAACGTGTGACCAACCACAAAACCAAAAAACTCAAAAATAGATTATTATTTTAAGACAGTTTATGTTGTTGCTCTATAATGATATCAGTGTCTATAGATGGATTAAAATTCAACTCAGGTTCTCATTTCAGGAGAAAAGCAGCTGTCAGAAAATTACTGTAAAGATGCCGTGTCCATTAACAGTTTCAATCTACACCCACTTCTCTTATTAGATACCTGGGAGAACATTCTATAACTATATTTCTTTCTTTCTCCATAGTAACATATTATTCCTTTCTTCCTCATGTAGTAATCATGGGAAAACAGAACAGCAAACTGACCCCTGAGGTGATGGAGGACCTTGTGAAGAACACAGAGTTTAATGAACATGAGCTCAAGCAATGGTACAAGGGCTTCCTGAAAGACTGTCCCAGCGGTCGACTAAACCTGGACGAGTTCCAGCAGCTCTATGTGAAGGTGAGAATCTACAGGCTTTAACGCAAATCAAAGCTCACTATTGCTACTATTACCCCCTACTTGGGAAATTTTAAAGGGATAGTTCACCCAAAAATTAATTTTCTGTCATAATTTTCTCTCATGTTGTTCCAAACCGATTTGACTTTCTTCTGTTGAATAATAACAAAATATATTTACAGATATCTCTACTTTGAGGATTATTGATAGTAACCATACAACCATGCAAGCTTAGAAAAACTATAGATAAAAAAGGTCAGGACAAAGGAGAAGAGAGTTAAAAAGAAAATAGCAAGCAATTGCATTGCAACTTTGGCAGCCAGTAAATTAGAAATAATTAGAAATTTTTATTTTATTGAATATTGGATTATTTAAATTAACCATGCAAAAATATAGATTTAATAAAAAGGTCAGTAAAAAGTAAAAAAAAAAAAGTGCCTGAATTTTTTTTTTATGTGACATTTTTAAAAGATAGAACTGGTTTAATAAAAATTTCAGAAAAAGAAGACATTGAAAAAAACTGGATTCTGAAAAAAAAACATGGCAATGATTCAGAACACCTCAGCAACCAGTAAATATAAAATTCTACTTCGAGGATTATTGAAAATAACTATGCAACTATGAAAATAGTATAAGTTTTTACGGAAGTTCTAAGCGGCCATGCATTATTATAATTTTCCTGTCTTGTTTTCTCGTGATCACGACATAACGAAAGTTGTTTTGTCGCTATCACGACTTAATTTTCTCTGTGTATTCGGCATGAGAAAATGCTATAGAAGCAGCGTCATCGCAGCATAATGGATGATCGTATTCGCTTTTACTTTGATCAGGGACTCACTCAAACTGAAATAGCTCTGTGTCTGTCAGTGATTGATGACTTACACATAAGTGTTCGACACTTGAGAAGGAGGCTGTCGGGTCTGCAACTGTATCGTCGAAGACAATATAGCGACCCTGAACGTGTAGTCAATTTCATTGCCAGTCAACTACGTCATATGAATTCACAAATCATGGAGAATGTCATTCAGTATTATTTGCATGTCTATGACAGCGCACTGCGTATTTATAGCCAAAAGAAATCTGAATATCGAACTGCAAACTATCTTTACTGCGGTGAGATAAAGTCCATATTTGCTGCAGGAAATTAGTAACTTTATGATGGAGATATCAGCCGCTAGCGCGTACACCATAATATTCGCCAGAAACATTCACAAGGTGCGGGATTTTCTCGCAATAGCTAAGAAACGTCGTGAGAAAACGGTTTTTACGTTGAGATCCACAACTTTCGTTATGTCGAGATAACGACAATACAACTTTCGTTATGTCGTGATCATGAGAAAATTAAGTCGTGATAACGACAAAACAACTTTCGTTATGTCGAGATCACGAGAAAATTATGTCGTGATCACGAGAAAACAAGACAGAAAAAATATAATAATGCATGGCCGCTTAGAACTTCCGTAAGTTTTGAAAAATGTAGATGGATTTAATGAAAAGTTCAGAAAAGGAGAAGAGAGCTACAAAAAAGAAAGTATGTGTCATAGTATGTTTAACGTAGGACATTTTACTGGAGCGAAGCATCTGTCTGTGAAATTATGTTTATAGAATGACTGTGACGATGCGAGGACCTGAGTGAAAACACGCTGTTAGATGTACTTGTACCCACTTATTTTTTTATTGAATTACCAGGAATGAACCTGAAGCAAAGAACAGAACCTGCTGTTCAGCTTTAAACCTTAATATTTAGTTAAAGTTGGAGACCATCGTTATTATTTAAAGCAATATATCGGCAAATCTGATTTTTTTCCCTGCAGTTCTTCCCTTACGGTGACGCGTCGAAGTTTGCGCAGCATGCATTCAGGACCTTTGATAAGAATAGTGACGGTACTATCGACTTCAGAGAGTTCATCTGCGCCCTGTCCATCACGTCACGGGGAAGCTTCGAGCAGAAGCTCAACTGGGCCTTCAACATGTACGACCTGGATGGAGACGGCAAGATCACTCGAGTGGAGATGCTGGAGATTATAGAGGTACAGAAAACCTGATTCTTTGCATGAAATGAATGCCAGTGGGTAAATCTGTTTCAATAAGCACTTTCCACAAATAGGGTATAAAACGGGGCCTGAATGTCCCCCCAAAATAAGGCACGAGGAAGTCAAAGTAAAAATTATATCAAGCAATTTATTTTGCATTTATTTTATCTGAGGTTTGGAATATCTGCAACCAAAATGTTGTCTATATGTCAAAACACCTTGAGATTTTGATATTTGACCAATAAATAATTAAATAAAATGAAAGAAATTTAAAATAAAATAATAAAACAAATAAATAAATAAATAATCATAAGTAAAAAGGTTGAAGATTCATCCATAATTAGTGCTTTTATTTCCAAAAGATTGTAGACAACCCAATATATAATTATAAAACAATAAACAAATAATATATACAATTAATAAAACATGTTAGAGTTACAGATTAATTATAATTTTATTTTTATTCTAAACTATTATGCCTTAATTCCAATAATTTTGTATAAACTCTGCAATTTTTACAACCACCAAAATGTAGGACATCTGAACAAATACCAAGTGATTTTAATATTTCAGCAATAAAATGAGGTAATAAATAAATAAATACAATAAATGAAAATAAACGTCAGAATGAGGAACAAGTTTGAAGATTCATCCTGAAATCGTGCTTTTATTTTCAATAGATTGAGGAAAACTATTTATATGATTATATCTAATAGTTTACATAACAAAATAAAAGCCTCCAGTGCTTCGAAGAGGATTTTCTTTTACATTTTAAATTAAGTTTGCAGTTTTTGCAGCCAAAAATCAATGCACGTCAGAACACACCCTAAATATTTGAGTAAAAACAGATTAATCCTTAATTAGTGTGTTTATTTCCAATTAATGTAAGAATGTATTTTATATATAATAGTTATCATAACAGAAAAGGTTACTAATGCTATAAAGACTTGTTTTCTATTCATTTTATTTTAGGACACTTCTGAACAGGGACCCTGCAGTTTTGATATTTGAGCAATAAGTATGAAATAATAAATAAACCTGTCAGAATGAGTAGCAAGGTTGCAGATTCATCCTTATTTAGATTCATATGTAATTGTTTAAAAGTGAAGTGTGTGACGTTTGCACTAGCAGCATTGAACACGGTTGTGATCTGTATATTTGAGTGATTCGACGGGCCTCAACTTCATTTCAAATTAACATTTATCATATTTATGGAAAGTGCCAATGGCAAAACTGAAAGAAAAAAATGAAGGACATTTCAGAGCGAATACTGGCCATCTCAGCGCCTCCTCGTGTCATTAAAGCAGTCTTTTCTCCTCCTTGTGCGAAGGCTATTTATAAAATGGTGGGCACGGTGATAATGATGAAGATGAACGAGGACGGTCTGACACCACAGCAGAGAGTGGATCGGATCTTCAGCAAGATGGATAAAAACAACGACGACCAGATCTCACTAGACGAGTTCAAAGAAGCCGCCAAGAGCGACCCGTCCATCGTGCTGCTCTTGCAGTGCGACATGCAGAAGTGAGGCTGTGCATGCTAGCATGCTCCGGACTGAACCAGTTATCCGTTTCCACTCATTTCCACAAGAGTAACATGTTTGGACTACTTTTAAACAAACTTTCTTCTTGTGATCGAACAACTAGTATGCATGAGAACGTTAACAGCTAAAGAGTTTAGAGTATATCCGTTTAATTTCCAACATGCAACCGTGTGAGACGTGTAAATCAAATTGTTTTCACGCATCCATCGTCAGTGAAGTGCTCTGCCGTATTTCATTTCTAGCCGCAATACTTCCGATCACACGACTGCCGTACTTCACGCAGTAGTTTGGGAACCGAAGCGCGTCACACTACATGTTACGATGAAATCAGTCTGTCGAACTTCAATACTCGAAATTAAGGAGGGGGAGAGGTTTGTGCAGCCCTCCTTCCAAACGTGCTTGTACTTGAGAATATAAATGTCAGTTATTTGCATGCATGTCCTAAGTGTAAAAACCTACTCTCTCTTCATTTCGGCAACCTTGACGAATAATACAAGGGAGGCCTTATATAAATGATAGTATCAATAACAATGCTAATGTGTGAGATATACATTCGTTCTTCATCTATCCATTAGATGTCCTCCCTCGGGTGCATGTTTCCTCTTAAAGACGTACCATGTGTGTGGTAAAAGCTTTCTGTCAGACACACGTTCCAGCCCCGCCTCCGTCATGATTTGCATCTGCCATTGGCTTCTGCTGGTTTCACCCTAATTTGCACCGACACGAGGACATAATAACCTGTATAACCAGTCTAAAACCAACATTTATTTTCCTTGATGTTAAAAGACCACCGCTGGCATCAGTCTTATTGCGTTACGCTTTTTTTTTTTACTTTGCGCATATGCATGAATGGTTGCCTGTGAATTTGTTTTAGTAATAATACAGAAAGGGCAATATAACATTTTAAGCAAATTTTCCCTGGAGGGCGTTTAGTAATGGATCCGCTTCCCCTGGTTTTATGACAAAACCTTATCCTGAATGGGTTTGGTACACGTTTACTCTTAGTGTGCTGCATTTTTATTCAACCGTTTTTTGTAAAACAGTATTTCTACTCCAGCACCCATGCTTTTTAGCTGCATCCCTCAGAAGCAACTTTTCAATTACTTCCGGTACCCTCGTTATGTTATTCTCGATATTTTGGATCCTCCGTATGTTATGTTCTCCTGAGACTTTAAAAATATGGCATTCCAGATCTCCTACGTTCACATCTTGTGACGTTCAGGACGGTCAGTCCCTTTGGCGGGGAACAAGACACATCTTTGTTAAATACAACTGCCCAATATTTAGTGTATATGTTTGCCCTGTAAATATTTGTACCTACTACGGTAAATTAGGTAAAGCCAAATACGGTAAAGCCAAATTTAAGCAGTCATTTTATTGTGTAATATGAGGTTTGTGTTTTATTTGTGGCATGTCTTCAACTCGGTATGTAACAGTTGCACTGACGACATTGTGATTAAAATCAATAAACTATCTATGGGTTGTTTTCATAACGCAGGTGCTTGGTCGTGTGTGAGCACATATCAGATGGTTAATGATATCTAGGAAGAGCATTGTGGTTTATTACAGAGGATGCACGTTTAAACTGACAAATACAAATTCTGAACATAATGAAACAGTCACGAGCAGGTGCTAACGGTTGGAAACCGAAAGGAATATTTTACCCTAAAATGGAAAGTTACCCTCACAATGAGTTTGTTTCTTCATCAGAAATGTAGCATTTCATCACTTGTTCACCAGTGGATCCTCTGCAGTGAATGGGTGCCGTCAGAACGAGAGTCCAAGCAGCTGATAAAAACATCACAATAATCCACACCACTCCAGTCCATTAATATCTCGAAGTAAAAAGCTGAGTTTGTAAGAAACAAATCCATCATTAGGGTGTTTTAAGTTCAAAAGTCACTTATGTTCAAAATACATAATCCATAATAACGCTTCCTTCAGTGAGAAAGTGCTCTCATGTCAAAATCCACCAACATATTTGTTTAGAACAGTTTTCACATGTAAACAGTGTATATTTCTCTCCTGATTCAGACTTTTTCACTAAAGAAATCAATATTACAGTATGCACAGAGGACTCTGTATTGAAGCGAAGTTATACGTTAAAACATCTTAATGTATTTTTTTCCCACAAACACACAACTTCTTACTTTGCAATTGTAAGACCAGTAGATGTACTGGAGTTGTGTGGATTACTGACGGCACCCATTCACTGCAGAGGATCCATTGAGTAGGGCTGCAACGATTAGTCGACATTATCGACAATAAAAGATTGTCGATAATTATTTTTGTTATCGAGTAGTCGTTTGATCTCAAATGACCCAATACAAGAGCCTGCAATACAGACCAGCGTGGCACTGTAGCGAATTAGGACACTTTGTGCTTTTGAAACATCTTTTGCAGGGGAACTAGAACCATAAAACTTATAAATTAAAAAGCAAATGTGTAATAGAATGTACAGACATATAAACCTTACACACTTCAGTACAGTCTCTCCAGGCAATGTCCGTACCTAACACACATCTCACTCCTCCTCCGCTTCTCTCTCTGGATCCTGAAGCTGGTGGATCGTAATATGGGAACTTTTAGGCAGATGGCTGGAAGATAATGCAAAGAAACATCAACGTCTACATAGAAAAACATGAAGTCTATAATTCAGTGCTGTGTGAGGATACAGTGTTTTGGATCTCTAATTGACTTAACACCTTAAACAAAACCCAGGGCAAAAAAAATCAACATTTCAAAGAGAATGTCCTCATTACCGGACGAATACGCTTTTACTTGGTTTACAATTATGCATTTGATTAACTAATGTCTGCAAAAACTAATTAACTAAGCACTAGTTAAGTCATTAAGAAACCTGCTTAAGGGTTTGTGTTCTACAAACCGTTTGCATTTCCTGCCTGAATAAACGAGATCGTGAGGACAGAAGATGATCGGGAATGATCGTAACATCTGGCATCTCACAAAACTTTCAAGAGTTTGCTCATATTTCTGCACAAAATCATAAGTATGCACAATGGTATCTTTTGTTTTACTGAATTTATGCAGATTTGCATTAAAAAAGAAAGGAAATCTACAACATGTGTTCAGATTACAGTAAAACAAATCTGAGGAAAATGTCTTTAATTATCAGAAATCCTAAATCAGGCGTCATACATTAAAGTTTTTTGTATGATGATATTCCTATTGACGTTCTCATTTTTAAACACCCATGATTTGTACTTGTCATAAACTGTCTTTAGTGTATCTTAATTCCTTTAAAAAATGAGATTTTCTTTATAAAAATGTCAGAAAACATTATTTATGATGTTTTGATTTTGGTGAGAAATATACCATAGTAAAACAACAACAAAAAACTGCCATAATTTAAAATACTTTTATTTCATACTAAGTATACTTCAAATCCATTAACATATTTTTTGACATATCACTTGAGACTTACTGATATAGAATTATAATTACACTTTATTTGAAGTATTTCTTTATTCACAATGCACATTTCTTAATCTTTTGCCTAAAATGCATTTTAATATCACCATTAATAATAGTATGATCTTTAAATGCAAGATATTTAATGTGTACTTGAAGTATACTTCCAATGGTTCCACTTTAGCACAATTAAATATACTTAAGCGTATCTTTAGTTGCACCTCAGCACTACTTCTGCACAATTAAACTGCATTAAGTCCAAAATGAGTTGTTCAAATTTAGCATACTTTAAGTATACCAGTTTAGTAAACCAAAAGTACAATTGCAGGGGTTTTTCCCCACTAGGGTCAGTTAGACATGTTTCACCATAAAACATGTAATAACTTCTTTTTCTACCTGGTGGACTGAGGGGTGATGAAGACGAACTGTCGCAGATGTTGCCGTTCTGAAAGGGCCACAAGCATGTTCATTGAAATGCTGCGATTATGCATGTCCTTAAAAATACAAAAGAGCTTATTAAACACATGATTTACTTTAGATGTAAAATACTAATGTTTGACAGGTCACATGTCCTCGAAGCCATCACATAAAAACAAGAGTACGTACCATGTAGACATCAAACTCGTCCAGGCACCGGAAGGGCGACTCTGTGATCTCCCAGAGAGCCAGGATGAAGCAGACCGTGGAGAAGGAGCGCTCGCCTCCTGAGAGGGAACGCATGTCATTCACGTTGTTTTTTTCCTGACCGGGGGGTTTCACCTGAGCCGAAACAAGTAACATACATCATTAAGAACCCAGGATGTTGTGTGCTCACTAACACTAGGCATACATCAGAATCCTGAAATATATTCACAATTTCCACACAACTGTTTTCAGCAGCAAATCAGCATATTAGGATGATTTCTGAAGGATCATGTGACACTGAAAACTAGAGTAATGTACTGAAACTTCAGCTTAGCATCACAGGAATAAATAACATCTTAAAATATATTCAAATAAAAAACTGCTATTTTAAATTGTCATATATTTCACAATAATACTAATTTCACTGTTTATGATCAAATAAATGCAGCATTGATTTTATATGAAGATATTATATGAGCCTATGAAGAGATATTTTCATAGGATTCACTGCCAAACGTAACTTACAGAAATGGACAGAGACTCATTGATGTGATCAAACATCATAGAGCCACAGCAGTTCAGCTGCATCATGAAGTTGTTGAAGTACAGCTTGCACCTCACAGAAAGTGACCTGGAAACACAATTCAAACAGACACTTCAAGAACAGGAGTGGCCATCTTTGAAATAGAAACACTGTGACTTAACCGTGTTATACTAAGTAAGTTACCGTCGCATTGATTTGTATCGGTCCTGCCGGTCAATCATGATGTGGTCGAGACGATCAATAAACTTCCTGAGATCCCTCAGCTGGCTGGATTTGCTTTTGTAATTACTGTGAGCTTCTGCGTACTCTCTGGAAAAATACATTCATCAGTGGTTTATTAAAAAAATACAGGCTTCACATATATGCTTTTTATTTCTCCAACATGCTACTTTTAATGTATATTATATACAGGTGCATCTCAATAAATTAGAATTTCGTGGAAAAGTTCATTTATTTCAGTAATTCAACTCAAATCGTGAAACTCGTGTATTAAATAAACTCAATGCACACAGACTGAAGCAGTTTAAGTCTTTGGTTCTTTTAATTGTGATGATTTTGGCTCACATTTAACAAAACCCCACCAATTCATCTCAACGAGAAATATAATGAAAAAATAAGAAAATATCAAATTAAATGAACTATCAGTTAAAAATATCTACTTTAAAAAAATAAAAAAAAAAAAAAAAAATTAAAAATACATAAAACAACAACTGAGTCCAAACTATTTCTTACAAATAAACTAAAAAAGCCATGCATACCGGATAACTTGTTCCTTGTCGCCGTGGCTGCTCTCTTCTGTGCTGATCTTTTGTCGCAGGCGTGTGATTTCGGCATCGATACCTCTGGCACTCTGATCCACCTGCTGTCGCACAGGACAGATCTCTTTGGCTTTGGCTTCACAATCCTACAAAGCAAATCATTTACAAACAATGAACAAGTCCAATATTTCACCATACTGCTCTTTGGATGATACAATATGCACACGATCTTATGATAAGGAATTTGATACATTACATTATATGATATGAAAAGCGTAAAGCAGTGATCACCTGTGCTTGTTCCTCTCTGAGTGACAGATCCTCTTTCATGGCCTGAACAGAAGCCTGATGATTCTCCAGTTTCTTCTCCAAGATCTTCAGGGTTTGGTCGAGTTTACTGCACACAGCCTCTGCCTTAACCTGCTCCTCCTACTCAAGACAAATCCATCTTTCAATAAGCATACATGTGTGTGTGTGTGTATATCATTTGAATGTTTTTTATATATATATTTTCTGCTCACCAAGCCTGCATTTCCTAGTTAAAAAAAACATTTATTATTATTATCATCGTGTAGAAAACAGCGGAGTAGATTTTTTTTCATACTAAGTATACTTCAAATCCATTAACATATTTTTTGACATATCACTTGAGACTTACTGATATAAAATTATAATGACACTTTATTTGAAGTATTTCTTTACTCACAATGCACATCTTTTGCCTAAAATGTGTTTTAATATCACCATTAATAATAGTATGATCTTTAAATGCGAGATATAAATCAAAGGTTTCTTTGATGAATAGAAAGTTCAGAAGAACAGCATTTATCTGAAACAGAAAACTTTTGAATCATTAAATTTCTTCATCACTCTATTTTATTTTTATTTATAAAATGTATATTTTTACATATAGAATTCTGAAACAAATTGACTGATAATAATAGTTTATTGAGCAGCAAATCAGTATATTAGTATGATTTCTGAAGGGTCATGTGACACAGAAGACGGGAGGAATGATGCTGAAAATACAGCTTTTTATTCACAGGAATAAATTACATTTTAAAATATATTCAAATAGAAAGCAGTTATTATAAATAGTAAAAATATTTCACAATATTACTGCTTTTGCTGTTGTTTGGATCAAATAAATGCAGAGTTGGTGAGCAAAAGAGAATTCTTTAAAACATTAAAAATCTTACGGTTCAAAAACTTTTGCCTGGAAGAGTGTCTATATATATATATATATATATATATATATATATATTCTCAAATGTAAAATATTTAAACTGAGCGTTTCATTGTATACTGAACGTCCAGCTCTCGCTTACCTTCAGTTGATCTGTCTCATCTGAGAGTTGCTCCATTTTATTTTTCACATCTGCATATTTCTGATTAATATTCATAAGCATTGTCTCGTGTTTCTTTAACTCATCCTGAGCCTCTTTCACATTTGTCCTCTCTGATTCGATCTTCTGTTCATTTTCTTGTGCGTCTTCTTCCTGTACATTTGACAAATCGTCTATTATTCCATGTCACAAAACAATAAACATCAGCGTTTGCCTGGTAAAATTCACAGAGAGCTCACCAGGGAGCTGATGTCTTCAGCCTGAGCCTCTTCAATGTTCTCAAGTTCAGTTATGGAAGCTTTAACCTTGTTTATACTTTCCTAAACAAGAACGATTACAGCCAGCATCAACTACTATATGCAGATATAGACTATATAATGGTGTAGCCCGTGCGGTTCAATACCTGATTCTTTTTGCAGGCCATGATGACACTCCGCAGCTTCTCCTCCATGAACTGAATGTCTTCCTTCACAGAGCCCAGGTGAAGCTGGAAGCGTGAAAGCTGAGCCTGATTGTTCTCCAGCTCGTACTCCACTAGACTGTAAATCAGTGGAGATAAACACATATGCTCAAGCATAGTTGCCTCTGTTCATGTCTTAAAGAATTGGGCTCCACAAGGGTTTGCATGAATTGTCATCATTTTGTCATGAGTACAACCCTTAACTTTAACTTACTCCAGATACAATCAGAGACTAAGGGTGAATCCCATTTCTCTGTCTTACCCCTTCCCCTTCGTCTTACCCCTAGCCCTTGTCCCTCGAAAACCGAGTGGTAAGCGCTAGGGGTGAAAACATACCCCTATGAAACGAGACGCCACTTGGTTACTGTTACGTCATCATACGTCATCGCTAGCTGCTGCTACGTCACCAGAGACGACAAGTGTTAATCACAAACTCTCCGTCTAAAAGTGTGTGTTTGATCACAAACTCTCCGTCTAAAAGTGTGTGTTTGATCACAAACTCTCCGTCTAAAAGTGTGTGTTTGATCACAAACTCTCCGTCTAAAAGTGTGTGTTTGATCACAAACTCTCCGTCTAAAAGTGTGTGTTTGATCACAAACTCTCCGTCTAAAAGTGTGTGTTTGATCACAAACTCTCCGTCTAAAAGTGTGTGTTTGATCACAAACTCTCCGTCTAAAAGTGTGTGTTTGATCACAAACTCTCCGTCTAAAAGTGTGTGTTTGATCACAAACTTCCGTCTAAAAGTGTGTTTGATCACAATCTCTCCGTCTAAAAGTGTGTTTGATCACAAACTCTCCGTCTAAAAGTGTGTGTTTGATCACAAACTCTCCGTCTAAAAGTGTGTGTTTGATCACAAACTCTCCGTCTAAAAGTGTGTGTTTGATCACAAACTCTCCGTCTAAAAGTGTTGTTTGATCACAAACTCTCCGTCTAAAAGTGTGTGTTTGATCACAAACTCTCCGTCTAAAAGTGTGTGTTTGATCACAAACTCTCCGTCTAAAAGTGTGTGTTTGATCACAAACTCTCCGTCTAAAAGTGTGTGTTTGATCACAAACTCTCCGTCTAAAAGTGTGTGTTAATCACAAACTCTCCGTCTAAAAGTGTGTGTTTGATCACAAACTCTCCATCTAAAAGTGTGTGTTTGATCACAAACTCTCCGTCTAAAAGTGTGTGTTTGATCACAAACTCTCCGTCTAAAAGTGTGTGTTTGATCACAAACTCTCCGTCTAAAAGTGTGTGTTTGATCACAAACTCTCCGTCTAAAAGTGTGTGTTTGATCACAAACTTCCGTCTAAAAGTGTGTGTTTGATCACAAACTCTCCGTCTAAAAGTGTGTTTGATCACAAACTCTCCGTCTAAAAGTGTGTGTTTGATCACAAACTCTCCGTCTAAAAGTGTGTTTGATCACAAACTCTCCGTCTAAAAGTGTGTGTTTGATCACAAACTCTCCGTCTAAAAGTGTGTGTTTGATCACAAACTCTCCGTCTAAAAGTGTGTGTTTGATCACAAACTCTCCGTCTAAAAGTGTGTGTTTGATCACAAACTCTCCGTCTAAAAGTGTGTGTTTGATCACAAACTCTCCGTCTAAAAGTGTGTGTTTGATCACAAACTCTCCGTCTAAAAGTGTGTGTTGATCACAAACTCTCCGTCTAAAAGTGTGTGTTTGATCACAAACTCTCCGTCTAAAAGTGTGTGTTTGATCACAAACTCTCCGTCTAAAAGTGTGTGTTTGATCACAAACTCTCCGTCTAAAAGTGTGTGTTTGATCACAAACTCTCCGTCTAAAAGTGTGTGTTTGATCACAAACTCTCCGTCTAAATGTGTGTGTTTGATCACAAACTCTCCGTCTAAAAGTGTGTTTGATCACAAACTCTCCATCTGTAAGTGTGTGTTTGATCACAAACTCTCCGTCTAAAAGTGTGTGTTTGATCACAAACTCTCCGTCTAAAAGTGTGTGTTTGATCACAAACTCTCCGTCTAAAAGTGTGTGTTTGATCACAAACTCTCCGTCTAAAAGTGTGTGTTTGATCACAAACTCTCCGTCTAAATGTGTGTGTTTGATCACAAACTCTCCGTCTAAATGTGTGTGTTTGATCACAAACTCTCCGTCTAAAAGTGTGTGTTTGATCACAAACTCTCCGTCTAAAAGTGTGTTTGATCACAAACTCTCCGTCTAAAAGTGTGTGTTTGATCACAAACTCTCCGTCTAAAAGTGTGTGTTTGATCACAAACTCTCCGTCTAAAAGTGTGTGTTTGATCACAAACTCTCCGTCTAAAAGTGTGTGTTTGATCACAAACTCTCCGTCTAAAAGTGTGTGTTTGATCACAAACTCTCCGTCTAAAAGTGTGTGTTTGATCACAAACTCTCCGTCTAAAAGTGTGTGTTTGATCACAAACTCTCCGTCTAAATGTGTGTGTTTGATCACAAACTCTCCGTCTAAAAGTGTGTTTGATCACAAACTCTCCGTCTAAAAGTGTGTGTTTGATCACAAACTCTCCGTCTAAAAGTGTGTGTTTGATCACAAACTCTCCGTCTAAAAGTGTGTGTTTGATCACAAACTCTCCGTCTAAAAGTGTGTGTTTGATCACAAACTCTCCGTCTAAAAGTGTGTTTGATCACAAACTCTCCGTCTAAAAGTGTGTGTTTGATCACAAACTCTCCGTCTAAAAGTGTGTTTGATCACAAACTCTCCGTCTAAAAGTGTGTGTTTGATCACAAACTCTCCGTCTAAAAGTGTGTGTTTGATCACAAACTCTCCGTCTAAAAGTGTGTTTGATCACAAACTCTCCGTCTAAAAGTGTGTGTTTGATCACAAACTCTCCGTCTAAAAGTGTGTGTTTGATCACAAACTCTCCGTCTAAAAGTGTGTTTGATCACAAACTCTCCGTCTAAAAGTGTGTTTGATCACAAACTCTCCGTCTAAAAGTGTGTGTTTGATCACAAACTCTCCGTCTAAAAGTGTGTGTTTGATCACAAACTCTCCGTCTAAAAGTGTGTTTGATCACAAACTCTCCGTCTAAAAGTGTGTGTTTGATCACAAACTCTCCGTCTAAAAGTGTGTGTTTGATCACAAACTCTCCGTCTAAAAGTGTGTGTTTGATCACAAACTCTCCGTCTAAAAGTGTGTGTTTGATCACAAACTCTCCGTCTAAAAGTGTGTGTTTGATCACAAACTCTCCGTCTAAAAGTGTGTGTTTGATCACAAACTCTCCGTCTAAAAGTGTGTGTTTGATCACAAACTCTCCGTCTAAAAGTGTGTGTTTGATCACAAACTCTCCGTCTAAAAGTGTGTGTTTGATCACAAACTCTCCGTCTAAAAGTGTGTGTTTGATCACAAACTCTCCGTCTAAAAGTGTGTGTTTGATCACAAACTCTCCGTCTAAAAGTGTGTGTTTGATCACAAACTCTCCGTCTAAAAGTGTGTGTGTATCGATTGCGTGGGTTTTAGTGATGTTTTCTCTCGTCAGAGAAACGCGGGACTGTTGTGCAAATCAGCAATGTAACGTTGGCGTGGAAAATAGCGATTTTTTTAAACGTTTCAATTAAGAACATGGTTGCAAATATATATGTAAGTTACAGGACTGAGTAGAGCACAAAACAAGACTGTCGTAATTTTAACTAAATTATTTAAGCCGAAAATACTCTCTGGATGATCTGTGTTCAGATCAGTGTGTTCTGGGTTCCCCTTGGTTTCAAGTCAGCTCGCGAAAATGCTTGGTTTTAAGGGCTATCTACCCCTTCCTCTTACCCCTACCCCTCGATCAAAACCAGAATTGGGACAGCCCTTGCTCTCACATGAACGTGCAAAACTAACGGGGAGGAGTAAGACAGAGAACTGGGATTCACACTAATTGCTTGATGAAAGAGGATTATTCAGTTTTTGTGAAGATTAGACTTGCCGTATTTCTGCCTCTGGGTCTCCACCAAGATATTGGGCCAGTACTTCATGTTCAGGTGTGTAATAGCGATTGGTGAAGACCTGGTCACCATCTGCAGTGAAGGCCTCGCGACAATTCTTTGGGGGTCTCGACCCCTGCATGACCTTCCTCGCATGAGCTTTCTCCTGTTTGATAACAAAAACAATATATTTCATATATTGAGATATTATATAAAAGTTAAATATATAGCTTGTGAAATATTATTACAGTATAAATAATAGTTGATCTTTTTATATATACTTTAACATAAACTATCATTTATTCCTGTTAACCTTCAGCATCATTACTCCAGTCTTCAGCGTCACATGATCTTCAGAAATCATTCTCATATGCTGATTTATTATTCATATTGGAAAAGGTTGTGCTGTTTAATTGTTTTTGGGGAACCTGTGATACTTTTTTCAGGAGTCTTTGATGAATAGAGTTAAAAAAAGAAATCCTTTGTAATAATAGCATAAGTCTTTACATCACCTTTTATCAATTTAACATACCCTTGCAGAATAAAATAATTAATTATTAAAATAAAAATAAATTAAAAACGTACTGACCCCAAACTTTTTAACAATAGCGTTTATTGTTACATAATATTTCTATTTGTAATAAATGTTGTTCTTTTTCACCTTTTAACCATCAAGAAATCATGGAAAAGTATCAGAGGTTTTACATAAGCAGCAAAAACGGTTTCCAACATTAATAATAAATTAGCATATTAAAATAATTTCTGAAGATCATGTGACACTGAAGACTGGAGAAATGGCTGAAAATTCAGCTGCACATCACATGAATAAATTATAATTTAAAGTATATTAAAATATAAAAGTCCTTTTATTTGTAATAATATTTGACAATATTACTGTATTTACAGTTTTGTTAAGCAGAAGAAAACGGTTTAAAACCCTAAGGGCCAGATGTACTATGTTAGCGCCAGCGTAAACCCTCGTCTGGTGTTAAACTACGGTCAGGATTTACTAAAGACACGTAGTGGGAAATTAGCACTGAAAAGGCATGGACCGAGTTATTATTGTGACTCACCTTATTGAATATGTATTTGTAGGAGTTTCCCTTTCGATCGGTAAATTTATGGAGACTATTAAAATAAATCACGCAACATGATTTAGTAAGATTTGCTCTCATCAATTCACTGGTTTTTACTGGTATTCGCTAATTTGCCATGTTTAGTAAATCTGGCCCTAAAAATACCAAACTTTTGATCATACATTTACATTTACATTTACATTTAGTCATTTAGCAGACGCTTTTATCCAAAGCGACTTACAATTGGGGAGTACATAAAGCGATTAATCTTGAAGAGGCAAACATACAGAGGAAGTGCCAATAACACCAAGTCTCAGGCATTGTTCAAATAAGTACAAGCTAGCAAGGTAAGGAGAGAAAGATAAAGAGAAAGATGAAGATTTTGAAAAAGTGAAAGAGATTTTTTTTTTTTTTTATATATAGTCAAGTAGAGTTGAAAGAGATTAGTTTTCAGTTGTTGCTTGAAAATTGACAGGGATCCAGTATTCCGGATGGGGGTGGGAAGATCATTCCACCGGCCAGGAACGGTGAAAGAGAATGTTCTGGAGAGTGATTTTGAGCCTCTCTGTGATGGTACCACGAGGCGTCGCTCACTAGCAGATCTCAGACTTCTGGAGGGGATGTAAGTTTGTAATAGTGAGTGGAAGTAGGAGGGTGCTGGGCCTGTGGTTGTTCTATATGCAAGCATCAGTGTCTTGAACTGGATGCGAGCTGCAACTGGTAGCCAGTGCAAGGAGACAAAGAGAGGTGTAACATGGGCTCTTTTGGGCTCGTAGAAGACCAGTCGTGCCGCTGCATTCTGAATCATTTGTAGAGGTTTGATTGTGTTTGATGGAAGTCCAGCTAGAAGAGCATTGCAGTAGTCTAGTCTAGAAATGACAAGGGCCTGCACAAGAAGTTGTGCAGCATGCTCTGTCAGAAAGGGCCTGATCTTTCTGATGTTGTGTAGTGCAAACCTGCAAGATCGAGCAGTCTTTGCAATGTGCTCTTTGAAGGTCAGCTGGTCATCGAAGATTACACCAAGATTTCTGACCGAAGCTGATGGGGTAATTGTTGACGAACCTAACTGAATCGTGAAATCATGTTGTAGAGTTGGAGTGGCAGGGAAGACAAGAAGCTCAGTCTTTGCCAGGTTGAGCTGTAGGTGATGTTCTTTCATCCATGCCGAGATGTCTGCCAGGCAGCCTGAGATCCGTGCAGCTACCGTTGGATCATCTGGTCGAAATGAGAGATAGAGCTGTGTGTCATCAGCATAGAAGTGGTAGGAGAAGCCATGTGCCTGTATGATGGGAGCCAGTGATGTAGTGTATGTGGAGAAGAGGAGGGGTCCAAGAACCGATCCCTGGGGAACCCCAGTGACCAATTTATGTGCTTTGGATACCTCCCCTCCCCAGGCCACCCTGAAAGACCGACCAGTGAGATAGGATTCAAACCAGCGAAGTGGAATCCCAGTGATATCCAGTGATGAGAGGGTGGACAGGAGGATCTGATGATTGACAGTGTCAAAAGCGGCAGACAGATCCAGCAGAATGAGGACTGATGATTTGGAATTGGCTTTTGCAATTCGCAGGGCTTCAGTACCCCTTCCCCTTACCCCTACCCCTCGATCAAAACCAGAATTGGGACAGCCCTTACTCTCACGTGAACGCGCTAAACTAACGGGGAGGAGTAAGGGGAAGGGGTAAGACAGAGAACTGGGATCCACCCTAATTGCTTGATGAAAGAGGATTATTCAGTTTTTGTGAAGATTAGACTTGCCGTATTTCTGCCTCTGGGTCTCCACCAAGATATTGGGCCAGTACTTCATGTTCAGGTGTGTAATAGCGATTGGTGAAGACCTGGTCACCATCTGCAGTGAAGGCCTCGCGACAATTCTTTGGGGGTCTCGACCCCTGCATGACCTTCCTCGCATGAGCTTTCTCCTGTTTGATAACAAAAACAATATATTTCAATATTGAGATATATATAAAGTTAAATATATAGCTTGTGAGATATTATTACAGTATAAATAATAGTTGATCGTTTTATATATACTTTAACATAAACTATATTTCTTCCTGTTAACCTTCAGCATATTACTCCAGTCTTCAGGTCACATGATCTTCAGAAATCATTCTCATATGTGATTTATTATTCATATTGGAAAAGGTTGTGCGTTTAATTGTTTTTGGAACCTGTGATACTTTTTGGAGTCTTTATGAATAGAGTTAAAATGAAATCCTTTGTAATAATAGCATAAGTCTTTGCATCACCTTTTATCAATTTAACATACCCTTGCAGAATAAAATAATTAATTATTTAAATAAAAAAAATTAAAAACGTACTGACCTCAAACTTTTTAACAATAGCATATATTGTTACATAATATTTCTATTTGTAATAAATGTTGTTCTTTTTCACTTTTAACCATCAAGAAATCATAGAAAAGTATCAGAGGTTTTACAATATGAGCAGCAAAAACGTTTCCAACATTAATAATAAATCAGATATTAAATATGGCTGAAGACAGAATAGTTGCAGGCTGAAAATTCAGCTTTGCATCACAGGAATAAATTATAATTTAAAGTATATTGAAATATAAAAGTCCTTTTATTTGTAATAATATTTGACAATATTACTGTATTTACAGTTTTGTTAAGCAGAAGAAAACGGTTTAAAAACCTAAGGGCCAGATGTACTATGTTAGCGTAAACCCTCGTCTGGTGTTAAACTACGGTCAGGATTTACTAAAGACACGTAGTGGGAAATTAGCGCTGAAAAGGCATGGACAGAGTTATTATTGTGACTCGCCTTATTGAATATGTATTTGTAGGAGTTTCCCTTTCGATCGGTAAATTTATGGAGACTATTAAAATAAATCACGCAACATGATTTAGTAAGATTTGCTCTCATCAATTCACTGGTTTTTACTGGTATCTGCTAATTTGCCATGTTTAGTAAATCTGGCCCTAAAAATACCAAACTTTTGATCATACATACATACTATAATTAAAATATATATACATTTACACAACTCTTAATCAGTTACATGTATATTAGGTCTTAGATGACTGCACTCCACTCGCTAGTGTTATACATGATTATGAATGCTTTTACTTATTATTATTATAACTTACTTTGATAATCAGAATGTTCTCAATGCCCCTCATGTCAATCAGGCAGTTTGTTACCACCGGGTTCTCGACATTGAGGCAGTCCAGCACAGTTGGAAACTCAGGATGATGGACTCCACTGACATGAACACATAGAAACATCATGTTTACTGCACCCTCATAAGACCCCTGACTCCATCTCTGGACACAAATATGTCTTACCGGCCTTGCAGGTTATAAACTCTGTCCGTGAATGAACACACGATTATCTGAGGCCTGTTGCCTCTGGGGAAGTAAGAGGACATCAGTCCTTGCAAGACTTTTTCGTCCCTGTAATTATCACAGCAAAAGCTTTTAATTAAACCTTTTAAACAATTCTCCACAGCCACGGCTAAACTGGGATCCTTTAGGCTGATGCATGCACCTGGTGATGAGTAAAGAAGATTATGAGTAAATCTTTGTAAGACTGAGGGAATAATCTGAAGATACGGAGGACCTCTCACCTATCGGTCCCACAGGTTTCTTGATGAATCGGCCCTGAGTGAAGGCTTTGTTGATGGACTCCAACAACTCTGGCATGTGATCGCCAAAGCGTCTCAGTCTGTTGGATCTGCTGGCCATTAGCTGCTTTTTTCTCTTCAGTTTGGACTCCAGAGAGACCTGGACGTTCTTTTCCTCCATGCTAAAACAATTATAAAAACTCGAATTTATCAAAATAAAGATCATGTACAGATGGTTCTATAATTAAAGTGGTCATATCACACATTTGTGCACAAACATCTCTATCAATGCAATATATTCTTTACAAAGGAAAAATCATAACAAAAATATTATGCTGTCAAACAATTAATCGCATCCAAAATAAAAGTTTTAGTTTACATATATATGTGTGTACTGTGTATATTTATTATGCATATATAAATAAAAACACATGCATGTATATATTTAAGACAAATATGTAATATTTATATATTATATAAAATAAAAATATATAAATGTTTTCGAAATATATACTATATGTGTGTGCATTTATATATACACAGTACACACATATATATGTAAACAAACACTTTTATTTTTGATGCGATTAATCGTGATTAATCGTTTGACAGCACTACAAAAAATTAAGTGTTTTTTTTCACATTTTAGGTCAATTTCAAGTCAAAGCTGTGCCACACAACATATGAAATTATGGCAAAGCATGTTTGAATACGCCTTGTGTCTTCCCCGTCACCGTCCAGTCAAGAGCCGCAGACTTTACCTCAGTTTATCATATTCCTCTCTTCCTTTGAGCAGAGCTTGTTGTTTGTCCTTAATCTCTTGATTCAGCGAGCTGGAATCATTCTCAAGCTTTTCCAGCTGCTTTTTGAAGGCCGATATTTTATTTTGATGCTGTGCTTGCTCAGTCTCATGACTTCTTCTGCCACTGCTAAAAACGTGACATTGACAGCGTCACCAAATTAGATTACATTTTCAACTAAGTAAAAATACTTTTAAAAATGAATTAGAACACACAGCATGATATTAAACAATGTTATTGACATGAACAGCCTAAAATGAGAGGTGTTCCCTCAACAAATGCACTCACCCATGACTTATTTTGTGAATTCGCTCCTGAAGAAGGCATTGCTCCTTTTCTAATTGTTTCAATTTATTCTCAGCGCGGAAGTAAACCACCTGAAAAACTGGCACTCTAAGAATCTATACAAACTCTTTAGAAATCAAGAAGAACCCTCTTTATTAAATCTGCTAACTTAAAGCAGTAGTTCACCAGACATTAAAACCATGTAACTCTCCATCAAGTCTGTTTAAAACCCATACGATTGTCTTCCTTCCATGCAACACAAAATTAGTTCATACTGCTCTTTTCCATTCAAAGATAGCAAATGACTGGAGCCGACAAACAATCTGCATACAAATTTGAAAGCTATATTTGACGTCTTGTGTCATTATTTAGGTTATCACTCCTGTATCACCCCCGTTTTAATGCAGATTGTTTGCCCTTTGCTGGAGCTTCACTTACTGCCTTCACTGCATGGGAAAGAGGAGCACGAACGCGCTTCAAAATGTCACTTTTTGTATTCCACAGAAGAACGAATTTTGGGTGACATATTCCTTTAATAATAATAAAACACAACAAACAGGCAAATATTGCTCACATGTTAATCCTAACTGTAGAGAGATGCATGTCTTCATATAAAATGAATGCAGCTATTCCATAACTTGAGATATTAAAGTACACGTGTGAGCAGATATCTTCAAAAACTCTGACTTCAGTAACAGTAACTAACAGAAAGAGAAAACAAAGAAATCTCACCTCCTGGTTTTTCTGTGCTTTTGTTTTAACTTTAATTTCTTCCTTCATTTTACGGCTCTCCTCTGCCAAATGCTCCTGCTCTTCTCGAAGCGTGCAAACCTTCTTCTGAATGTCCTGCGATGTCTTTTCAGCAGCGGTAACTTTGCTCTTAAAAACAAAGAATTATTACAGTCACATGCCTACTACATTTGGACAATGCACACTTTACCTAATGATGTTTAACTGGTCCTGAAAATGATATATGACACTATCAGTGGTGTTCTGTTAAAAAAACGCCCGTTTACACTGCCGCTCAAAGCGTATAAGAAATATGATTTATAACATTTTTGAAAGATGTCTGCTTGTCCAAATCAGCATATTATGATTTCTGAAGGATCATGAGACACTGAAGACTGGAGTAATGATGCTGAAAATTCAGCTTCGATCACAGGAATACATTTAATAAAAAAATATATTCAAAGAGAAAATAGTTCTTTTAAACTAATATTCCCTAATATTACTATTTGTTTCTATATTTTTGATCAAATAAATGCAGCTTTGCTGAGCATCATACACTTCTTTCAAAAACAGTTTTAATACATCATAATAAAAACATATTATCCCAGTAAAAGTCCAGATCAACAAACAGACCTGGCAGAGCTGCAGCTTTTCTTCATTTTTGTGATCAGACTCTTCTTTTTCAATTTGTTCCATCAGTTGTTCAACAAGCCTCTCTTTCTCTCTCACCTACAACCAACAAACAGAGACACTGCTGAACATAGACTCTCTAACGCAAGCGACTTTTCACACTTCTGCAAGAAGCACTAAAATAACGTACCAAACACCACGCCATTTCCTTTTTCAGGTCCTCAAGAGTCTGTCTCATGCTGTCAAGCGACGCCAAGCGTTCATATCTTTCTTTCTTTTGCAAAAACAACTGCCTGAGATCTTTAAGACACTAAGAGTACAAAGATATGACCGATGTGTGATGTTAGTGGTGACTGCCGGTGTAAAACAGGCATTATGGGTGGTGAAGTATGAGAAACACTAATAAAGATGCTTGACTATGAATTCACGAATCACCTCCTCTTGTCTTTCCACCTGTTCACGCGTCAAGGCCTTCGTCTGCTTGATGTGAATGTAGTCTCGCTTCATTTGCTCCAGAAGAGTTGCTTTCATGAAAAACTTCAGGAAAAAAAAAGATATGAAAAGTGTGAAAACAGTTCACTGCTTCAGTTATTGATGGCATAATGAAAAATAAATCACCTTGTACTTGTCTGCTTCACTTTTTGAATGCAGGAACTGTTTGCTCATTTCTTGATTGAGTATTGAAACGGGATTGTCAACCTGTAATATGAAATTAATCCAGAATCAGAAATAAATCGGTTTACTTTATACAACATCAATATTAAAACAACTTAGAATTTAAAATAATGACTTATTAATAACTAAAAGATTGCGCTTATAAGCATGCAAGTCATATAAGCTGATATCTTTACTTGTATTTTTTCACCAAAAGTACCTGGATGCCGAAATGGTCTAATATAGCAGTTAACTCTTCCTTCCTTGTGGAAATGACATGACCTAAAAATAGAGCATCTAAATATACATGAACAAGTCCTGTTTCGGATATTACCTGTGATCTGAGAGGAAGTCATGATATTACCAGTTTTATTCTTGATTTTACAAGTCCTGCAACCGTCGCTTGAGATCCGATGCTCAATGCAGATGCTATCTCCATAAACGTCACCTTTATAGGGGTCGTTTCCTCGGTTTTTTAATTTCACTTTAATGTCTGCAAAACTGTAAACAAAAGGATCAAGAGTGCTCACAAACAGAAATCTTATCTTATGAAGAGAAATTACTGCATTTTGTTTTCTGAAATATACTAACCTCTCTCCATATTTCACAAAGCCCTTCAAAGACGTCCCTCTGTTGGTTATGGTTGCTTTTCCACCAAGTCCCACTATAAGAGCGGTCAGAATGGCACTTTTCCCAGCTTAGATAGAAAATGCATACAGTACATTGAGAAAAGACCCACATTGTTAATTATTTCAGTTTTTATACTAGTGCTGTCAATCGATTAAAAAAATATTAACTAATTAAGCACACACTTTTTCTAATCCCATCTAACATTAAAGTTTTTTAATATATTTTTATATTGCAATAATTTCCCATTCAATCTTCAAATGTACAATGTACAACATAAAGACTGAATTTTATGATTGAAGGTCAGCATCACAGATATCTATACGTCTCTATAAAATAGTTTTTCCCCTGAATATTTAATCATTGACTGTTCAGTATTACAGTATAATTGAGAGCTATCAATTTTAACATGTATTAGACTTCACTATAATTCACTATAGCATCTATAAAGACAGCCTCCATGCTTTCAATGTAGAACTAGCCACAGCTAGACAGACCTTCTTCTCAAACCTTATAAACAGTAACTTAAACAACACTCGCACTCGCTTTGCTTCTGTTGAAAGACGACCCCACCCCCCCCCCCAAGTCATTCAGTGAAATGCTCTCGACAGCAAATGCAACGAGTTTGCTTCCTTCTTTTCTGAGAAGATCAATAATATCAGAAAGGAGATTGGAATATCTTCTAGTTATGCGGAGGTCACACAGATTCGACCGCTTTTTCAAAAAGAAGTAACTATGTCTGTTTTTGAAGAAATTGATAGCAACATTTTGGAAGAAATAGTACTGCATCTTAAATAGTCAACCTGCTCTCTTGTCTTGACACACTTCCCACATCTTTTTTCAAAAGTGTGCTTAACTGTTTAGAAGCAGATCTCTTAGAAGTAGTGAACGTCTCACTTCTTTCTGGGACTTTTCCAAACTCCCTGAAAACGGCAGTTGTTAAGCACCTTCTATAGACCAATATAAAATCTTGCTTTCATAGGTAAGATTATTGAAAAGGTAGTTTTAATCAGCTGAACAAATACTTAAATTCAAATGGATACCTGGACAATTTTCAATCTGGTTTCCGAGCGCATCACAGCACAGAAACAGCGCTTATTAAGATAATAAATGATATTCGCTTTAATTCTGATTCTGGCAAAATATCAGTGCTGGTACTACTAGATCTTAGTGCTGCGTTTGACACTGTCGATCATAACATACTTCTAGAGAGACTGGAAAACTGGGTCGGGCTTTCTGGGATGTACACAAATGGTTCAGGTCATAGTTAGAAGGGAGAGGTTATTATGTGAGTATAGGAGAGCATAAGTCTAAGTGGACGTCCATGACATGCGGAGACCCTCAAGGCTCAATTCTTGCACCGCTCTTGTTTAGCCTGTGCATGCTCCCCCTAAGTCAAATAATGTGAAAGAACAAAATTGCCTAACACAGCTATGCTGATGATACACCAGATTTACAGAGATATGATACCCTTAAATGTGACACATATATAACATTTTGCATGCATGCACACAGCTTTAATCGCCTTTTTAGTAACTGCATACCTTAACTGATGGCATAACTAGGACATTGCATGCACGTAGTTTATTTAGCTGATTGATATGAAATGATACAGGCTACAGCGCAGAGGCGAAGTTAGAGCAAGCGTCTGAAACGTCTCCCGTTTGATGTGGTCATAAAGACGTTCTGCATCTAAGTAAACGCAATCCTTTTCAAGAAAAAAGAGACAGAGGCAGTAGTTGTGAATGGGATGGCCAACCCTAACCCTGCGTTAAATATTTTTTACGTGTTAATCGCTAATTTTGACACCACTATTTTATACATGTGGTTCCCAACTAGGGCTGCAGGACCCACTACTAAAAATCATCTTACAGTGATTTCAATTTAGTTATATTAACATACTCAAAATTAAAATGCTACAAAATAAAGAAGTACACCATTAAACTGACATTATATTTTTGTTTATTTAATAAATAGTTTTAATTGTATCAAACTGAAGTACCAGAGGTGTGTATCAGCTTAAATAGGAGGGCTTTTGAAGTCAAAACATTTATTTATACAGTCAGTCAGAGGTTTGAACACACTGACCCGTTATTTACTGGAAGTATTTAGCACATTTTAGAGTGCATAACTTTTCAAACAACAGCCATTTTTGTGTTGGGGTCAATTTAACGCACACTCAATTTTCAAACTGCTTGAACTGATAAACTGACTAAAATGTATAGCATGAATTCACTGTAAGTCGCTTTGGATAAAAGCGTCTGCTAAATACATACATGTACATGTAAATGTTAACTATTTATTTATTCAAGAAATGTTGTGAATATTTTTTATTTAGAGTTATTAATGTGCATGTACAAATCCCACACATATGTGTTTAGGAATGGCTGTGTAAATTCCCAAACTGACTCACTTTTCCATGCAATTTGCATGACTAATGAGTCAGGCAAAAAAGAAAAGAAAAGAAAAACACAAAATCAAAATCCTTTCTTGTAACTTGTCAAACACTAAAATATAAATACATGAGAAGTGTATTTAAATTGAAAAATGTAGGAGTTTTGTTTAAAGAAAAATGTATATATTAAAATAAAATAATAAAAACGAAGAGGAAGTACAAATAGCAATAAATACTAGCCTATTTAAACTAAGTACAAATAATGTTACATAATATTTATGCATGTAGCTATTTGTACTTTAGTTCAGTGTACAAATAGTTGCTACAAGTATTCATGACAAAAATGGTAACATGTTGTGCCCCCTAACACAATAGAAATAACACAATAGAAACAGGCATGAATTATATTTTAGTATCTGACAAGCAAAAATAGAGGTTTTCTGTTTTTATATGAATCTTTAGTGTTTTTTATAATGTTGATTATTGGCAGATTGCAGGGAAATCAATGTGGTCAGTTTTTCAATTTGATCCTAAGACAGCTTATTTTGTAAAAAAAAAAAAGTTTTTTAAATATCTCATATTTACTATTTATTTGAAATGCTGTCAAGTGTTTGCAAAATTGTGTTTGACTGGTAGCATAAATCATGAATGTTTTAATAATTCAATCCAATTGAAAAAAAATCTAGTACTTACTTCCATTGTTCCCAACAATGAAGTTTACATTTGGTCCAAATCTGAAAGGTCCAAGCAAATGGTGGCTCATAAAGTTCCTCAAAGTGATACTTTCTATCACGCCGATATCTCCCACGCTCTGGAACAGCACGAGATGTTATTTGAAGCAGAACTGTAACTATAACATTTAATGATGTTAAGTAATGTATTCAGGAAATCCCTAAACTGACCGAAGCAGAGAGTGACTGGTCTTGCTGGACTTCATCCTCTTCATCCTCCTCCTCATCCTGAACATGTGTTTTGCCATCCGTCCTAGGAGTCTTAGACGGCTTTACAACATTGTGGACACAAGATTTCCTCTTATTCATGGCAGAAAGATGTCCAGCCTAGAAGAAAGGAGCACAAAAACACATCAGCATGCATCTGGAAGCATTTCTAACACACTTTATCTGCTTAACTTCTGAACAGTTTTATTAAACATGATATTTTAAACAAGAGAGTTCATATTTGATGTCAGAAGCTACTTTACAATGTCACTGAAATACATGAATAAGCACAGATGCTGCATCACAAAGAGGAACAATAGATGCGCTTGCGAACATGCCAACAACTACGAAAACAACTCAACTGCCACAGATGAACAGGTGTACAGCCAAGACAAAAGTGCATTAGAACCGCACACGGACACCGTTTAACATTCATTTAATCACGTGTATGATTGTACTTACCTATTCCCCCGCATCTGGAAAGTGAATGTGTTATTGAGGACTTCCTGGTTGACAGATGGCGCGCGGCTACAACAAACTCCACCCTCCTAACATGACTGTAAAACTTCAGGACACCAGTGCTTATTTATGCTGCATAAATATGTCCATAAACGTTCTTTGTAGAATATTAGAATCGCAAATTACCACATTAACCGTTTTATTTTTGCTAAAATGTAATTTTAGTACTTTACACAAGCTGATTTCCTACAAACAGTGTACATAGTTTTTCTATGATGATTAGTAACTTTTAACGGTCCATGACAGTTAATTGTGGCTAATGAAACGTTACCACAGTTTTACAATAGTAACTTGTGTTGTTGTGGAAAAGACAACACAATAGGTTGTATAGGTTTATTTTAATTATTTAATTATAAAAGCATATTTTAAATAAAAAATAACATTTAAAGATCATATTCAATTAACAATTAAACTCCGCCCACCACGATGGCAACTGCAGAACACAAGATCCAGGGGGCGTGGCCAGATCTAGATCCAACTCCTCCCACCTTACATATACCTGAACCTACCCGTCTCCACCCCTCCTGGATCTGCAGCGAGGGGCTACTTCAGTGTTCCTCCAATCTTTCCCTGGAGGTCCAATCTGCTGCAGAGTTTAGCTCCAATCCTGATCAAATCTACCTGTGATTTTCTAATGACCTTGAAGTCTCTAATTAGCATGTTCAGGTGTGTTTGATTAGGGTTAGAGCTCATCTCTGCAGGATGGAGACAAAGACCAGCCTGGTCAAAAACAAATCCCGCACACTATGCTAAAGGTTTTTGTAAATGTTTATACATTTTTTGATACCTTTTGCATAGATAGTGTGCGGGATTTGTTTTTAAGATCATACGTATTAAAACGTACCGTTTAAAATACAACTTGCGCCAAAGAGCATGATAATCATGCGTTCTTCACGTGACCCGCGTTCTGAACTGACGTAGACCAGATTGATTCGTTAAAACATCCGGTGGCGTGTTTTGAAATGCGTTCGTGTTTAGTTGACTTTATAAGCACTGTAAAATCAGTCGTGTATATGGTGGGGAGAAATTCACGCTGGTAAGTTTTCATTGAAGAATTTATCGTTTGTTAAGAGCAGAGATTGAATCGACGAGTTTAAACGGGTTTTAGGTTCAAGCCCTAAGGGCTTGATCCACGAGCCATTCAATAAACCACGAGATTTCTAGCTTTGGATAACGGCAGCTAAATTATTTAAATTACTAGCTTATTTTTTTGGTCATGGTTTTTGCAATGGCAGATACAGATGTGTGGCTTACCTCTGTTGTGGGCCATTTCACTGAATGGGTGCCATTTGCTTCCAAAACTCTTAAAAATATATATTTTCTATCTTTTTTTTTAAAGACTCAATCTAGTATTACACATTTAACTATTTACAATATGTACTGGTCCATTTCAGGCAACTTTATTTAATTTTTTACACAATTTGTAAGCGGAAGATGGATGCATTTTTCTCAGTCCTGTTACTGTCGTAGCAAAAAGAGCAAGGGATGGATTCCTTCATTTTAGTCAATGAGGCTCGAGAAGCAGAGTTCCAGAAGTCAAAATATGACTTTATTAAGCAAAGTAACAAAGCCGAGATGACAGGCACTGCATCTGAATCTCTGTCTGTCCGCTCATCCATTGTATACCTGTTGCACTGCCCAAACTTGGGAGTTCCGGTTTTTAATTGGCTATGCTTATCTGGTTTGCCACAGTTAATCTATTAGCGCACCTGGTCCATCTTTAAGGGTGGCATTTTTGGCTGAATCAGCCCTTTTGTTTAAAAACCTTGGGCAGCAGTCTCATGAGAAAAACCTTGGGCAGCAGTCTCATGAGAACAACCTTGGGCAGCAGTCTCATGAAAAAACCTTGGGCAGCAGTCTCATGAGAAAAACCTTGGGCAGCAGTCTCATGAGAAAAACCTTGGGCAGCAGTCTCATGAGACTTACATCAAACCTGTTTACATGTTTTTGTCATATTCTGGGCATTCTCCTAAAGTTTCTAGGGTTATTTAATTTCACTGATACACTCCATTGTAAAGTACTAGTGCTGCCCAATAGATTGGAATAATTCAATATATTGATCAGTTTATGGATTACATTCTTGAACATACATCATATTTTGAGTAAAATAATACTATATTGAGTAAATATCATATTATAAAGTAAAATAACACAATATTACCAAAAAGCATGTTTAAAAATGTCAACAAAATCCTTAATTTCCCCCTCAGACAGATGTTTATTTTAAAGAAATTGTTGGTTTCATGGTCAAAAAATATTATTGTTATCATAAAAAAATCGCAAATTTATCTAAACTAGTTCTATTTTTCTAAAGTACACAAACCATTTATTTTTTCATTTTAAAGGTGACTCAAACCTCAAGCTTATACATTTTCTATGATGTAATAACAATTTATTAAACTGTGGGATAAATTAAGGACCAAACTTAATAAAAAAAAATAGTGGTTTAACTTTATTTCTTTTAAGAAAAAAACTATTTAGTAACCGGAATGAAATGGGTAACAGGAAGGAGTATCCATTATATTAGTATACAGGTTTGACTACACATGATGTTTTAATGCCCGCATATAGTGAAAGTGTTAAACATTGACTATTAAATCTAGTGGTCTGCAGAGGATTTTATTTAGGGGTGAAGGATGGGTTATAAGATGAGATATAAATACCGAAATAATTATAAATATTAAAGTAAAATTGATATTAACAATAATAAACTTAAATAATATATTTTTATATTTTGATTTCTTATATCGCAGCTCACACTCAAACGCCATACAATATACGAGTCTAATACATAATTGCCACAGGACAAAAATTACAAGTACATTTTCTGTCATATTTGCAGGAGTGCAATATAAAATGCAGGAACAACCATAGGTTTTCTCTGGGCAAAAGCATTGTCTCAGTGTGGATAGAAGGCCAAAACTTTGAGAAAATTCTGCATTTTCAAATGTATCTAGATTAATATGGAAGTAGCCTAATATTTACATGAATAATACATCTTATGACACTACTCACTCCTGTTACTTTTACTCCGTTACTATTTATTACTAGGGCTGGGCGATAAAACGATAACGATATGTATCGCGATAGACACGTGAGCGATATCAATAAAAAATGTGTTCGATAAAACGTTCGATATTTTTATTCTTCGTCGGAAGAAAACAGCGGTTGCGAAGCAAGTTTGGTTGCATTAACAAAGGCACTCGCTCTCTGGTAACCTAGCAACGTAGGGAGTGACACGCTAACAGCCAATCATGTAACAGTATCATGTTTGGTTGCGCCATATCGTTGTCTCGTGCTGGTCTGCTGGATTCATTTTCATAAGCAGAAAATGAGTGCCGCAGCGAGCAAGAAAATTGTAAATAAAAGAGGAAAAGTCAGCTCGCCTGTATGGCAGTTTTTGGATATTATAAGTCTGACCGTAGTCAGACCAATGTCGTCTGCAAGCCATGGAGAGGTACTGCATCAGTGCCTTGTGACAAAGAATCTAAACGGTACAAAGATATAACGGAGGCAGTGGCATATCATATAGCCAAAGACATGCTTCCGCTCCGCTTAGATAATTGTTAAGTTTTCATTGTGACTTTAGACTTATGTTTACATTTTAATTATTTGAGTTTTCCATGGTAGTTGACATTTCTGTCTTAACAACTGAGGGGATTATGATCAGAGAAAGGTTAAGCTTAAAATAAAAATGTTTAAATGTAGTTTTCTCCTGGTCCTTATTTTAAATGGGTCATAAAAAATATCAATAATTATCGATATCGACCGATATGAAACACTGATATCGTGATACAGTTTTCAGCCATATCGCCCAGCCCTATTTATTACATACATTGATTAAATGCTATAATGAAAAAAAAGTGACAACAAATGTCAGTTTGACAAGTTGAGTCTGTGCGCAAACCACAAAGTCCAAACAAAGTTAATGTGTTTTGTGGCCTACCGTGTGCTTTGAAAGATACTGTACGTCGTACACTGTCCAACGGGTTTGAGACACAAATAAATGATAGTTTACTGTTATATCCTTACCAGTAGCCTATTTCAGTTTTGCATAAAGGCTATTCCTATTAGCAAGTAAAAGGTTTATTTTAAACATCATAGTTTTCATCGAATGAGGATATATTTGTATTCATAACCTTCAATTGGTACTTTTTTGAGTGATCCGCATTAAGCAAGTTGTAGAATAACTTTTTTTTTCCTCTCCTTCACTAAAATACACACGTTTTATTTTTTAATTGTTTTGTCTCAATTGAATGTTGGAAAAAAGCCCAAGTGAAGATTGTTTCATTTTTTTTAAGTAACATGATGAGTAAATTACACTTAATTTATGGGTCAACTGTTCTTTTAATAATCAGTTATTCTCTCTTATTATTCTTTTTTTCTCTCTCTCTAGATGTTCCCTGTTTCTGCTCTTTAATTTTTTTGAGAGGCCAGACTCTCAACCAAGATGTGTTCAATTCCCGGTGTGCCAAACGTTGGATCCAGTACTACTGTTCAGATCACAAGAGTCAATTTAAACCAACAAACTTTCTTAGTAGAATTTGTAGCTAGTTTAAATTACGGGCAAGAGAGCAGGAAAGCATATCAACAATGTAAAAAAGACACTGAAGTCCCTAGAAAATGGCTGCATACTTTTGAAGGCAAACCTGGAGAAGTTTGCTTAGTATATGAAGACAGAACTTGGCACAGAGCAAGGATACTTTCAAAGTCTGAACATGAATACAAGTTGTTCCTAATTGACGATGGTGAATTGCTTTGGGCCTCAAGTGAAATTTTGACAAAATGTCCACGCGACCTTTCCAGTCTACCTCCCAAAGTAGAGCTTTGCATACTGGCCAATGTATCACCTCTGTGTCTTGAAAGTGCATGGTCTGTGGCTGCTTCAAAGTTCATCCAAACTTTGTGTGGGAAAGACATCTCTGGGTGTGTTCGGGATGTGATAATGCCATCCAGAATCATCATTCTTGACATTCCAAGCATATCCAAACAAATGTATGAACTTGGATTCGCTAGAAAGATGCCCAATGAAGACTTCAAACGCCTTGTAATGCATTCACTGCATTTGCCAAGCAGAAACCCTTCCATGCAGACTGACCTTGTGACTACAAATGGTCCGCAGGAGCATGCCAGTGACCCTGACAAGTTGCATCAATACTTGTATCCGGAGTTGTTGCCTGGAACAATTGAGATCGTAACTGTGACACAAGTTATTCATCCATTGAAAATCTATTGCAAATTGCATGTCTTTTCACAAGAGCTCAAGAAATTAAGCGATCAGCTCCATGAATGCTATGAAGACTCTTTCTCTGCTCAGATGCCAATGCTGCTGTATGACGGGTCTCCATGTGCAACCAAAGGCAGTGATGGCAAGTGGTATCGATCTATACTTCAGCAGAACAGCGTCTCCGATGTTATCAAGGTCTTTCATGTAGATTATGGAATTGGAGATTTTGTTAAACTTTGCAATATCAGACCTTTATCTCCAAGGTTCTTCAAATTGCCAGTTGTCACCTTTGCATGCTCTCTACATGGTGTCATTGACAAAGGCATTGGATGGAGGATGGAACAGATAGATTATCTGAAATCTGTTGTACTGGATCAAATCCTTGTTGGAAAATTTGAGCATCACAGTGCGAACGAGGGTGTCTATTATATAACGCTTTATGGAAATGACAATGTGAATGTAAACGACACTTTTGGCCACAGAGAGCAGTGTTTGTCAGTGACTGAGAGGATTTGTGATGACCAAACTCTCAAAACTCTCAACAAAGTGGCACACAAATATATGTATGAGAGAAATGTGCCTGTACGTTCTCTTACTTCAACCGCTTTAACCGGGTGCTCTGATTCTCTTGAAGATGTCACTGTAGCCAAAACTGGGAAAAGCCTACAGCCCTCAGAGGCGTGTTGCTCATTGAATTCCGCTGCAGCTCCACCTTTTCAGAATGAAGCATATGTTGTTTCACACCCCAAAACTGAAGTGGGTGCAAAGGAGAAGGTTCAAATAACCTATGTCCAAAGTGTAAACCACTTCTATGGCCATTTTGCAGAGAATGCTGATACGGTTAGGAAAATGACCAAAGATATCCAACAACTTTGCTGCAAGCCACCACAAGCAAAGTTTTTAATCTACCCTAAGATGATGTGTGTTGCTAAATACGCCGATGGCCTGTGGCACAGAGGACAAATTGAATCGACGCATCCGAAAATACTTGTCCAATTTGTAGACTATGGTGACCTGGTGGTTTTGGATGAATCTGATATTCTGCCACTTCCTCCAAAGGCTAATGCAATTGCATCCATTCCGATTCAGGCTGTTCAGTTTGAACTTTTCAATGTAACATTACCTGAGCCGTGTGAGCTTAATGAGTGGTTTAAAAACTACGCTACAGACTGCACGTTCTCTGTCATTGTGAAACAAAATTCTTCAGGCAAACTATCAGTGGAGATGAATGATGAGAATACTAACCTGAACTCAAAAATTAAAGAGCAGTGGAACCAAAAGTCCAAAACAAAAGGGTCTACTATCAGCAAAGGAATGGAAAAGGCTCGTACTTTCATTAGGTCTTCAGAAGGTATGGAGTCTAAAGCGGTGAGACACAATTTCAGCACTACATCACAAGCACATGAGAAGACCTCTAAGAAAGTCCCAAAAGCAGCTGTTCAAGGCACATGGGAAATAAATGTCCAGACTGTTACTATTCACACGACTGGACACAGTAGAGCTAGGTCTAATGATTTACAGCAACCAGCGTCGTGTCATTATCCAAGGCTCGGCGATCTTCCCTCGAAAACCTTGGATGCAGGATATGTTTCAGACATCTTTGTTTCACATTGTAATAGTCCATCAAGTTTCTTTGTACAATTGGCAAGTGATGAAGATGAAATATTTTCCCTTCTTGACAAACTTAATTCTGCTCAGTTAAGTGATGCACAAGTTGAACTAGACCTGTTGCAGTCAGGTGACCTGGTGGTAGCTGAATATCCTGCTGATGGGGCCTGGTACCGTGCTGTTGTTCAAAACAAGACAAATGGCATGGTTCAAGTACAGTTTATTGACTTTGGCAATGAGGCAACACTCTTGCCCCTTAAAATAAGGCAACTGGGCAAGCAGTTCCTCAGCACCCCCATGTTCGGTATTCATTGCACACTTGGAGATGGTAGAAGAGGAAAAAGAACTTGGACCCAGGAAGAGATAATGAATTTCAAAAAAGCAGCCGGTGAAAATGGTGAGAAGAAAATTAGATGCAAGTTCATCCGAGGGGACGTATCGGCTTGGATTGTCAGTTTAGATCTTGAGGAAGGGTCTTTGTTTAATGCTGCTCTCAAACCAGGTGATCAAACCAAATCCCAAATGCACTGCAATGAAGATACCCATCTGTTAGCATTCAAGGAACCAGCTGTAACTCAAGGACAAATTGTGGACGCGTATGCTTCATCTATTGTTGGACCAAATTATTTCTGGTGCCAGTTCAGAAACTCGGAGGATCTTGACAAAATCTCCCTGCTTGCACAAGAAATTGGAAACTCTAGTCAAGCAAAACCAATTCAGCCAGATCAATTATGCCAGGGACCTTGCCTGGCACTTTTTTCTGACCAGCTGTGGTACCGTGCACAGGTTATCAATACACATTCTAAAACAGTCTCTGTTCTTTTTAGAGATTATGGAAACGAGTGTGAAATTGATATGAACTTGGTTAAATCCCTACCCACCAAGCTCTTGGAAAGCCCACCCCAAGCATTTCTTTGTCAGTTAGAGGCTTTGGGGTCTGTAGATGGGACTTGGAGCGATGCTGCAGCTGACAAATTCTTTGAGCTTCTGGTGGATGAACCATTAAAAGTGACTATTCAGAATACAGGAATGTCCTCTGACCTTCCAAACTGTCCTCAGTATAAAGTACTTGTTGAATGTAATGGACTTATAGTTAACAATCTTATGAAAGATTACTGGTGTGATCCCGAACCTCAAGTTTGTAGCGAAGTGACAAAGGACAGTTTTGGAGTAACAAGCTCTGAAACTGTTCAAAAAGAGAACGTTCTCAAGCTTAACTCTGGAAAGTTAAATGGCGGAGCATCAGATTATGTAAACCCTGACCTTCATAGCTTTGACCCTCAGATTTCACAAAACAAATTAGCTGCAACCGAGACCCAAGAGCAAAGCATTACATGCCCAACATTGACTTTAGGAGTTGGAAACACGATGGTTCCTGAAATATCAGTGCAGTGTTTACCTCAAGCTGTAGATCTTCCTCCACGTATGATCGAGCAAGGTAAGGTGTCTAAAGTTTATGTTTCGCACATCAACAGCCTTACAAATTTTTTTGTTCAACTGGTAGAAGATGAGAATACATTATTCTCCCTCACCGAGCTAATGAATTCCCATCAGCCATCAGAGAAAGATGAAATTCATGCATCCAGTGTTCAACAGGGAAGTTTGGTGAAGGCCATGTTTCCTGAAGATGATTCCTGGTATCGTGCTGTCGTAAAGAACACGACCGAAAATGACAAGATCCAGGTAGAATTCATAGATTTCGGAAATGAGGCAACTGTTTCTCTCCTTAAAATTCGCCGACTTGATGAGCAGCTACTGTCTTACCCGAGGTTCAGCATTCACTGCAGTCTAGATGATCGATTCAAGGTGCAGAAGGGAATGAAGGAGCAGATATTTCTCTTTAAAACAATATTCAGTGAAGCTGGTGAGAAAAAACTGTCTTGCAAGTTTATCAAAGAAGATGGAATCACTTGGGAAGTTAAAATGATTCCCAGTGGCATAACGTCAGATTCAAGTGAGAAATGGGATAGTTTATACTTCAATGCATCACAGGTAGTGTCTGAAACTGTGAAGGAGACATTCCAGCTACTCTTCAAGAATTCAGATGTCTCTTTGGGACAGACAGTAGAAGCCTTTGCATCATGTATTGTTGGACCAGATTACTTCTGGTGCCAGTTTTCGAACTCTGAAATACTCGATCAAATCACCCTTGCTGCCCAACAATATGGAAACTCTAGTGAGACACAGCCAATTAAGCTGGATAATTTGGCTCCTGGAAGCCCGTGCCTGGCTCGTTTCTGTGACGATCAGATGTGGTATCGTGCGCAGGTTATTGATAAATGCACAAACAGTGTATCTGTCCTTTTTGTTGATTTTGGAAACGAGTCTGAATCTAGTGAAGGCTCTGTTAAGGCACTGCCTTGTGACTTGCTGGAAAGTCCACCTCAAGCTTTTCTGTGTCGGCTGGAAGGGTTTGATCCTTCCAAGGGATCTTGGGACAGTGAAACTACTGATCATTTCTATGAGCTCTTGGTGGATAAACCTCTGGAAGTGACCGTGCAGTGCATTGAGCGTACAAGTGATCTTAACAGCCCTCCGTATTATGTTAAAGTTGAGTCTCCACAATGTCTTGTAAATGAGCTCATGACAAAATTTTGGAGCGGTTCAGCACAAAATGATCAGAACTCTTCTGATGTGATTGAATCCTGTGAAAAACCCATTGCATCAACATCTGATCAAATTGTTTTAGATGATAAAGCAATTGCGAGCCTTGCAGTCTCTACAGAGGATATGCACACAATTGAATCTCATGGTGCAGAACAACATGGAGCTAATCAGATTGAACCATTAGAAGTAAAAGGTGTCTTCCATAGTGTACCTGAAAACAAGGTGGATGATCAGCTTGATGAAGCAGATGTGATTGCTGCTGTAACAAATTCTGATGTCACTGCTGATGATGATCCTATAGAGATTAATTCAGATTTAGAAATCCATGAAGTATGTCATGAATCTGAAGATGGAGTTCCTGTTGTATCAGCTGAGCAAATGCTGCTGGACACAAAGGAAAGTAGTAAAGATGTAGAAGATGGAGGATCTGAAAAAGGTTTGTATGTTTCTGTACCTGATTATTCTTCATGTGGGAAAGAAAATTGATTTTGAAGACTTTAGTCACAGGCATGTTTTGCTTACAATGCTTATTTATTTATTCAGAGGACAACCTGACAACGGCAAGCAGAAGTACAGATTGGGTATCTGGTTTAGAACATCCAATGTTACCCATGGTATTTGCTTTTTTGTTTTTGCTTTTTTCTTTGGTATGTGGGTTTTAATGAGTAATCTTTATATATACATATATATATATGACTGTTTTCTTCATTATTTTGTAGATTTGCACTGAAGATTCATGTGGCTCTGTTAAGTGCATCTGCAAATGAACATAATTTTAAACTTTATTCAATGTGAAAAGGAATATTATTTTTTTTTCATTGGGAACATGAATGTAAACTGATAAATATTTGTTTCAAACAGCCTTTGAAAGATTAGATTTTTATTTTCCGTGTTGCTTGTCATGTTTCTTGTCATTTTAAAAGCTTGTCTGATTGCATTGTTTGGTTTTGTTGATACCCCGGTTTATCTTGTAGATGCTAAGGTAGTATTTATAATACTTATTTTCTGATTTTTTTTTATGCCGTTTATACACAAGTAATTGTAAATTTAAATGATGATTGTTCAGAAAGCACAAGCATTTCAGACCACAGTCCTGCTCTTCCTTCACTCCGAAGTCTGTAGTAGTTTTTTTTCTCCTTATTGTGCAATAGTGTGTACGGTGTAGTCATTTTTCTTTATCTTGATGTATTTGAAAAAATGTTTATTGGAATAAAACCTGTTCATAGAATTGCGTTTGTGTTGCTGTGGTTGATTTGACATTTTTAAAGGTGGAAAATTGTTATAGATGGGAAGTTATCACACTTTTTTCATAACACTGCAATTTTTAAACTGCTAAAAATGTAATTTTATGTGTACTTGACAATTTAGTTAAGATGTTTTTCTAATACACCGTGTTTGTTCTAATGCGTGAGTGTTTGTTTTTACTCACAATCTTCTGCTGTAATTTGCTGGGTTTCAATGAATACACTACACACGCTACAGTAAATAGGCTAAATGTGCAATCTTGACACTCGAAAATAAATGTACAGTAAACTACGTAAGTGAATCACTGGGTGTGTGTGTGTGTTAGCATTTTTATAATGGACGTCCCTATTGTTTCTCATTTCTTGGTATCCTCGGTAGAGGTTATGCTTGTGGTTTAGCATGAGACATTCTTTCTCAATAAATCCTTCGACGAGCAGCATTCAGATCTAATGGCCGTTTTAGATTTTATCTGAACTAAAATATTTGTGCATTAAAATGCATACAAATATATAAATTCAGCGAAATGGTACGTGACACGCAAATGTAAATACACCCAAACAATCAAAACATTTTAGAAGTCTCAGGTGGCTATGATTGGTCCAAAATCAACTTCGTTGAGAAAAGTAACATGTATCACGTGACAACGCCGTGTGTATGCTGCTACAGTTATTCTGTACGGTAATGTAGCCCAAAATAGACATTAAATTGAAAATATTTAATGAACATTTGTTTACTTTGATTAATTGATATTTAGATGTTTATTTAAAACTTTTTTTCTATTGGTAAAAAGCCCGCTGTCGAGTTGCTGTGGTAACAAGTCAAGCGAGAAAAGCAACACAGAGACGGGTTTCAGAGAGCGGTTAAAAAGATGACCGAGTTGCATCAGGCAGCAGCTGCTGGAGATTATGATTTAGTGGAAGAAATTGTGAAGAGAAATTCGTGTGACCCTAATCAGAAAGACTTGGACTGGAACAAGAAGACCCCGCTGCACTGGGCAGCATCCAAAGGCAGGTTATAGTTGGCCTACTTTCAGGCCCAAAAAGTGCTGTTTTATTCAAAATGTATACAAAACAATCATTATTATAACTTAATATTCTTTCGCAAATGACAATTCAACAAACTAGTAGTATGAAAGTCTTGTAATGTCAAGAATATGACCGCGGTCAAGCCAGCCGCAGTTCAGAAAAACACGGTCAAGCCAGCCGCGATTGAAATTGACGTGCGCGTGTATTACAATGACTACGGTAATCACAGGAACAACACAGAGGAGACGCGCTTTTAGAGCGCTTTTCTTCTAGACGCCCAGAACTGAGATATAATGACATTTTTCGCGATTTTTTTTTTTGTATATCTGCTTTAATATTTGTGTTATTTATTGGTGTCTTTGACGGTTCTGTATTACTATATTTTTCTACATTTCAAATCTGCAGGATTCATAGAAAAGGAGATATGGGACATTAATCAATTTAGAGGGGTATAAAGACACCATTTCTAATAAGTACTAGAAATGAATGGTCAGTTCTTATATAGGACGTCCCATACTATATTCACACCTCATATGAAACTATATTACTGCAGCGTTTTCAAGAAATGAGACATTATTCGATTTAGAGGACTATAAAGACACAATTTCTAATAAGTACTAGAAATTAATGGTCAGTTCTTATATAGGACGTCCCATACTATAAGCACACCTCATATGAAACCATATTACTGCAGCGTTTTTGAGATATGGGACATTAATACATTTAGAGGGGTATAAAGACACCATTTCTAATAAGTACTAGAAATTAATGGTCAGTTCTTATAGAGGACATCCCATACTATATTCACACCTCATATGAAACCATTTTACTGCAGCGTTTTCAAGATATGGGACATTACTACCCTTTAGAGAGCTATAAAGACCCCATTTCTAATAAGTACAAGAAATGAATGGTCAGTTCTTATACAGGACATCCCATACTATATGCACACCTCATATGAAACTATATTACTGCAGCGTTTTCAAGAAATGAGACATTATTCGATTTAGAGGACTATAAAGACACAATTTCTAATAAGTACTAGAAATTAATGGTCAGTTCTTATATAGGACGTCCCATACTATAAGCACACCTCATATGAAACCATATTACTGCAGCGTTTTTGAGATATGGGACATTAATACATTTAGAGGACTATAAAGACACAATTTCTAATAAGTACTAGAAATTAATGGTCAGTTCTTATATAGGACGTCCCATACTATAAGCACACCTCATATGAAACCATATTACTGCAGCGTTTTTGAGATATGGGACATTAATACATTTAGAGAGCTATAAAGACCCCATTTCTAATAAGTACAAGAAATGAATGGTCAGTTCTTATACAGGACATCCCATACTATATGCACACCTCATATGAAACCATATTACTGCAGCGTTTTCAAGAAATTAGACATTATTCGATTTAGAGGACTATAAAGACACAATTTCTAATAAGTACTAGAAATTAATGGTCAGTTCTTATATAGGACGTCCCATACTATAAGCACACCTCATATGAAACCATATTACTGCAGCGTTTTTGAGATATGGGACATTAATACATTTAGAGGGGTATAAAGACACCATTTCTAATAAGTACAAGAAATGAATGGTCAGTTCTTATACAGGACATCCCATACTACATGCACACCTCATATGAAACCATTTTACTGCAGCGTTTTCCATAAATGGGACATTATTCGATTTAGAGGACTATAAAGACACAATTTCTAATAAGTACTAGAAATTAATGGTCAGTTCTTATACAGGACATCCCATACTATATGCACAACCTCATATGAAACCATTTTACTGCAGCATTTTTGAGATATGGGACATTAATACATTTTAAAGAGCTATAAAGACCTAATTTCTAATAAGTACACAAAATGAATGGTCAGTTCTTATATGGGACACCCCATACTATAAGCACACCTCATATGAAACCATATTACTGCAGCGTTTTTGAGATAAGGAACATTAATACATTTAGAGGGGTATAAAGACACCATTTCTAATAAGTACTAGAAATTAATGGTCAGTTCTTATATAGGACAACCCATACTATATTCACACCTCATATGAAACCATTTTACTGCAGCATTTTTGAGATATGGGACATTACTACACTTTAGAGAGCTATAAAGACACCATTTCTAATAAGTACTAGAAATTAATGGTCAGTTCTTATATAGGACATCCCATACTATATTCACACCTCATATGAAACCATTTTACTGCAGCATTTTTGAGATATGGGACATTAATACATTTAGAGGGGTATAAAGACACCATTTCTAATAAGTACTAGAAATTAATGGTCAGTTCTTATACAGGACATCCCATACTATATGCACACCTCATATGAAACCATTTTAGTGCAGCGTTTTCCATAAATGGGACATTATTCGATTTAGAGGACTATAAAGACCCAATTTTTTATAAGTACAATAAATGAATGGTCAGTTCTTATATAGGACATCCCATACTACATGCACACCTCATATGAAACCATTTTACTGCAGCTTTTTTGAGATATGGGACAGTAATACACTTTAGAGTGCTATCAAGACCTAATTTCTAATAAGTACACAAAATGAATGGTCAGTTCTTATATGGGACGTCCCATACTATATGCACTCCTCATATGAAACCATTTTACTGCAGCATTTTTGAGATATGGGACATTAATACATTTTGAGGACTATAAAGACACCATTTCTAATAAGTACAAGAAATGAATGGTCAGTTCTTATATAGGACATCCCATACTACATGCACACCTCATATGAAACCATTTTACTGCAGCATTTTCGAGATATGGGACATTATTTGATTTAGAGGGGTATAAACACCCAGTTTCTAATAAGTACAAGAAAAGAATGGACAGTTCTTATAGAGGACATGCCATACTATATGCACTCCTCATATGAAACCATTTTACTGCAGCGTTTCTGAGATATGGGACATTAATACATTTTAAAGAGCTCTAAAGACCTAATTTCTAATAAGTACACGAAATGAATGGTCAGTTCTTATAGAGGACATCCCATACTATATTCACACCTCATATGAAACTATTTTACTGCAGCATTTTTGAGATATGGGACATTAATACATTTAGAGGGGTATAAAGACACCATTTCTAATAAATACTAGAAATTAATGGTCAGTTCTTATAGAGGACATCCCATACTATATGCACACCTCATATGAAACCATATTACTGCAGCGTTTTTGAGATATGGGACATTAATACATTTAGAGGGGTATAAAGACACCATTTCTAATAAGTACACGAAATGAATGGTCAGTTCTTATACGGGACATCCCATACTATAAGCACACCTCATATGAAACCATATTACTGCAGCGTGTTTGAGATATGGGACATTAATACATTTAGAGGGGTATAAAGACACCATTTCTAATAAGTACACGAAATGAATGGTCAGTTCTTATATAGGACATCCCATACTATATTCACACCTCATATGAAACCATTTTACTGCAGCATTTTTGAGATTTGGGACATTAATACATTTTAAAGAGCTATAAAGACCTAATTTCTAATAAGTACACAAAATGAATGGTCAGTTCTTATATGGGACACCCCATACTATAAGCACACCTCATATGAAACCATATTACTGCAGCGTTTTTGAGATAAGGAACATTAATACATTTAGAGGGGTATAAAGACACCATTTCTAATAAGTACAAGAAATGAATGGTCAGTTCTTATACAGGACATCCCATACTATATGCACTCCTCATATGAAACCATTTTACTGCAGCGTTTCTGAGATATGGGACATTAATACATTTTAAAGAGCTATAAAGACCTAATTTCTAATAAGTACACGAAATGAATGGTCAGTTCTTATATGGGACATCCCATACTACATGCACACCTCCTATGAAACCATTTTACTGCAGCATTTTACATAAATTGAACATTATTCGATTTAGAGGGGTATAAAGACACCATTTCTAATAAGTACAAGAAATTAATGGTCAGTTCTTATATAGGACATCCCATACTACATGCACACCTCATATGAAACCATTTTACTGCAGCGTTTCTGAGATATGGGACATTAATTCATTTAGAGGACTATAAAGACCCCATTTTTAATAAGTACAAGAAATGAATGGTCAGTTCTTATATGGGACGTCCCATACTATATGCACTCCTCATATGAAACCATTTTACTGCAGCATTTTTGAGATATGGGACATTAATACATTTTGAGGACTGTAAAGACACCATTTCTAATAAGTACTAGAAATTAATGGTCAGTTCTTATAGAGGACATCCCATACTATATGCACACCTCATATGAAACCATTTTACTGCAGCGTTTTCCATAAATGGGACATTATTCGATTTAGAGGGGTATAAAGACACCATTTCTAATAACTACAAGAAATTAATGGTCAGTTCTTATATAGGACATCCCATACTACATGCACACCTCATATGAAACCATTTTACTGCAGCGTTTTCCATAAATGGGACATTATTCGATTTAGAGGGGCATAAAGACACCATTTCTAATAAGTACAAGAAATTAATGGTCAGTTCTAATATAGGACATCCCATACTACATGCACACCTCATATGAAACCATTTTACTGCAGCGTTTTCCATAAATGGGACATTATTCGATTTAGAGGGGTATAAAGACACCATTTCTAATAAGTGCAAGAAATTAATGGTCAGTTCTAATATAGGACATCCCATACTACATGCACACCTCATATGAAACCATTTTACTGCAGCGTTTCTGAGATATGGGACATTAATACATTTAGAGGGGTATAAAGACACCATTTCTAATAAGTACAAGAAATTAATGGTCAGTTCTTATATGGGACATCCCATACTATATGCAATCCTCATATGAAACCATTTTACTGCAGCGTTTCTGAGATATGGGACATTACTACACTTTAGAGAGCTATAAAGACCCCATTTCTAATAAGTACTAGAAATTAATGGTCAGTTCTTATACAGGACATCCCATACTTTATGCACACCTCATATGAAACCATTTTACTCAGAAACGCTGCAGTAAAATGGTTTCATATGAGGAGTGCATATAGTATGGCATGTCCTCTATAAGAACTGTCCATTCTTTTCTTGTACTTATTAGAAACTGGGTGTTTATACCCCTCTAAATCAAATAAAGTCCCATATCTCGAAAATGCTGCAGTAAAATGGTTTCATATGAGGAGTGCATATAGTATGGGACGTCCCATATAAGAACTGACCATTAATTTCTAGTACTTATTAGAAATGGTGTCTTTATAGTCCTCAAAATGTATTAATGTCCCATATCTCAAAAATGCTGTAGTAAAATGGTTTCATATGAGGTGTGCATATAGTATGGGATGTCCTGTATAAGACCTGACCATTCATTTATTGTACTTATTAGAAATGGGGTCTTTATAGCTCTCTAAAGTGTAGTAATGTCCCATATCTCAGAAACGCTGCAGTAAAATGGTTTCATATGAGGTGTGCATGTAGTATGGGATGTCCCATATAAGAACTGACCATTCATTTCTTGTACTTATTAGAAATGGGCTCTTTATACCCCTCAAAATTTAATAATGTCTAATTTCTTGAAAACGCTGCAGTAATATGGTTTCATATGAGGAGTGCATATAGTATGGGACGTCCTATATAAGAACTGACCATTCGTTTCGTGTACTTATTAGAAATGGTGTCTTTATACCCCTCTAAATGTATTAATGTCCCATATCTCAAAAACACTGCAGTAATATGGTTTCATATGAGGTGTGAATATAGTATGGGATGTCCTCTATAAGAACTGACCATTAATTTCTAGTACTTATTAGAAATGGTGTCTTTATACCCCTCTAAATGTATTAATGTCCCATATCTCAGAAACGCTGCAGTAAAATGGTTTCATATCAGGAGTGCATATAGTATGGGACGTCCTATATAAGAACTGACCATTCATTTCTTGTACTTATTAGAAACCTGGTGTTTATACCCCTCTAAATCGAATAATGTCCCATTTCTTGAAAACGCTGCAGTAATATGGTTTCATATGAGGTGTGCTTATAGTATGGGGTGTCCCATATAAGAACTGACCATTAATTTCTTGTACTTATTAGAAATGGTGTCTTTATAGTCCTCAAAATGTATTAATGTCCCATATCTTAAAAAAGCTGCAGTAAAATGGTTTCATATGAGGTGTGCATATAGTATGGGATGTCCTGTATAAGAACTGACCATTCATTTCTTGTACTTATTAGAAATGGGGTCTTTATAGCTCTCTAAATTGTAGTAATGTCCCATATCTCAGAAACGCTGCAGTAAAGTGGTTTCATATGAGGTGTGCATGTAGTATGGGATGTCCCATATTAGAACTGACCATTCATTTCTTGTACTTATTAGAAATGGGGTCTTTATACCCCTCAAAATTTAATAATGTCTCATTTCTTGAAAACGCTGCAGTAATATGGTTTCATATGAGGAGTGCATATAGTATGGGACGTCCTATATAAGAACTGACCATTAATTTCGTGTACTTATTAGAAATGGTGTCTTTTTATTCCTCAAAATGTATTAATGTCCCATATCTCAAAAATGCTGCAGTAATATGGTTTCATATGAGGTGTGCATATAGTATGGGATGTCCCATATAAGAACTGACCATTAATTTGGTGTACTTATTAGAAATGGTGTCTTTATCTTCCTCAAAATGTATTAATGTCCCATATCTCAAAAATGCTGCAGTAAAATGGTTTCATATGAGGTGTGCATATAGTATGGGATGTCCTGTATAAGAACTGACCATTCATTTCTTGTACTTATTAGAAATGGGGTCTTTATAGCTCTCTAAAGTGTAGTAATGTCCCATATCTCAGAAACGCTGCAGTAAAATGGTTTCATATGAGGTGTGCATATAGTATGGGATGTCCTCTATAATAACTGACCATTAATTTCTAGTACTTATTAGAAATGGTGTCTTTACAGTCCTCAAAATGTATTAATGTCCCATATCTCAAAAATGCTGCAGTAAAATGGTTTCATATGAGGAGTGCATATAGTATGGGACGTCCCATATAAGAACTGACCATTCATTTCTTGTACTTATTAAAAATGGGGTCTTTACAGTCCTCTAAATGTATTAATGTCCCATATCTCAAAAATGCTGCAGTAATATGGTTTCATAAGAGGAGTGCATATATTATGGGATGTCCCATATAAGAACTGTCCATTATTTTCTTGTACTTATTAGAAACTGGGTGTTTATACCCCTTAAATCAAATAATGTCACATATCTTGAAAACGCTGCAGTAATATAGTTTCATATGAGATGTGCATGTAGGATGGGATGTCCTATATAAGAACTGACCATTCATTTCTTGTACTTATTAAAAAATTGGGTATTTATAGTCCTCTAAATCGAATAATGTCCCATTTATGGAAAACGCTGCAGTAAAATGGTTTCATATGAGGTGTGCATATAGTATGGGATGTCCTATATGAGAACTGACCATTAATTTCTTGAACTTATTAGAAATGGTGTCTTTATACCCCTCTAAATGTATTAATGTCCCATATCTTAAAAATGCTGCAGTAAAATGGTTTCATATGAGGTGTGCATGTAGTATGGGATGTCCTATATAAGAACTGACCATTCATTTCGTGTACTTATTAGAAATTAGGTCTTTATACCCCTCAAACTTGAATAATGTCTCATTTCTTGAAAACGCTGCAGTAATATGGTTTCATATGAGGTGTGAATATAGTATGGGACGTCCTATATAAGAACTGACCATTCATTTCTTGTACTTATTAGAAACCTGGTGTTTATACCCCTCTAAATCGAATAATGTCCCATTTCTTGAAAACGCTGCAGTAATATGGTTTCATATGAGGTGTGCTTATAGTATGGGGTGTCCCATATAAGAACTGACCATTAATTTCTAGTACTTATTAGAAATGGTGTCTTTATAGTCCTCAAAATGTATTAATGTCCCATATCCCAAAAATGCTGCAGTAAAATGGTTTCATATGAGGTGTGCATGTAGTATGGGATGTCCTATATAAGAACTGACCATTAATTTCTTGTACTTATTAGAAATTAGGTCTTTATACCCCTCAAAATTTTATAATGTCTCATTTCTTGAAAACGCTGCAGTAATATGGTTTCATATGAGGAGTGCATATAGTATGGGACGTCCTATATAAGAACTGACCATTAATTTCTAGTACTTATTAGAAATGGTGTCTTTATAGTCCTCAAAATGTATTAATGTCCCGTATCTCAAAAATGCTGCAGTAAAATGGTTTCATATGAGGTGTGCATATAGTATGGGATGTCCTGTATAAGAACTGACCATTCATTTCTTGTACTTATTAGAAATGGGGTCTTTATAGCTCTCTAACGTGTAGTAATGTCCCATATCTCAGAAACGCTGCAGTAAAATGGTTTCATATGAGGTGTGCATGTAGTATGGGATGTCCTATATAAGAACTGACCATTCATTTCGTGTACTTATTAGAAATGGTGTCTTTACAGTCCTCAAAATGTATTAATGTCCCATATCTCAAAAATGCTGCAGTAAAATGGTTTCATATGAGGTGTGCATATAGTATGGGATGTCCCATATAAGAACTGACCATTCATTTCGTGTACTTATTAGAAATTAGGTATTTTTAGCTCTTTAAAATGTATTAATGTCCCATATCTCAGAAACGCTGCAGTAAAATGGTTTCATATGAGGAGTGCATATAGTATGGGACGTCCCATATAATAACTGATTATTCATTTCTTGTACTTATTAAAAATGGGGTCTTTATACTTCTCAAAATGTATTAATGTCCCATATCTCAAAAATGCTGCAGTAAAATGGTTTCATATGAGGTGTGCATATAGTATGGGACGTTCCATATAAGAACTGACCATTAATTTCTTGTACTTATTAGAAACCTGGTGTTTATACCCCTCTAATTCGAATAATGTCCCATATCTCTTTTTCTATGAATCTTGCAATGATTTGAAAGGTAGAAAAATATAGTAATACAGAACCGTCAAAGACAAGAATAAATAACACATCTGATATTTTGTACATCTGCTATTAAAGCAGATGTACAAAAAAAAAAGATCACGAAAAATGTCATTATATCTCAGTTCTGGGCGTGTAGAAGAAAAGCGCTCTAAAAGCGCGTCTCCTCTGTGTTGTTCCTGTGATTACCGTAGTCATTGTAATACACGCGCACGTCAATTTCAATCGCGGCTGGCTTGACCGTGTTTTTCTGAACTGCGGCTGGCTTGACCGCGGTAGAATATGGTAGTTGTCCCAAGGCGGAAAACAAGTGCACTTACATAATGTTCTTAAAGTGCTCTATTTTCACGCACTAATTTTGTACTTAATATACTAAAAATGTGTACTAAAATGTGCTATTTTGAGACACCGTTAATATGAACTAAAATGTGCTTTTAAAATACTATATCTGTATTAAAAATGTGTTTAGAGACCACTTGTAGGACACTTGAACCCATCTTTCATACACTAACGTTAGTGGGTTACAGATAGTATGTTAAAACACATTTTAGTTCATATTCACTGTCTCAAAACAGCACATTTTAGTACACTTAGATGTTCTTAAGTTTATCTTAAGAAGTAGGCTAGAGAATTACTTTTAGTAGCCTATATTAAGTACAAAATTAGTGTGTAAAAATAGAGCAGTTTAAGTATGTGTGATGCTAATGCCATTTACATCTGATCTGGTTTAAGGCCAAACAGAGATGGTTCGGATATTAATTGAAAATGGAGCCAGGGCTTGTTTGAGGACGGATAATGGATGGACACCTGCACATTTTGCTGCGGAGTCTGGAAAACTAGCAATACTTCGACTCCTTCATTCCCTACACGCACCTGTAGACAAGGAGGATTCCTCTGGCGATAAACCTGTCAGGATTGCTGAAATCTATGGACATGAAGATTGTGTTCATTTTCTTAAAAAGTAAGATGTTTTGTTTTCTGAATCACATTTGTGAAATTATCAGTTCTTACTGACTGAGGCGCTTTCTGATGCTGTTTAGTCAAATAAGTGTCAATGTGATCCAAGATGTTCAATAACGGGGGGGTTCTTTACTTTCAGGGCAGAGGTTGAGAGCAGAAACTACCGGCAAATGGCAAAGTTAAATGTGCTGCCCTTAGACGATACTGATGAAGAATGGGAACAGGAGAGAAAAGAAGCCAAAAACAAGTCATTAAAATGTAGGTTTTATTAGGCCATGAGAGCAAAATACAAACTAATGGATGCTTATAGGCAACATATGCAATATATGTTGTATATCTAAATGAAATAAAAAATATAGTAAAGATAGTAAAATATAAAAGAAAGCTTGGTGGACATTAAAATTACAAGCCACCAGTTACGAGTAATACCAAGTAGGCTATATATAGACATAGAAGCTTAAATATATTTACATTAACATTTATCAGACACTTTTATCCCAAGCGACTTACAGTGCATTCAGGCTATACATTTATTATCAGTATGTGTGTTCCCTGGGAATTGAACCCATGGCCTTTACGCTGCTAACGCAATGCTCTACCACTGAGCCACAGGAACATTAATATACATAAAACTGAATAAACCATTTTCAAAAATAAAAATTAACTCATTCACTAAATTGCATGCTAAAATTCATATTCATCTATGACTTTCACAAGTTCTGAGTATTACCAAGTAGGCTATATATAGATATACAAGCATAAATATACTTACATTAATATATGTAAAATTGAATAAACCATGTTCAAAAATAAAAATTGACACATTGACTAAATCATATTCCCACATTCATTTTCATCTATAACTTGCACCAGTTTTGAGTAACACCAAGTAGTCTACAAACATACAAGTATAATTATACTTACATGAATAACGCATTCATATTCATGAAAAAACAGGAATAAACCGTTTTCAGAAAGAAAAAGAAAAATGAACTCAGTCACCCTGGCAGAAATCTAAAAACATCCATAATAAGACTAACATAACTACATCTAAATATATTGATATCCTCTGAGCTGGAATATCACAAAGAACTGTACAGTATTCTAGAAAACTATGTTTTATAGGTGATGAATGTGACAGAATTGAATCCATGAAGTTTTTCGAGTTTCATGTCTTCTCTTTCAGAAGGCACCGACTAAATGATTCACATGCGGATTTGGGATAAAAACATCATTAGAAGAAAATATGTAGACACTAAATCAAATATTATATTCTTAAGAGCACAAATGTTACCTACCTTTAATCTGTCCAATCTTTATTTTGTCATAACTGAAGATGAGCTTTCTCTTTTAGAGTGCACTGATTTCTAATGTAAGAAAATGTGGGAATGCGAGCGGTGTTATTTCATATATTTCTTGTGTTCGTAATGCTTTTGGGATCTGTAAAAGCATGTATTTCTCTCGTACATACTAACCTTGGATTGGAAACGCTTCTGAAGTGCATCACGAACCTTTGAGGAAAATGAAATATGATTTTTACAAACTAAAACCTTGCAAATGTGATCACTGATAATCAACTGATGCAAATAAATGTCATATTTTCAGTCTAAATTCCTTAAACAGTTATGATCAATCATACGTGTAGTGGGCATAGTTACCTTTTTCTCTCCCAAGCAGTTTGTCAGCAGTATCAAAAAGCCCTGCAATGACATACAATAAAATATATGAATGTACATGCACGAATGAGTTCATAAACAGATCAAGTTTTTGATGTTTGGCCCTCACCTGCAGTGAATTGAACAATGTAAATGCGTAGCTCACAATTTGGGCGTAAGGTTTTTGTGTCAGATCAAGGTACAGCATCAGAATCCCGAGGAGCCAAGTTATTCCGAGCACAGGGCTTAAGAAAAGGATTGTCTTAATCATACCCTTGGCAACGTCCTTTTGGTCCCGCGCCTTTGAATCCGACACAGTAGGAGATACTATCTTCATGATCACCACAACCAGTGTGAAAAGGTTTACTATCACAATAGTTAGGGCAGGAATTACAAAGGAAAAGATGGAGCCCTTCAACGCACTCTGATATATGAGCCAACAAGTCTCTTTGGAATAGTATTCACCTTCTGCACCGTTCTGGAAAGTAATAAAGGTTGTTGCCACACATATTAAAGGGCATACGTAACCAACAGTGATAGACAATACCAAAAAAACCTTTTTCCTCAGCTGGTCAAAGACAAAGATCATTTGGTGAAGAAGCACGATGCTTAAGCACAGCATCCAGAAGAAGACGGCGAGGAAAAAAAAGTGTTTGGTTACTGTAAGGATGGGGCACCAGTTTTGGGCGATTGCCTTCGGATCAGACGCTGCTAAAAATCCACAGTGTGCAAACAGCAAGCATAAAGAGATGTTGACTAAGGCCACGTGCCGAAAATTGGAGATGTCTGACTTTACAACTGTATCCCATACCAAAAACTCAATGATTAAACACAGAACAAGTGAGACGATGGATATTCCTAAGCCAACGTAGGTCAGTTCCTCCATATACGGAAGGGTCTCTGCATTTTTGGACATCATTATGGTGAACGCAGAGTTGTGTGAACATGTGCACAACTTTTGATTTCCTGCACCACCCCATGTACACCCCTCTGAAGACCAAGTCCCATTAATTTCATCCCAGAAAACACAATACATTTCATGATTGCGAAGTCTTTTTTCACCGTAATCGAACGTCATCTCAACAGAGATGGACTTATTCTGATTGGAATTGTCAGTATTTACAGGAGTGACTGATATCACGGTGGTCTCTAAGGGCCTGTCTTCATACTGTGGGAAAATTTCATGAAGGTTCCGGAATGCACTGACAACAACCCAATTATTTGTGCTGACGCTGGTATTAAAGGCGCCGCAATGTGCCCCTCCAGTCTTACTACAGAGTGTCAGTTTAACATTATCACGTTTAGGAGGATCCATGGTCAGATTTGAGTTTCTTAACATTTGCTCAATAGTCAGTAGATATGTTACAGGTAAAGTTGTGTTTTTATCTGCAGGATTTTCCCAGGCCTTTGTGTCATTCAAAACATTGCTTATAGAGCTGACAAAGTCCTGAAATGTAAAAACAATAAGAAAGTGAACCATGATTAGACTTTGAGCAAACACAGGGAATTGATTATTTGTCATTTTGAATGAATTATATTGCTTCAAATTAATTAGTTATTATTATAGAGATATGATTTGTTATTGGAGCCATAATTTGTGACAAACAAAACTCATTTTTAAAAACAGAAATAATTAAACTTATAGTTGTGCATTGTTGCTTTAAATTTCACTAAATGTTACTATAGCTTTGGCTTAATTCTCAAATAACAATTCTTTCTCAAAACAAGTAAAAATCTTTTTTCTTTTTTTTTTTTCACACCAGATCTTATTCATTGAATCAAATTGCAGGTGTTTTGGCACGTGTGTGAAAGTACAACTATATACAATTTGCACAATAATAATGTACATGGCTTGCTGATCAAAAATTAATAAGTTGATTGTCATACTCTACACAACTTCTAAAAATTATCTTCTAAAAAAATTTAGCCATCACAAGCAAAAAATTGTCTATTAAATTATTAAAATCTGTCATACATATAGTACAAATATCTGTTTTCTATTTACATAATATGCACATACAAACGTTCATAATCTTTTTCCATGCACTACATACTATTGACTTTTCCCAGTACATTTTTTAAAAGAATAGAATTAGAATGCAATACATCTTGACAAAACTGACAGACTGTGTCAAGACAAAAAGAATGGAATTTGTATTTAACAGACATTTCCAGGGTTGACTGCCATTGCAAAAAAAAATGTAAACGCTGAAACAGTTTGACGATATAAAAAAAACAAATAAACACTTTCATTTCAGTAGCATTGGCCAATTTACTGACACAATAACGAAAGTATGAAGAAGTACCTAATTGTTTTGGGTGAGTTTGCAATAGAGCATATGCCATAGTTGTGACAATTGCACTTATGGTTTAGAGAACGTTAGGACTGTTTCAAAAAATGAGCCAAAGTTATTGAGGAAAAACTGTAGAATACTTAAAAAACTCTAAACCATTTCACGTGTGTTCAGAAAACTATTGCAATAGATCTAAAAAATAGCCCTGTTCCCAAAGCAAATACTACTGAAGATTTTAAAGAAGAGTTAATAAGAGGGTTAACAAATAATGTCACAAAGAAACTTAAGAGAAAACATACGTACAGTCATGAGAGTATCATTCCATTGATTTAACTGCTGTTTAGATACATAGTTCATGTCTTTGAAAATAACTATAGATTCATTAATATTTGCAAATGTGCTGAATGTCTTCACAGTGGTCGATTGCTGCATTCGCCTGAAAAGTTGGTCTGCATCAATCCTAATAAGGCCAATGCCTTTAATTAAAATCTGTTATTATGAAAGTAAAACAAAACAAGGAATTAGTGCTGAGTAAATCTGTCCAGCAATGACGAACAAGTAAATGATTATGAATACCAAAGAATGATACCTCTATATCCTTTTTAATGCTATGCAGGTCCTCATTCACACAAGTGGAGATTTCCTTTTGCCAGGTATTGATTTCGCACTTTCTCTTTCTCAAACCAACAGCAGAGTTATCACAGTGTAGAATAGCATCATAACCGCTTTTTGCGATGGGCCAGTCACCTTCTGCTTCACAGAATTTTGAATCTAATGTGTTAAGGAATGCAATACTACAGATTAGTTTTTCTCATCATTGTTGTTTTCACAAATAAAAAAGTCATACTTATGGCATTCAAGTAATTATAAAAAAAGTAATGCATTGTTTTCTTTTTAGCAGAAATGGGATTTCGTAAATTTGGACATGATGCGGAGTAAAATAAAGATGGAAAACTATTCAAATTAAAACACAATGCTGATGCTATTGATATTGTTGATATCTCAACAAGAGCTGATAAAATGTAGAAACTGTAACTTGAATGCAATGTAAGTCGCTTTGGATAAAAGCGTCTGCTAAATGCATAAATGTAAATGTAAATCTCAGTCATGAACATTTGTAAGGCAAAAAGCTTGTAATTCATGTAAATATTTTATAAAATGTATTTTATATTTTATAACATGTGTGTGTGTGTGTGTGTGTGTGTGTGTGTGCGTGCGTGCGTGCGTGTGTGTGTTGTGTGAAGTTGGGATACACATGCTGGACACTCAAAACATTATTTAAGTCAATGTTGCTGTGTCAGGCTTGTGGATTGCATCATTGAAAAACATCTCACTCTTTGCATGCCTGGGAAATTCAGTCTGCAACTTTAAATGATATAAGATTAATAAAAAAAAAATTACAACACCAAGACTTACCATTAATGATGGGAATCTCTACAATCTGAGATCTTGATTTGTTGATTTGTGCTCTGTTATTTGTGAATATACATGAAACATTCACTATCTCATTTTTCATTCCACAATAAATCGTTCCCTTCCTTTTGTATGTTAAATATGTCCCCTGGCGTTCTAGAGAATGCAATAATATGAAAATTGGTTGTCATCAAGTGTGTAAAATATATAGATATTTCCACCAATGCAAAAATGGTAACAAGTTATGCCGGCTTACCTGGTTTTAGTTCTGTTAAAAGAAGATTACTATTCCATGTAACATTGTACTCTTCTTTGTCGTCTGAAATTTTACACGCAATTTCAACCACCAGGTTTAAATTTAGATCTTTACAATAAGGAAATTGGGGCTCGCTCATAGCCTGTATTTCTGGCAGAAGTGCTACGTCCAGCTCTGTACTTGCTGTGAGTTCTATGGACCCTTTTTTGTACAAGCATTTAATCGTTCCTTCAGAAAGAAAAACAAATGGATAGATAGATAGATAGATAGATAGATAGATACAGTTGTAAATAAAACAAACTAAAATTATTGCAGTACAAGAAAATACAATTCCAGTTTTTCTACTCAAATATATTACAATTAATTCAACGTGTTACTTGCTGTTTCTTTGTAATTGTAGAAATGTAAATGCAATTTGTGAGTGAAAGCTGATTTTACACTAATCAGTGGATGTGTTTGGCAAATGAACTGAGAAAAGATTCTGCATAATAAACTGGGGTAGGAAACACATACATCACCTTTAAGCTGAATTTGTATTGAATTATTTAAATATTTCAAAACGAGTAAAAAACACTCTCAAAGTTATGCCATTATCTTAATTGTGGATGTGTGCCAAAACATACCTTTCCAGCTTCCTGAAATGCCATTAAGTTCAAGAATGTCTGTCGATTGGTCCTTCTTCAAGGTGGCTTCTTTTCCGCTGGTGATCTCTGTTGTTTTATTCTGTCCATAGGTTAAGAACCACTTTACCTCTTCCAGTCCATTTACCTTTCCAAGGTTTTGTGATGGAGAACAAGTTATTGTTGTTGAGGAGCCGATATCAATTGGCCCCTGAGAACCGTTAATAATGACGAGGCCTTTGGAGAAAAAAACAAGGTATGATTGTGCAATAAACCTTTTGTTAATGATTTAATGATTTTTATTTTTTAAGTTCTCATAATGTTTAGTTTAGTGTCAATTTATTCTTGATTATTTTCTATTTCATTTTATTTTATGTTATGGTAACGGAGGTCTTTTATTTTGACGGTCATTGGCGTGAGCGAGTCCGTGCCAAACGAAATCTAGACGCACGCGGTCACGATCTCGAAGGTTCACGGTTTATAAGGAGTCTAAAAGGATTTAGCTCCTGGTTTAAATGGAGAACAAGGTATAGTTTTATATTTCTTGTTTCGATGTGTTTATTTATTTGGTATTGTTTTTTTTCGTTTGAACAAGCTCTTACGGTTGATTCTCACTGAGTGAGAAAGTGATGTGCTCCGTCTTACGGTGATCATATCAGTGGCGAGCATTCAATAAAGTGTGGGAATCACCAGAGAGAGTCGTCTATCCTTTTATTAAACCAGGGAGCTACACCTTTCTTTGAAAGAATGAATAAATGTGTAAGTTACCTGTTGTTACCAGCTGAGAATCGTTTTGGATTTTTTTTATTCCATTCTCCAACTGATGAAGCGTTACTGGACCCATTATAAGCACCGTATAATCGACTATCACACTGCCACTCCTTTAAATGAAACGGACATTTTCTGTCATTTATCCACATGTTATGTGTGTAGAAACAACTACAGTAAGTTAGCTGCCATAGGTGCTTGTTATCACGATTACCTGTAACTGTTGATGGTCAGAGAATCAAAATATTTAAGTTGGCTGTAGATTCCCACAAGCTAAAAGAAATGGATATAGTTAATCAAACCAACAATGTGACAGGGACAGTTTTTAGGCATTGCAGGAGGACAATATGGTGCCTGTATATTTTACAGTTCATGTACTGTACTTCCTTCTTGCCTACAGGAGGCAAAAGGGAACGATGACATCAAACTAAACTCAATAATGCAGAAAAGAACTATTTAAACAACATTCAATGTAAAACATAAAACACCATAATGAAAAAGTATATTTTTTCACCTTGTATTACTGTTAATGAAATGAAAAAGTGAAGTAACGTGTGGTCAAGTACGGCGACCCATACACTGAAACAAATCATACAACATTTTTTTAAGGTAAGTGGTTGCAAACTATTTGTTTTAGCTACATTTTCTTTTTTTTTTGAAAGTTAGTCAACTAAATTTGTATATTTAAATGTAGCTAAAATAAATTGAAACCACTTACCTTAAAAAACAAAAGAGTAAATTCAATGAATCAATGTTTTTTCAGTGTACTCGGTGGTCTCCATTTATTGAACACACACACTTTTTTTTTTTGAGCAGTTGAAAGTTGCTCAAGGCCAAGGGTCTCGCCTCAGTCGTGGTATTGAGGGTGGAAGAGAGTGCTGTTATTCACTCCCCCCCACCGTCAATTCCTGCCGGACCTGAGACTCGAACCTGCAACCTTTGGGTTACAAGTCAGACTCTCTAACCATCAGGCCATGGCTGCCCCAAATCAATTAACTTAAAAAATAAAAAAACAAATATGCACCATTGTGTTTATTTTCATCAGAACACACCTCTTTAAAAATCTTGTCATTTTCTTCCTGGTATTCAGCAGTAGTTGTTTTGGTTGGATTACATAATGTCGTCGCAAGACATATTTATTGTAGTAAGTCCATTGATGCTTACTGGAAAAAATAAGAATCACAGCATTTAATGAGTTCTTTCTTTCTTGAAATCCTGTGCCTGTATCAAACAATACTCTACCTCTTGTTTTAAGCAGACACACATCAGTGTCATGAAGTTTTTGTATGCAGTTGTTATTGCAGCAGTCATTATTATTGCACATATCTTCACTCCATGTGTATCCCGGCATGCATGCACAATTCTTATGCTTCTCGTTCAATGTGCAATCTGCATACACACACATTATACAGTACACACACATATACACACACACACATATATATACTGTATATATATATATATATGTGTGTACACTCTAAAAAATGCTGGGTTAAATCAAAAACTATAAAATAAATCTTAAAGAGACTTTGGTAAAACCGCGCTGAATAAACCCAGCGATTGGGTTACTGACCAGAAGGTTCGGTTAAACGTTTAACTGTTGGTTGAAAACAACCCAATCACTGGGTTTGTCCATATTTAGCCCAGCATTTATATATATATATTTATTTTTCATAACATTAATTATAGATTAATCAGAAAGGTAGCAACTGCCCATAATTTCGATAATAAAAATATAATTTTCATCTCCCCATCAAATATTGGATAAATTATTATACCTTAGAAATAAATCATATTAGCTTTCTTTTAGCACAATATTAGGTAAACATGGGGTGAATTTAACTAAGAATTTAAATTAAAAACAAGCTAATTGATTCAGAAACATTTGCTCTTTTTTATTGAAATTCTTAAATCAAAATGATTGGGAAAATTAAATTAATTTGGATTATGATTTTTTCCTTGCTATCAAAATTATTTTTCATAATTTTAGATGTTTTCTCTTTTACTAACAAAAGCCAGTTCCTTAGTAACGTGATCCTTCAGGAACGGACCTCATTTACATTTAATTTGAAACAATGTCCCTCTGTATGTGTTACACAGCAGCACTGACAACAGTTTCTGTTCCTCTGAATGCTTCTGTGTGTGCTGTGTGTGTGTGTGTGTGTGTGTGTGTGTGTGTGTGTGTGTGTGTGTGTGTGTGTGTGTCTGTCTGTGTGTGTGTGCTGTCTGTGTGTGTGTGTGTGTGTGTGTGTGTGTGTGTGTCTGTCTGTCTGTCTGTCTGTGTGTGTGTGTGTCTGTCTGTCTGTCTGTCTGTCTGTCTGTTCTGTCTGTCTGTCTGTCTGTCTGTCTGTCTGTCTGTCTGTCTGTCTGTGTGTGTGTGTGTGTGTGTGTGTGTCTGTCTGTCTGTCTGTCTGTCTGTCTGTCTGTCTGTCTGTCTGTCTGTCTGTCTGTCTGTCTGTCTGTCTGTCTGTCTGTCTGTCTGTCTGTCTGTCTGTCTGTCTGTCTGTCTGTCTGTCTGTCTGTCTGTCTGTCTGTCTGTCTGTCTGTCTGTCTGTCTGTCTGTCTGTCTGTCTGTCTGTCTGTCTGTCTGTCTGTCTGTCTGTCTGTCTGTCTGTCTGTCTGTCTGTCTGTCTGTCTGTCTGTCTGTCTGGTCTGTCTGTCTGTCTGTTGTCTGTGTGTGTGTGTGTGTGTGTGTGTGTTGTGTGTGTGTGTGTGTGTGTGTGTGTGTGTGTGTGTGTGTGTGTGTGTGCATTAATGAAGAAGGGTGATTCAACTGACTGGAGCTATATGCATTCAGTGGCTTCCAGCCAAACAAGACAGGATAATTATTATTATTAATGTTAAGCTTTCTGAACTTAATCAGAGTATATTTCTTAAAGTCTGTAATACATTTTTATACAAATGCATATTTAACATTACAGCCGGTGTATTCATCTTTACACTCTGCAGTGCTCAACAGGGAAGCCACTATTTAAAAGTCATTTTATTTGCATTCTATATGCACTCTAAAAATAGTGTCCATAGAGTTGATATGAAGCAATTTCAGTTGTACTTGTATTTTGAGTTGTTGTTTTTGGGTTAAAGAAATGTCCATAAAATGAACACATTTTGTAGGGCAGAAAATTAGCAGTGGGCTAACCTTTTCTGTTTTCATTTGATTGACTTGTATTTTATTTGCTGGTGTATAATTTCAAGTGTTATATTATGTTTGTTTACCTGTTGTTTGGTTGATGTCTGTTACAATTGCATTATTTATGTCTATTTGTTGCAGCTGTTGCAGAAGATTAGTGGTGTGGTTATACACCGATGACTCGATTTCAAGCTTTAGCCAGTACACCTGTGTGAAATTCTCTGGAACGTAGCATAGTATTCAGTATACATACATATACATATTATTTATTCCATAGATTATTATGAGCAGAAATAAAATCCATATACAATACCTGCCACAGAAACCTATTAAACAAAAACATTAAAGAGTTAATGCTTAATGTAATAACTTGTGTATATAACTGAAGAACTTTTATAATAATTACATTATTTATCCCACCTTGAAAAACAATCCCAGAAAAAAGAGAATGATGTTCTTAGACGATTTCATTTTTGCGGCATCAATGTCTGGTGGATGAAACAGAGCGCAGTCATCCACATGAATATGTGCATATGCTTTCCATCAGTGACAGCAATAATGCTATATATTTACATACATTCATTTAGCAAACGCTGCAAGTGATTCAAGTTATTAAACTCCTAATATCAAAAATTGACCACAACAATATGTGACCCTGGAGCACAAAAGCAGTCTTAAGTCGCTGGAGTATATTTGTAGAAATAGCCAAAAATACATTGTATGGGTCAAAATTATAGATTTTTCTTTTATGCCAAAAATCATTAGGATATTAAGTAAAGATCATGTTCCATGAATATATTTAGTGAATTTCCTACTGTAAATATATCAAAAAGTCATTGTTGATTAGTAATATTCACTGCTAATAACTTCATTTGGACAACTTTAAAGACGATTTTCTAAATATTTAGATTTTTTTGCACCCTCAGATTCCAGATTTTCAAATAGTTGTATCGCAGCCAAATATTGTCCTAACAAAGCACACATAAATGGAAAGTTTATTTATTCAGCTTTCAGATGATGTATAAATCTCAATTTTGACAAATTGACCCTTATGACTGGTTTTGTGGTCCACGGTCACATATGCAGTTATATACTCTACCTTTTTTATATATACTCTATTTTTTTTTTATAGAAGCTCTTATGGTCACTAAAATTAAAAACAGTAATATTGTAAAATATTATAATTTAAAATAATTGTTTTCTATTTTAATATACTGTAAAGTGTAATTTATTGCTGTGATCAAAGCTGAATTTTCAGCATCATTCCTCTAGTGTTCAATCTTCAGTGTCACATGGTCTTCAGAAATCATTAATATGCTGATTTTGTGCTTAAGAAACAGTTCTGATTATTATCCATGTTGAAAACAGTTGTGTTATTTTTGTGGAAGCTGTCATATACTTCCATTCAAAAGTGTATGATTCTTTCTGGGGGGGAGGGCTAGCCGAGTCTCTCAGAGCCCGAATGCCGTACTGGAACCCAGAGGAGTCGCTGGAGGGCTACCTTAATCTGGCTCTTCGTCTGAGCGGCTCAGCCTTCAGGGTGGAGTCCGCTCCAGAGCCCGCTCCGTTCCGGGAGCCGACAGAGTCCGCTCTAGAGTGCCTCCTAGCGTCCGCACCTCCAGAGGCGGTCATTCTGCCGCCCCGCTCTCGTCGTTGTCGGAGGAGGAGAAGAGCTCCCTCGGTCCCACATGGCCTGGGGGCCATCCAGGAGCTCGCTTTCGGCCAGGAGGCCATTTCAGAACCCCCTGCTGGCCAGGTCGCCCTGCCGGCGCCGTCCGAAGTCCTTGCCCTGCCGGCACCGCCCAGGCTTCCTGTCCTGCTGGGGCCACCCTGGCTGCCGGCCAAGCAACCGGCTCCGCCCTGGCATCCTGACTGGCTAGATCCTCCCTGGTCTGTTCCCCTGGCCCCACCCTGGCATTCTGCCCAGCAGGACACGCCTCGGCCTCCTGCTCTGGGTGCCCCGCCCTGGCACCCCTGGCTGCCTTTTCCTCGGGGCACTCTTCCACTACATGGGCCTGCCCCCCCCATCCCTCCCCCTACTCCGCCCCTGCCGTTCCCCTGGTTGGAGGCTCGGTAACGTCTGGAAGCCGTTCCTTTAAAGGGGGGTAGTGTCAGGAGTCCAGGCCTGACGTCCTCCCTCTCACCGCCAGAGGGCGCCACCTCCCTTCCTCCTGGACTCATCAACTTCACTCCACACACCTGTGCACCCACTCATCACTCCCAGCTGGTCTCAATCACTGTGGACTATTTATGCACCTCACCCCCGTCCCTCTGCCTGCCGAGATTAACTCTAATCACTGTGTATGTATGTTCACTGTTTTCTTGTTGTACCGATTACATTCGGTTTTGTGCGCTCGGGACACCAGCACTACGTTGCCGTCGGGGTTGTCCCATTCCTGATTATTGTTTTGTTTTTGCCTGTTGGCTTTTTATTTATTAAAGAACCAAGACTTACCTGCATTTGGACCCAGATCTCCATTCTTTCCACGGGCTTCCACGCTGCGTCGTGACAAAAGGTATTCACAAAGATTTCCATTTTTAATAAACGCTGTTAATTAAACTTTCTATTCATCAAAGTAGCCTAAAAAAGGTTTGTTTGTTTCTACAACATTTTCAACACTGATAATAATAAGAACCATTATTAATAATTGGGCACCAATAATAATAAATAAATAATAATAATAATAATTGATGATAAGCAGCAAAAACAGTGTATTTTTTTTAAACATTGCTTACCTTAAACTTTTGAATGGTAGTATATTTTACACAAAAATAATAAGAGCAGTTGTTTTCAACATGGATAATAATCAGACATGTTTCTTGAGCATTAAATCAGAATATTATAATGATTTCTGAAGATCATGTGACACTGAGGACTGGAGTAATGATGCTGAAAATTCAGCTTTGCATCACAGGAATAAATTACATTTTGAAATGCATTCCGTTAGAAAAGTTAATTTTAATATTTCACAATATAATTTTTTGAACAATAAATGTTTAAGATGAGCATAAGAGACTTCTTAATTACTCCACACTAATAAACTGAGCGTATATGAAGATCACCGGCTGGAATCCATTAAACGTGTCAACGTACCTCTCGTCTCTACTGTAATTCCTGTCAGCAGTATTAATCCGTGGATTCAGGGCGCAAGCGGCCGTACAGGCCATGTGAGAGAAGGGAATGATAACCCGCTCAAAGAATATTCCCAATAACCCTCCTGATTTGCATAATTGAGATCACATGACTCAAATATAGCCTACTGTAAATTATACCACACTTCCACTTAAAATAGCTTTCTAGCTAAAGTCCATACTTCAAAATAATTTGTGATGTTTCGTAAGAAGGACACCATAGTTAGGTTTTTATTATTCAGATTGTTTTTATTCATAAATCAGTACACTGGAAAAAAAGTGTTGGATTTACTTTTTCTTTACCTACTCATCATAAAACAGCTGAAAAGATTCCACAAACGCACATTTAGTTAAATCTAGATGGCTGAATATGACAGAGACTTGAGGGTGCTGGACGTTTAATCACAAGACCTCAGCATTCTGGTGTTTTATTCAGAGGCATTTTCAGGGAGCACCATCGTAGACGTTTGGTAGTTTGCACCATCGGATTTGTTAGAATGTAAATATGTATTTAGTAAAGACACATTTCTGTGTTATAAAACCCACAAATGACTCTGCTTATCTCGTGTCTCCAATCCAACCTTCTTCATTTGCATTTATTTTGCTTATAAGCCTCGTGTTCATGTTATAAAGCTTATCTGGTCTAACTCCTCAAACTTTATTACAGCTTTTGTTTATAACATGGTTTGCTTCAGTTCCTTGACTACAGCGACAGCTGAGGAAATACAAGTTTAGATTATTCTCATTCCACTAGTCATCAAAACTTTTCCAGCCCATTTTAATTTTCATAAAGTATGTAGGTGCAATTTATTGTGTACAAAACTTATTTCAAGCATTGAAGTAGAAGCTTGTTGTTGTTGATTGAAAGAAACATTGTGTCCAAAGTCTAAAATGCATTCTGGTCAAAGAAAAAGCCCGCATTGAACAGCTCAAGTTCAAGAATAACATCCCTCAGAGGCTAGTTTGAATATCAGTAAAATGCAGTTGTTTGGGGAACCAGGCTTCAAGGAAACAGATGCTAGTGTCAACAGCAGGCTCATTCATTTACAATGTAGAAACAAAAGTACAGTCGCTGGTCACAAAAACTGTATTTGCATTTGAGTTTGCATGGCCTCATGATTTTATGAAATGACACCTACTTTAATGGCTTTTGCTTTTCTGTGACATTTTATGCTAATTTTGTCAAAACTAGTATATTATATGCCAAACCCCTTTGAGTCCTCATTGAGATTTGAAGTTAATATTTCAACAATTGAACAATCTGTTCATGGTTTTCTGATGTTGAATGATGGTCACATGACATGCAAATTATTGTATTCGGTATTTCTATGATTTAGCTTTTCATCAATACATGAGCCTCCCGCAATGGAAATCATTTTGGGAAACCCTGGTTTAAAGAAATAGATCACCCAAAAATGAAAATTTGCTGAAAACGTACGTACTCACCTTCAGGCCATCCCAGATGTAGATGAATTTGTTTCTTCATGGGAAATTATTTTTTGAAAAATGTAGCATCACATCACTTGTTCACCAATGGATCATCTGCAGTGAATGAGAGTCCAAACAGCTGATAAAACAACACAATAATCCACAAAGGGATTGTTTGTCATGGATTTTGGACTTGTATTGTGGCCAGAAGTAATGGTTTAATGGTAAAAATGTCTTAATGGAGGATTTGTTTTATACAAACAATCATCTTTTGGCTTCACATGATGTTAATTGACTGAAGTCATGTGGGTTACTATTGTGATGTGTTTATCCGCTGTTTGGACTCTGATTCTGACGGCACCCATTCACTGCAGAGCATCCATTGGTGAGAAAGTGATGTTATGCTAAATGTCTCCAAATCTGTCATGATGAAGAAACAAACTCATCCAAATAGCACAAGACAATGCTGTGTTTTTCTTTTATTTCTGGTACTTCAAATATGAATTTCCTGTAAGTTTGCTCATGCAAAGATAGCATCATCATAACATACTTCTATTTTACAATGCAAATCTATCAGTGTCATGAAACACAATAAAATCGAATCTGAATGAAGGGCCCACTGTATGCTGTTACATCACAGTATCATATTCTGCTCTTTATAGATTGATAAATAGGTGCTTATTGGACCAGAAACTCTGCTGAAAGCTTCATTTAGCAAGAAGTTCCCGCAGGCTACGCTTTAATGCCATGCATCAGCCTTTGGACGGTTGACTCGCCGTATTTCAGTTAGAGAACTGACATTTATCCAAGAAATAACACTGAAATGTCAGCATGACATTTGTGTTTCTAAAGTTGCATTTACAACATCTCAGCTGAGCACCTGACCATGAAACCTAAAATCATCTCACTCCGTCTGCTTTAATAAAGCACAGCATTGGCCTATTTTCACTTTGAACCATCTCTCCTGAAAATGGGCCTAGGTTCCCCTTGTGTAGCAACGTGACACATATTATGTTTTTGGTAGATTTTCATTTTTAATCATTGAAGTATTGAGGACATTTGGCGCTTTTCTGTATTTTGCACATTGGCGACATCTGCTTGACAAATGTAGGAATAACTCAAACAAAATGCCTCTTTAATAAAGAATTTTCAGGTATATATTTTAATACATACAGGTGCATCTCAATAAATTAGAATGTCGTGGAAAAGTTCATTTATTTCAGTAATTCAACTCAAATTGTGAAACTCGTGTATTAAATAAATTAAATGCACACAGACTGAAGTAGTTTAAGTCTTTGGTCTTTTAATGGTGATGATTTTGGCTCACATTTAACAAAAACCCACCAATTCACTCTCAACAAATTAGAATACTCCAAAAGACCAATAAAAAAAATTTTTAGTGAATTGTTGGCCTTCTGGAAAGTATGTTCATTTACTGTATATGTACTCAATACTTGGTAGGGGCTCCTTTTGCTTTAATTACTGCCTCAATTCGGCGTGGCATGGAGGTGATCAGTTTGTGGCACTGCTGAGGTGGTGTGAAGCCCAGGTTTCTTTGACAGTGGCCTTCAGCTCATCTGCATTTTTTGGTCTCTTGTTTCTCATTTTCCTCTTGACAATATTTCATAGATTCTCTATGTTCAGGTCTGGTGAGTTTGCTGGGAGATCAAAAACACCAACACCATGGTCATTTAACCAACTTTTGGTGCTTTTGGCAGTGTGGGCAGGTGCCAAATCCTGCTGGAAAATGAAATCAGCATCTTTAAAAAGCTGGTCAGCAGAAGGAAGCATGAAGTGCTCCAATATTTCTTGGTAAACGGGTGCAGTGACGTTGGTTTTCAAAAAACACAATGGACCAACACCAGCAGATGACATTGCACCCAAATCATCACAGACTGTGGAAACTTAACACTGGACTTCAAGCAACTTGAGCTATGAGCTTCTCCACCCTTCCTCCAGACTCTAGGACCTTGGTTTCCAAATGAAACACAAAACTTGCTCTCATCTGAAAAGAGGACTTTGGACCACTGGGCAACAGTCCAGTTCTTCTTCTCTTAGCCCAGGTAAGACGCCTCTGAAGACAACTGTAGCCAAATTCCTCGACACGTCTGTGTGTGGTGCTCTTGATGCCTTGACCCCAGCCTCAGTCCATTCCTTGTGAAGTTCACCCAAATTCTTGAATGGATTTTGTTTGACGATCCTCATAAGGCTGCGGTTCTCTCGGTTGGTTGTGCATCTTTTTCCTTCCACTCAACTTTCTGTTAACATGCTTGGATACAGCACTCTGTGAACAGCTTCTTTGGTAATGAATGTTTGTGTCTTACCCTCCTTGTGAAGGGTGTCAATGATTGTCTTCTGGACAACTGTCAGATCAGCAGTCTTCCCCATGATTGTGTCCTAGTGAACCAAACTGAGACCATTTTGAAGGCTCATGAAACCTTTGCAGGTGTTTTGAGTTGATTAGCTGATTGCCATGTCACCATATTCTCGTTTGTTGAGATGAATCGGTGGGTTTTTGTTAAATGTGAGCCAAAATCATCACAATTAAAAGAACCAAAGACTTAAACTACTTCAGTCTGTGTGCATTGAATTTATTTAATACACAAGTTTCTCAATTGGAGTTGAATTACTGAAATAAATGAACTTTTCCACGTCATTCTAATGTATTGAGATGCAGCTGTATGTAGCGTGTCCCCGCTAGCGCATCTTTTGAGATCAGGGGAGTGAGGTTTACCTGCACAGCATCTACTCGCTGGCCTCCGTTACATATACATAATGCACATATTATATAAATATATCTTATGTACAGTATATATAACTTATTTTCTATTTATATTATTTATAATAATATATTATTAATACAAATGTATGTGTGCATTTAGACATGTGTGTCAATTTGAATGCATCTCAATTTTACAAAATGTGAAACATTTCAAGAACCTGTCCAGGTCATACATCACCGGAAATATAAATAATTACATCTTTTGCTTAAAGAAAATAAAGCCTTAGTTTCTTTGCAAAGTATCAATGATAACTAAGCACACTGTATTCTCACAATTCATATTACAATACTGAGAAAACTGATTTTTTTTATTTTTATAGTGTCGTTTATTCTTATTTTAATAGCATCTTAATGCAAAAGTTAATGTTCCTCTTTTTATTTTGGGTGAAATATGAGCCAGATTTGTGAGATTTACCCAGAAAAGCTGCAGTACGTGATAAACAAATGCTTTTATTAGCAAAATGTATTTTCTGAACATTCTCTTTGTCACTTGGATTTGTACTTTACATCAGACATGAATATTTTAGAGCATGTTGTAAAAATAGTTTTCTTTGGCTTTATGTACAGCAGCTACTCATACAAAAGTGACAGAAATATACAAAAATGTACACCTGGGCAAAATCATTACAGGCATAGGTCTCTGTAATTAGCATTTCTGACATCATCAATATACATCGTATTTACAATTCTTGGTGTTTCTGCTATACGGAGGTCTCCTGCTCCACGTGAGACACTGGATTTGATGAGAGAAATGTTTCTTCCTCAGTTCCAGCATCCTCCTTTACGCTTCCATTCATTTCATTAGGACCATCGATCTGCTAGAAGCAGGTTTACTACAGTCAAATCAGCTAAAGCAACAATGCATTTTACTGTAAAGCCATAGGACCGTCTTACCGTGTGCTCGGTACAGCAAGCGCTCGGCTTCACAAGCTTGTGCAGAAGGGATCGTGCCGTTTTCATCACAGGATACACTGTGCCGGGGACCACATCGTCTCCTTTCGTTGGGCCTTGAAAGAAATGTGTAAAAAAAAAAGACAAAAATCATAAAACAGCATTTTTCTGGGTGTTTTATTTTTATATTATACAACCAGTGTTATTCTTTGGAAGCTTGTTTCCACCACATAACAAACTAAAGCGGTAATTGTGACTTTTATTTGTGAGTTTATATCTAGCATTGTTGGCTTAATATCTGTCCATCAACAAGTTTTTTTGTGTCTTTTGGAAATCTTAAGACAAAAGTTTAATTACGTTTTATTTTTTTACTGTTTTTTGATGAGAAAAATCTTTTCTGTGTATTTTATAACTTTAATTTAATATATATTTATTAACATTTTAAATTAGCATTTTTATACATATTTTGAATGAGAATTTTGTCTATTATTTTTTTGCTTTAGTTTATAATTTATTAATTTTAATTACATTTTATAAATTTTAAGAATTTTTGTCATATTTTTAATAGCTTTAAGCTTGATATTTTTATTAACTTTTAATTAATTTTTACTATTTTAATACATTTTCTCATTTTTTTTTAATAGCTTTAAGCTTAATTGTTTAATTTTAGTATTAAATTTTCAATATACATTTTATATTTTAAATTTCACTTATGCAAACTTTACATTGTTAACATTAGTTAACATGAATTAACAACATAATACTTCTATAGCATTTAATAATATGACTGTTCATTTCAACATTTACTAATACATAATTAAATTAAACGCTAATGCACTAACATGAACAAACACTGAACAACTATATTTTTATTACATTAATAAAGAATAATAAATGCCTAATATATACATTGCTAACTGTGTTAATTCATTCATGTTAACTAATACATCTGCTAATGTTACCAAATTGAACCTTACTGTACAGTGTTACCTGCTTTAATTAAATTAAGGAAAAGCTGTTTTTATTCATTTTAGTCTATGCAATTTCTACAGTGTACTGCGATTGCTAGGCTTTGCATTCTCTGTGATTTTCTGGGTCCTTCCTTCAGTCTAAGTGTTTGAGATTTAATCATCCATAAGACTACCTTTCTAAGTCTAATCATTATTTTTAAGCCTAATTCTAATTATTTAGAAATGCAATATCATACCTCTAATCAACGAGCATCAGAAGCTCTTCAGGTCAGTGTTTCTTACCAGTCACGAAGCTGATAATGAGACCGATGAGCACCACGGTGAAGGAGTTGAGTGCGCTGTACCACATGTACGACAGAGAATACAGCCCATTCAGCCCTACAGGTCTGCTGGAAGATGAGGGAAAGCGTTTAACTCTTTCCCCAAGCATATACATTACAGTGCATGCTGGTACTGATCTACATGTCACCTGGCAGCATCTATGACAGCAGGCATGGCTGTGATGTTTTCAGAGGCGGCTGGTGTGGTGTTAGTGGAGTTAAGTGGAAGGAATTGTACAGAACTGGGCATCTGGAACAAAAAGCCACCAATGCCAACCCAGAAAGCCATGACTAGTCCTGCAGCAAGTCCTATTACAGCTCCCTGAATGAAAGAGAAAGCATGCGTATTCATGTGGGTGGACTTATGGATGGAGTGATGAATGGAAGGAAGGAAGGAACTTACGATGCTATTTGCACATGGGAAAAAGATGCCGAGACAGAACAGACCGAGCAGCGGCCCACCAACCATCCCGAAGATACTGAGAGCCGCCTTAAAGTGAAATACACAACCACTCTCTTAGAAATGAATGCTATAAAAGGGGCTTCCATAGATGAAAATGTACTGAAACCTTACTCACCTTCAGGCCATCTAAGATAGGTGATCACTAGATCGTTTGTTTGTTCATTGGAACAGAAATGTAACATTACATCACTTGCACACCAATGGATCGTCTGCAGTGAATGGGTGCCGTCAGAATGAGAGTCAAACAGCTGATAAAAACATCACAATAATCCACAAGTGATCCACACCACTCCAGTCCATAAGTTAAAGATCTTGTGAAGTAAAAAGCTGCATGCTTCTAAAAAGCAAATCCATTATTAAGGCGTTTTAACTTTAAACAGTTGCTTCTGGACAAAATATAAGTCCATAATTCATTTTAATGCTTCCTCCAGTGGAAAAAGTCCACTTCTCTCACGTCAAAATCCACCAACATATTTGTTTAGAGCTTTTTTGTAATGGTGCTTGATCTGTGCATATTTCTCTCCTGATTCAGACAAGATGACTTCTAACTGAAGGAAACAATACTATTTATTATAGACTATAGACTCTTTATAGGCTACATATTTGAAGTTAATAACTATAACTGAATAACGGAAGTTAATGAATGAATAACTAATAACTGAAGTTCCTTAATAATTTCTTAATGATGGTGTTTTCCTCACAAACACACAGCTTTTCGCTTGACACGACATTAACTGATGGACTGGAGTGGAGTGAATAACTGATGTTTTTATCAGCTGTTTGGACTCTCATTCTGACGGCACCCATTCACTGCAGAGCATCCTCAGGAACTCATTTACATCTTGGATTGCCTGAGGGTGAGTACATTTTTTCTAAATGTACTTATCTTTCTTAGTGTGAAGATCATTTTAATAATCTAAAGCACCTTTTTCAACAATAAACAACATTTTGTTTAACAGAATAATTCTAAAAGTTCTTCATGGAACCATCGATGGGAATAAATGATTTTGATGATCTTGCACAGGATATATTTTGATTTCTTAACATAAGCTGATTACTGCTATAAATTCATCACTGCTTATAAAAGCATGCAACTAACCTGAAGAACTGAACTGTTCATCAAATGCACGACATAAGCCATAGCCAGACATATAATCCCATATGATAGAGCTGGATGAGGAATATACAATAATCATGCATTATAAACATGCTCACTGAAAGAGCTTCATCTGATGAAACATATTCTATCACTGTGCATCAGTGGAGGGACGGAGATGACGAGATGAGATTGAAGATAATGTCTCACCCAGCATCTTTGACAGCAGAGTGGCTCTGGCCTCCGTCATGGAGTAATGGGGTCTGATCAGATCCACCATGGTCACCGTGGCTAATGAGTTAAACGCTGAGGATATTGTACTGTGGATGAGAAGAACATCTCATTGTTAGATACAAATAAGTATATTTACATATTTTGTTGCATGCTTGTGCACCGACTACGGTCTGTTTCTCTTTTTTAATGTTTATTATAGAGACAAAAATAAAGCAGATTTGCATGAACACAGACTACCATTCAAACTTTGATCAGTACGGTTTAATTTTATTTCACTTCTATTCTGTAAGGGTGCATTAAACAATCAAAAGTAAAGTTACAAAAGATTTCAATTTCACATAAATGTTGTTCTTTTGAGCTTTAATTCATTAAAAATACTGAAAAAAAGTTTTATTACGGTTTCTACAAAAATATGAAGCAGCACAACTGTTTTCAACATGTATAATAATCAGAAATGTTTCATAAGCAGAATCAGCATATTAAAATGATTTCTGAAGATCATGTGACACTGAAGACTGGAGTAATGATGCTGAAAATACAGCTTTGATCACGGCAATAAATTACATTTTACAATATATTCAAAGAGAAAACTATTTTAAATTATAATATTTTGCAATATTATTGATTTAATAAATGCAACCTTGGTGAAAGGAGACTACTTTCAAAAGCATAAAGAATTTAACCATAACCAAACTTTTGAATGGGTGTGTATTTCACACACACACACACACACACACACACCACACACACAACCAAACTTTTGAATGGGTGTGTATTTCACACACACACACACACACACACACACACCAACCAAACTTTTGAATGGGTGTGTATTTCACACACACACACACACACACACACACACACACACACACACAACCAAACTTTTGAATAGGTGTGTATTTCACACACACACACACACACACAACAAATAAAATGTAAGGGACAATTTACAATATATGCAAATTACTGTTACATATACATTTCAAATAAATATCTATATACCTAAAATAAAAAGGAAGAACAGACAGAGTAAAGGATAAAAATAGAAGAATAGAAAGTATGCAAAAACAATCTTTTACATAATATGATCTGTGAAATAGGATCGCTTCAATCATCATGCTGTTACCTGAGAGATGCGCTGAACAAACACGCCACAAACAATCCGGAAGTCCAGGGAAGTTTTGTAACATGTCCATGACAAAGTACAGCACCATCTGTAAAGTCAAAACACATCATATCAATTCACTGTTTCTATCAGGAAGCCCCACATTATAGAATGACATACAGTATGCAGTCACATGACTAACCTGGTCTTTGGACGTGATATACTGCTGTTCTCGAGGGCTGTTATTACCGTAGCAGGCGTACATGACCAGCCCCATCAGACAACTGAGCATTAAAGCCACCTGGAGACAGGGAAGCACCATATAGCAGGACCTGCACGAGAACACATCATGTTTTGGGACACATACGTTCATCTGAGAGCCTTAGGGGTTTGTACGAGAGTAAAAGGAGCGCTTACATGATGGCTTCTTTCTCTGTACGAGAACTGAGGTACCTCTGAACCTGAGCCTGGTTCACTCCATACAGAGACAGCATCAGAAACACTCCTCCAACACCTAACGTCCAGAACGTGTGTCTCACCGTTGGGTCTGGATTCAGGCTGGACACACGCAGTCAGTCGATATGAGAAATGACAACAGCACTAACAGAAAGGGACGAGATACGGCCTACGTCTACTGCTTAGATTAGGAATTTGTTGAGTTTCAATGATGCCTATGAAAGCTACCACGCAATAAAACTAAAACATATACTTGTGACTTTTCTTCTTCATAATTCTGAGGGGGAAAGTCAGATATGAACTGACTGAAGAAAAGCCTGAATTATGAGATAAACTCAGAATTGTGAGATGAAAGTCAAAAATACTCTATTTAATGTTTTTATTCAGTGGCAGATTTTTTTTATTTGTTTTGCAATTGAAAGTTTATATCTCAATTCTGATTTTATGTCACAATTCTGACTTTATATCTCACATTTCTGATTTTATATCTTGCATTCTGAGTTTATTTCTCAATTCAGAGTTTTGATATTAATTCAACTTTCAGCTCTATGAAGATGGAAATCATGAAATTAACATCACATGTGTTTTATTCTATTGACAGTCCTAGTTTTAACAGTAGACAAATCTGAACATGGTTTCTAAAAAAATGTTTATCTTTGGAACAATATTTATTTTGAAAAAACAACTAACAACAAATATTTAAATGTTGATATTTTGCCTCTCACAGTATAAAAGGACACAAACAGCTGTGTAACCTCCAAAGGGAGCATCATCATATTTGGGGTCATTGGCTTCAAACCATTTGAAAACCCTTGATTTGATAGATGACTTTATGGAGTCACCTGGTGGTTAAATATGGTGCCTACCAGCTTCTATGTCATTTAAACCATTTAAAGCATACATACTCGATCCCAGAGATGCGTCCACCATCTCGGACTTTCACCCAGACATCAGAGAGACCACCCGCCTGATGAACGCCCACAATGATGACGGCCAGCTGACCAGTAAACATCACTACTGTCTGGAAAACATCAGTCCAGACCACTGCCTTCAGCCCACCCTACCAGGAGGAGCCACATGCAAAAATAAAGACTTGAAAACAAAGCAACCAGTCAATATCAAATGACATTTATAGCCTGATCGACTGCTTACGATATTTAAACATATAAAGTCTGACATAGGAAATAACAGCCTGAAAAATACAAAATAAATAGTAGTAGGCATGTAGTAGATTATGTGCAACAGGTTTCTCAGCAAAGTTAATCATTTAGAGGCCTTACAAATTTGCTTATCAAATATGATACATTAGGCTTCATAGGGTTAATGTTTAACATAATCCAAAAATAATTGTTTAAGATGCAAAGTAAGCTGATGAAAGCTTGCAAAGACAAACATTTGATATCATGCACCGATGAACTGTGCACAATAAGACCAGATGCATGCAATCTGTAAAGTAGGTAACAACTGAAAATCATCTTACCAGAGCCGTATAAAGAGTGCACACGAACCCAGTCGCCAATACTGATCCCCATAAATGAAAACCAGTAACTAGAGACAGACATGTGTTATTAGTTACAACAGACAGTCGTATTTATGTTCATCATTAATGTTAATTATGACTATACGTTTGTAACATTACCTGCATTCAATGCAAGAGCAGGCGTATAGATGCCAACACCCATATAAATGACCTGCAAAAAGAAACCACACTGTAACTCTCTCATGCAGTGCATTAAATATGCAAGAACGCTAACTTTATTTCACAACAGAACTTACCATTTGAAAAATAAACGTAACAGTGCCACATATACGGACGGTTTTACAGAAGCGCAGCTCCAAATACTGTGAGAGGAAAGAGACATGACCATGATTAATAAAGGCATCGATGACTAAAGAAAAGTTCAAAACTCACTTACAGAGTTGTGTTTGGTTACCAGGATGTTGCTATACTATTACACAAATAAAGGTTGTTTATTTTGCTCTTGATAGCATAGACGAAACATTTTGATCGCCAAAGAACCGTTTAGTGAACAGTTCTTAAAGGAATAGTTCACCCAAAAAAATAAGATTTGCTAAACATTTACTCACCCTCAAGCCATTCAAGATGTGCATGAGTTTGCTTTTTCTTCATCAGATTTGGAAAAATGCACCACTTGCTCACCAATCCTCTGCAGTGAATGGGTGCCGTCAGAATGAGAGTCCAAACATCTGATTAAAACATCACAATAATCCACACCAGTCCAGTCCATCCATCAGAGGATCCACTGGTGAGCAAGTGATGTAATGCTATACATTTCTCCAAATCTGTTCCCGTGAAGAATCAAACTCATCTTCATCTTCATGGCCTGAGGGCGAGTACATTTCTGCATATTTTCATTTTTGGGTGAATGCAAACAAAGGACCTTTATTTTGAAGAGTGTCTGTGTTATTTGATCATTTAAAAGGATGTGTACCTGGTAAACACTGGTGAGATGTAGTCTGTAGAACAGAGGAATGAAAATGTGTGCTGGTATCAGGAGACCCAGAATATAAGAGCAGCCGATAAACCAGTACTGTGTGCCATTGCTGTAAACCTCAGCCGGCGTGCCAATGAGGGCCACGGCGGACTGGAAGGTGGCCATGAGAGACAGAGAGAGCGGCAGGCACTTCATACTCCTGTCTGCGTACATGAACTCTTGCGTGGTGCTCTGGCGTCCTCCGGTGAAGGCGTAGTACAGCCCGATGGCCACGGAGGCCACCAACAGCAACGCAAATATCACATAATCAATGACAGTGAAGTACTTGTGCCCCGCGGGATCCATACCGAGACTGCAGGCGTGAAGCGTGATATTAGAGTCTCCGCTGCGTGATCAGGACAAAGGTCAAAGACATTGATCTGCAAATCTGAAACATGTCACAAGTTGATATAAGATAAAGCACTTAGTCAATCAGGTTATGATTCCATGTTAGGCAGGTATGTTCACACTGAAATGATCTATCTTCTGAATGCATGTTATAGATCTTACTGTGAATGACTGATACTTTCATTTGACATTTTTAATCAAAATAACTTGATCTTCCATCTTGATCTTGACTTCTCCAACCGTTTAGTCCACTTAAAGTTGATATGAAATGAAAAGTTCACTCTATTTTGCACATGCATCTTTATCCATGCATACGTGCCTCGTTTATCTAATAATTTAGTTTGCTTAAAACACTCCTCGCCTCTTTAAAACTGGCCAGTTTGCATTCAGATCTGCCTCCATTTTTTTACGCCACGCCCACTTCTCAACATCCAATCAACAACTGTTTCACAGGACAATGTCTCCATCCTACATTTTATTCTTTTTCAATATCAGTTTTACTCGGATGTGCATTATGATACAGGAAAAAGTCCCAAAAACAGTTCCTATGCACAATGACTGTAGAGAGCACAATAGTAACCACACACATTTAATTAAAAAAGCCTTGAATCAAATATCTGTATAATCATTCATAGTTTCTAAATATATATAATTTCTAAAATACTTTTTTTTAAACCTTTTATAGTTATATATTTCTAAATTTTAATTCATTTATAATTTTTTTTAATTTTTATATTTTATTATATCATTTTAAATTCCATGTTATAATTTATATTTGATATATTATCTATACATTTTAAATTCCATGTTATAATTTATATTTGATATATTATTTATACATTTTAAATTCCATGTTTGCAGTACCTTCTCTGATTGGTCAGTCTCAATTAAAATCTGTGCTTTATTGCAACAATCAACATTTCTATTTATTATATTTTCTCGGGGCAAAGATTAACAGCTTTTACAGAGGTATATATGCTACTTTAAATTACAGAGAGAGAGAAAAATAATATTTGTTTGACTTTCATGACTTAACTTTCTCTAAACAGGTATATCATTCAGCAGTATTATGGTACAGTATATATAATCGCAGTCCCATGATATCAGCATCTATTTTTCTGTAGGGCTACAATGGGTTAATCAGGGATGGTGACGGCTAAACCACGAGGCACTAGAGAGTTAACAGTTCCTGGCAGGTATTGAGACACCACTGACTGCGGTTTCAACTTTACCCCAAATGCATGGCCCATAATCATACTTCATGTAAAACATTACAATACATTCGCATTTGTTAACTCATCTACCTAGTTAACCCTATTCCTGTTGTCTGTGCAATCTCACTTCCTTGTTGCTGTGGGTTAGTTGGTGGACGCATGCTGTGTTTCTCACACAGTGTAGTGTTTGTCATCATCAAACGCGCGTGCAGTGCGTTACATGTGTGCTGGATGCAGGTGTTCTTACCTGAAGCAGTCAGTCAGATCAGATCAGCTGGAGCTCCACACACTTCATGCGTGTCATCCGGGGACCAGACAGTCAATGTCAGTGTCGTTCAGTTGCCATCACGCCTGAAGGTTACTGAGCCACTTTATCAGTCAAAAACAAAAACACAGTGTGCACTTTACAGTTTACAATCTGAAGCCGATCAGTGATAGTTATCGTGTTTCCCAACACACACATATCTGAAGCTGTTTTTCTTTACACATACTTTTTAAAATAATTGGCTGAATATTACATCTAATATTATATAATAATAATATGCGCATTCCAATAAAAAATGCAACCACGTGGGGAGAAAATCGAGCAGTGATTAGAATGCGTGGCTGCGCACACAGCGCGCAGTGATGATGCGCTAGAGCGCTGTTTGTGTTTTAGCTTCCGAGGTCAAGCCTGACACAACCGCGCGCCAGATTTCGAAACTTTTCATATTAGCAAATAAACAAATGAGCTAAAGTAAGATATTCGCGCGTCAAAGTAATGGACAGCCTAATGGAAACAATGGAGCAAGGTAAACGTATGACTTATGAGTCTGTGATTATTAACCGTGTCAAATATGTCTCGAAACCTTTATAAGTTAACGTTACGTCTTCTAGTAGACACACTTGGCTAAATGTATTCTTCTGGGGCCAGCTGCATAAACATAGCCACCACGTTAAGACTGTCTTCAGAACTAGTTTAAACAAATAGCAGGTGCCAAGGGTAACATGGGTAACGTTAAAATGGTAAAACCGTTTGTGTTTAAGTGTATGCTTGCATTGAATTAATTTTGTAAATATATAACGTTATACAACTCAACTAAATGTATTGTCACTACATTGCTTCTAACACACGTTTCCCCAATATCTTTTGTCATTTTAAATATATAATATAATGCTCACACTAATTAGCAATTCCTAAATAACAATTATACTGTATAATTACACTCACTATTTTTACATTCAATTCAGTCAATTTATTTAATTAATCAAGAAATAGGCCTAATAAATATATTCCTCATTCAGACATCAAAGTATTCTATATAGTTTTTAGTAATAATGCATAGAAGTGCCCTAAAGATTTTAAAAAGTATAGTTGACCCAAAAAATGAGCGTTTTCTTGAATATTTACTCAGCCTTAGGTCATCCGACATGTCTTCATGGGAACAGATTTGGAGAAATGTAGCATGTGATTTGCTCACCAATGGATCAGTGAATGGGTGCCGTCTATTAGATCATGCGTCCACGCCAGATAATTATGATTCAGGCCCGGACGCCAGATCCGTCAGAAAATACCAGTTTTTCTGGTAACAAAACAACCCGTCAGCAAAGTAGTTTAATACCCAAAACCTGTTAACAGAAACTATCGTCTGGTACCCAATAAATACACACACCTCTATTAACAGTCATCTATCAGTCAAGAAGTGACTGGGGAAAAGCCAGTGAAGAGCAGAAGCAGGAGACGAAGTGATGACAAACAGGAGCAGAGTTTATGAGTCTAGCTGCGTATGTTTCAATGCTCAGACTTCACCTGAGCAGCACACATTCAGATTCACAACAACATCCCATAATTCCTTGAGTTTCCATAAACTTTCCCACTTATCTCTTATTCATGAAGACAAACAGTCCTTGAAAACTACACAGTCGTAATACTAAACAACAATGGAAAATATAACAATAATAATATAATATAAATGACTAATCAATTAATAAGTCATGTAATAAATATATAAGTGACTATAATGATTATTATAAATGATTATATGATTAAATAAGTAATTATTAATGAATGAATGAAGAATGTATGATTGCTCTCTTGAAGCAAAAACACACAGTTTGCATTTGAGAAGTGAATGGGTGCCGTCAGAATGAGAGTTCAGATTAAAAACATCACAATAGTCCACAGGTAATCCACATCACTCCAGTCCATCATCAGGGTGTTTTAACTTTAAATTATTATGTCTGGCCAAAATCCCAGTCTGTAATCCAGAATAATGCATTCTGATGGCACCCATTCACTGCATTTTTGGGTGAATCGTTCCTTTAAGATTTAAAATGTAATTTTATTTTATTAAAATATGATATCCCAAGGTGAGGCACGATATCATTCTAAAGAAAAGATGAACATCTTTACAAAATGGTTTATTATTATATTATTAAGATTTTCACCATTATTCCACAATGTGAAAAATATTCCTAATAAAGCAAGAGTAGCTGTGTCCAAACGTTTATCTTGTAGTGTAAGTGTATTTTAATGCATGCTGTGATTGTTATATGATATGTCAGGTGTTCTGGGTCACCTGATGGCTTTAGAGAGGGAAGGTATGGGGCGGCAGGACCAGCATGACTCTCAGAGGTTAGAGATGCTCAAAGTCAAAGCCGTGACCCTCCGTGCCAAAAGAGATCAGCTCAAACATCAGACAGACGCGGTCAAGGTGAGACGGGTTTGAAATGGTAAAGAGACATTTATCTCATATCTAACTCTGCCACTGACCTGATGATGATGATGTAACAATTCAGTGTCTTTATCAACTAGTTCAGAGTAGCACTAATACTCATAAATCAATGAGCTTCATTATCCACTTTTTCTCATTGCACGGCAGATCCTGAAAGATAAAATCAGCAAAGATCTTCCATTGGATGATGATGATGATGCTGCTGGAGGCGGCTTCGTTGAGCTACAGAAGTCTCTGTTAACAGCTTGGAGAATGCAACTGAAAGACCTTCAGCGTGCTCATCACTTAATTGGTAATTTTCTACTAATAAATCATATTGAGTTCACGCTTAGATCGTCTGTGTATCGCCTCTGTTTCAGGCCTGATCGATTGTGCTGTGTTTGTCAGGTGGCTATGATTTGGTGGAGTGTAAGGAAGGGAAAAGCGTGTGTGTGTCTTTTCACACTGCCTTTGAGGGTGTGTATTTGGAGACGTATAACATGGAGCTGGACCTGACGCGCACCGTGCAGATCTCTCGCCACAACATCCCCCCGTCATTCCCACTCGAGAGTTACGCCAAACAGAACCTGCAGAAAGACCTTAACGCCTTCCTGCAGACCCTCAGCCAGAACCTCAACGCTTTAGCCGCTCGCAGACGGCAGCTCTGCCTCCTCAAGGTACTCCGCTTCCCTGCTTTTATTGTAAATACCAAGGTTTGGGGTCGGCAAAATGTTTTAAATAAATATTTTATGCTTGCTTAGGGTGCATTTATCTGATCAAAAACTATTAAAATTAATATTGTTAAATAGTAGTACAATTTTAAATCACAGTTGTCTATTTGAATAGATGTGTTTCATTCCTGTGCTACAAAGCTGAATTTTCAGCATCATTATTACAGTGTCACATGATCTTCAGAAATCACTCTAATTGTATTATTATTAATGTTGAAAACAGTTCTGCTGCTTAATATTTTTGTGTAAACTGGTGGATCTTTTTGATGAATAGATCTTTGATTATCAATGTCTTTCACTTTGATCAATTGAATGCGTTCTTGCTGAATATCAATCTTTTTTGTCTTTGCCACAGGAGCTCGTTGGTTCGGTGGAGGTGATGGAGAGCAATGAGTTGTGCAATATTCTTGTGTTCATGTGTACAGCTCAAGGAGAGACTTCTAAAGCTGTTCTATGCACGCTGGAGTACAGAGATCTCACACAATGTCTGCCGACACGGGTTCGCATCGAGTGTGACGGTACGGCACATCACAATCTCACTGATTTCATTTGATATGGACTGGAATGAATGTGTGAGATTACAAAGCGTTTTTATCAGATGATTTAAATACACAAAATCAAGATCAAATTTTAAATAGTTTTATTGTCATTTAATTTATTTTGGAGCAAATGTATGCATTCTTACTGATGTTCATTTGTGAATGAGGGCACCTGTGTAATCAAAGCATGCACTTTATTAATCTTTAAAGATTTGAAAAAGGGCTACATGAATTTTGTATTTATTTGCTTTTACTCTTGCAGATAAAACACTTTCAGAGTCTCCACAGTGGAAGAAAAACCAGTCTCTGCTCCTGGAGTCTCCAGCTCATACGGCTGTCCTGACCATGAGGAGGATGGGAAGCATCGCTTAACGAATGTGACAAAACGAACACCTGACTGTAAATAGTGTTCTGTTACAGTGCAGTTCAAACCTGACAGCTCTACCGTTGGGCCCATATCACCTGAGAGATGGCTTTAAATAACTGTGTAGCCTGATTCATTCGTTCCAGATTCTCTTAATGGCTCATAAATGTTCATGCATACATTGTTAAATGCTCTATAGAGTTGAGAAAGCTCCTTATTTTCTGTTGTAGTTTTTCTCTCTGCAGTTCCTTCAGTCTTTCTTTATAGCATCGGTAATACTCTTCCTGATACATCAGCTCTTTCTGAGAGATGCTGTCGATCAACGCCAGGTCTTTCAGCTGTAGAATGGAAAGCTGACCGCTTTCTGAAGCTTTGAATTTCTCCGTGACTTTCATAGATGGAGATGAATCATCCTGCTTGACTGAGAATGATGCTGATTTAGCAAACCTCTGTTCCTTATACGTTTTCACCGAGGATAGAGGTCTGAAAGCTGGAGCGGATTTAGAAAACCGTGTCTCGTTCGTCATCCTGACATCTGATATGGCTCTCATTGTGTTGGTTATGGTTGCGTGCGGTTCGCAAACCCTTAGATTCAGCAGCCGTTTGTGCTCTTTTAGCACTAGCTCTCGCTCCTGCTCCAGCAGCCTGAGGTTGAGTCTGTGTTTGGCTCTGATGTTGAGTAGTTTCCACTGAAGATGGACGTCCTCTTTGTGGTTCAGCAGTCTTACATCCATGGGACGGCAAGACTTGGATCTCTTAATGCTTAGCTGGGTTGACATTTTGAGATGTTTCTTTGGAACAAATAGAGGGAATGAAACACCCAGGTTTTGGTTTAGTACACAAATGCAGATTGTTTCACGGTACATTTATTTTAAAAACACACTGCTCAAATACATACGTACAGTGGTTTCAAACGTCTCCGAAGCTTCAGACTTTTGAAACGCAACTCATGTTTCAAAGCTCATTTACTTTGCACAAATGTATAGTGTATAAATAATAAATGTAAATGTACTGTACGTGAAGCTGCTGCATATGGTTTCTCGTCTCGTGTGCGCGTGTAGACTTAGAATCTGCTGCTATGACACTTAAACATACAAACAATGTCTTTCGTTCTGTCTGGTTTTGAGTTTCGGTCACATGATCACGATTGTGTCAATAATGCCAAAGTACAGATGAAAGGTTTTTTTTCTACAGATCTCCATTTAATAGCTCACAACATTGACTGTTTTTTCTGAAAATGAGTTATAAACTATTTCATATTTCAGTAGTCTGGTATTATCTAGTGTTTACTACAGAAGTACATGTCATTTGTTTGTTTGGAATTGTATTATTGTATTCTGATTTATTTATTTCTCCCCCAATGTGTTTATTGTCTTATTTTGCAATAAAACAGGGATGAAATTACTATTGTTACAAATCAGTGTTATATAATATCCACTAGCCATCAATTTGGAGAACTGGTCGACAAAGTTTAATAGAATAATATATGTATTCTTATTTTTGGGGTAAATATTAATGCTATTTGTAATGAAAAAACCTAGGATGAGGAGTATTACAACTACAAGATCATAAACTAAAAAATGATCTTTAAACTGTTTAAGAAGAGCCAGAATGTGGTTCTTCTATGGTAACAACGGTATTTTTCTAGGATTACCATGGTATGTTGGGGGGGAGGTACTACTGTTTTATTTCCAGCATTTAATTTGCCTGTAGTTAATGATTAATGATCAGTTCAGACATGTGAAAGACCAACGTCCAGTAAACAGCACAAACAGCTTCAAAACTTCGATTTAATGAGGTAAGGTTCATTTAAAATGTCTTTAATTTGATTTGTTTAGTTAATGTTTTCTCTCGCAGGAAGTGTAGATGTTTGACACAACGTCGAAGTGGGTTATTTTAAGTGTAGTTTGAGTTGTCAGACAGCAGAACTAAAGCATTAAAGTCGATGTTATGTCATAATGTGTGTGATTCCTGCAAAAACAAGCTCTTGCGCTGATCTTAATGATGTGCTTTGTTTTGAATGATCCTGGCAGAATCTTTGACGTCATATGTGCGTTGAAATTGCGCAGAAAAGCAAACGCTGATTTCATATCTCGCTTCCCTGTTTATGTTTCTCCGAGTTTTGCAATAATAATAAAGTTATCTCTTATGTAGTTCACTTGTTTTAGTGCATGTGTATGTCAAGTTACGTTGCAACAGTAGTACTTTTGTCATATGAAGCTTCGTTTAAATTTCTTGTTTTAATTTGGGCTTTTAAAGTAATCTTATGTCCTGTTTTTTAGATCACATTTAAATGTCAAAGCAACAAATACAAAAAGAGAAAATGGTGAGTAAAAAAAAAGTCACGTCTTTATTAATAATTTAATAATAATTTTCAAAGTTTTATCAACAAATGACTTTAAAGTCCATTTTTATATTTATAATCACATTGTCAATGTATTGCAGGGGAAAACAAACAATTTGATAAAAGGGAAGTTAGAACTAAGAAGCATGACTGATTGTGTTCTTCATTTCTAGTCCATGCAGGCGGTGTGTGTTGATGAATCAGGGAAGCTGGGTTTGAGACATATTCCACGACCTGAACCCAAAGATGGCCAGCTGCTCATCAGAGTCACCGCCACCGCTTTAAACAGAGCTGACCTGCTACAGGTAAACCACAACATCCTGCTAGTGTTTGTGCCTTGGATTAACTGAATCTCATTGATGGCTTGTTTTAATGGACAGAAAAGGGGTCTTTACTCTCCTCCTCCTGGAGAGAGTGAGATCTTGGGTCTGGAGGCCAGCGGTGTGGTCGCTGACATCGGTCCTGGGGTCAAAGGGAAATGGAAACTTGGAAGTAAAGTAATGGCTTTACTCGGAGGAGGAGGCTATGCAGAATATGTTGCTGTTCCAGAAGAACACGTCATGCCCGTCCCATCACCCCTCACTCTTTATCAAGCTGCAGCTCTTCCTGAGGCCTGGTTGACTGCCTACCAACTTCTGCACTTCATAGGTACCATGACATCAGCTTGCTTTGTGTTTTATTTCCTTTAAATATGACTTTTTAAACAAAAGTGAAAATTAGCTGAACATTTATTCACTCTCAAGCCATCCGAGATGTAGATGAGTGTTTCTTCATCAGATTTGGAGAAATGTAGCATTCCATCACTTGCTCACCAATATATCCTCTGCAGTGAATGGGTGCCGCCAGAATGAGAGTCCAAACAGCTGATATAAACATCACAATAATCCACACCACTCCAGTCCATCAAATAACATCTTGTGAAGAGAAAAGCTGCATGTTTGTAATTAAGAGATTTTTGACTTTGACCTTTGCTTTATGCTAAAATACGAGTCCTCTGTTCATAATATTGTTTTCTTGAATAGGCACAGGTCAAGCACCATTTACAAGCAAAAACTGTTCTAAACAAATATGTGAATGGATTTTGATGTCAAGGGACAACAGGGGATGGACGCTTTCACTGAAAGAAGTGTTATTACAGATAATAGACCTGCATGTTGCCCATAAGCAACTTAAAGTTATATCTCCTTAATGATGGATTTGTTTCTTACAAACTCACAGCTTTTAGCTTCACAGGATGTTAACTGATGGTTTGGAGTGGTGTGGAGTACTTGTGGATTATTGTGATGTTTATATCTGCTGTTTGGACTCTCATTCTGGCGGCACCCATTCACTGCAGAGGATCCATTACTGAGCAAGTGATGCTGATTTAGCAAACCTCTGTTCCTTATACGTTTTCACCGAGGATAGAGGTCTGAAAGCTGGAGCGGATTTAGAAAACCGTGTCTCGTTCGTCATCCTGACATCTGATATGGCTCTCATTGTGTTGGTTATGGTTGCGTGCGGTTCGCAAACCCTTAGATTCAGCAGCCGTTTGTGCTCTTTTAGCACTAGCTCTCGCTCCTGCTCCAGCAGCCTGAGGTTGAGTCTGTATTTGGCTCTGATGTTGAGTAGTTTCCACTGAAGATGGACGTCCTCTTTGTGGTTCAGCAGTCTTACATCCATGGGACGGCAAGACTTGGGTCTCTTAATGCTTAGCTGGGTTGACATTTTGAGATGTTTCTTTGGAACAAATAAGGTTTTGGTTTAGTACACAAATGCAGATTGTTTCATGGTACATTTATTTTAAAAACACACTGCTCAAATACATACGTACAGTGGTTTCAAACGTCTCCGAAGCTTCAGACTTTTGAAACGCAACTCATGTTTCAAAGCTCATTTACTTTGCACAAATATGTATAGTGTATAAATAATAAATGTAAATGTACTGTACGTGAAGCTGCTGCATATGGTTTCTCGTCTCGTGTGCGCGTGTAGACTTAGAATCTGCTGCTATGACACTTAAACATACAAACAATGTCTTTCGTTCTGTCTGGTTTTGAGTTTCGGTCACATGATCACGATTGTGTCAATAATGCCAAAGTACAGATGAAAGGTTTTTTTCTACAGATCTCCATTTAATAGCTCACAACATTGACTGTTTTTCTGAAAATGAGTTATAAACGATTTAATATTTCAGTAGTCTGGTGTTATCTAGTGTTTACTACAGCAGTGCTATGTCATTTGTTTGTTTGGAATTGTATTATTGTATTTTGATTTATTTATTTCTCCCCCAATGTGTTTATTGTCTTATTTTGCAATAAAACAGGGATGAAATTACTATTGTTACAAATCAGTATTATATAATATCCACTAGCCATCAATTTGGAGAACTGGTCGACAAAGTTTCATAGAATAAATATATGTATTCTTATTTTTGGGGTAAATATTAATGCTATTTGTAATGAAAAAACCTAGGATGAGGAGTATTACAACTACAAGATCATAAACTAATAAACGATCTTTAAACTGTTTAAGAAGAGTCAGAATGTGGTTCTTCTATGGTAACAATGGTATTTTGGGTGGGGAGGTACTACTGTTTTATTTCCAGTGTTTAATTTGCCTGTAGTTAATGATCAGTTCAGACATGAGGAAGACCAACGTCCAGTAAACAGCACAAACAGCTTCAAAACTTCGATTTAATGAGGTAAGGTTCATTTAAAATGTCTTTAATTTGATTTGGTTAGTTAATGTTTGACACAATGTAAAAGTGGGTTATTCTAAGTATAGTTTGAGTTGTTAGACAGCAGAACTAAAGCATTAAAGTCGATGTTATGTCATAATGTGTGTGATTCCTGCAAAAACAAGCTCTTGCGCTGATCTTAATGATGTGCTTTGTTTTAATGATCCTGGCAGAATCTTTGACGTCATATGTGCGTTGAAATTGCGCAGAAAAGCAAACGCTGATTTCATATCTCGCTTCCCTGTTTGTGTTTCTCCGAGTTTTGCAATAATAATAAAGTTATCTCTTATGTAGTTCACTTGTTTTAGTGCATGTGTATGTCAAGTTACGTTGCAACAGTAGTATTTTTGTCATATGAAGCTTCGTTTAAATTTCTTGTTTTAATTTGGGCTTTTAAAGTAATCTTATGTCCTGTTTTTTAGATCACATTTAAATGTCAAAGCAACAAATACAAAAAGAGAAAATGGTGAGTAAAAAAAGTCACGTCTTTATTAATAATTTAATAATACATTTCAAAGTTTTATCAACAAATGACTTTAAAGTCCATTTTTATATTTATAATCACATTGTCAATGTATTGCAGGGGAAAACAAACAACTTGATAAAAGGCAAGTTAGAACTAAGAAGCATGACTGATTGTGTTCTTCATTTCTAGTCCATGCAGGCGGTGTGTGTTGATGAATCAGGGAAGCTGGGTTTGAGACATATTCCACGACCTGAACCCAAAGATGGCCAGCTGCTCATCAGAGTCACCGCAGCCGCTTTAAACAGAGCTGACCTGCTACAGGTAAACCACAACATCCTGCTAGTGTTTGTGCCTTGGATTAACTGAATCTCATTGATGGCTTGTTTTAATGGACAGAAAAGGGGTCTTTACTCTCCTCCTCCTGGAGAGAGTGAGATCTTGGGTCTGGAGGCCAGCGGTGTGGTCGCTGACATCGGTCCTGGGGTCAAAGGGAAATGGAAACTTGGAAGTAAAGTAATGGCTTTACTCGGAGGAGGAGGCTATGCAGAATATGTTGCTGTTCCAGAAGAACACGTCATGCCCGTCCCATCACCCCT
>CM049829.1:3981119-4063619 GCA_027422435.1 Schizopygopsis pylzovi | reverse complement strand
TCATCAATGTCATTCTCGATATCATCAATGTCATTCTTGATATCATCAATGTCATTCTCGATATCATCAATGTCATTCTCGATATCATCAATGTCATTATTGATATCATCAATGTCATTCTTGATATCATCAATGTCATTCTCGATATCATCAATGTCATTCTCGATATCATCAATGTCATTATTGATATCATCAATGTCATTCTCGATATCATCAATGTCATTCTTGATATCATCAATGTCATTCTCGATATCATCAATGTCATTCTCGATATCATCAATGTCATTATTGATATCATCAATGTCATTCTTGATATCATCAATGTCATTCTCGATATCATCAATGTCATTCTCGATATCATCAATGTCATTATTGATATCATCAATGTCATTCTCGATATCATCAATGTCATTCTTGATATCATCAATGTCATTCTCGATATCATCAATGTCATTCTCGATATCATCAATGTCATTATTGATATCATCAATGTCATTCTTGATATCATCAATGTCATTCTCGATATCATCAATGTCATTCTCGATATCATCAATGTCATTATTGATATCATCAATGTCATTCTCGATATCATCAATGTCATTCTTGATATCATCAATGTCATTCTCGATATCATCAATGTCATTCTCGATATCATCAATGTCATTATTGATATCATCAATGTCATTCTTGATATCATCAATGTCATTCTCGATATCATCAATGTCATTCTCGATATCATCAATGTCATTCTCGATATCATCAATGTCATTATTGATATCATCAATGTCATTCTCGATATCATCAATGTCATTCTCGATATCATCAATGTCATTCTCGATATCATCAATGTCATTCTCGATATCATCAATGTCATTCTTGATATCATCAATGTCATTCTTGATATCATCAATGTCATTCTCGATATCATCAATGTAGTTCTTGATATCATCAATGTCATTCTTGATATCATCAATGTCATATCATCACTTGTGACAATGTTCATTCTTGATATCTGAAAATGTATTTCTGATATCAACAATTGTGAGGGTAATTTCGGATATCATCAATTTAATTTCTGACATCAATTCAATTGTTAATATCAAGAATGAACATTGTCACGAGTGAAAACTAAATTGTTGATATCATGAATTTATTGTGAATGGCAGTCTATGGTGACATTTAACTAGTGAAAATACAATTACAGATATCAATAATTATAGTTTTTACTAGTTTTAATTTCTGATATCAAGAATTAGCTGTTTAACTAGAGAAAATGTTATTGTTTATATCAAGAATTAACATTATTACAAGTGTAAATGTAATTGCTAATACAAAAAATTGCAATTGTTACTAGTAGAAATCTAATTACTGATCTCAAGAATGAACATTTTAACTAGTAAAAACTGAATTGTTGATAACAAGAACTCATATCCTGAGAATGAATAAAAGTTAAAAGGGCTTGCCATATACAGTGGGTACGGAAAGTATTCAGACCCCCTTACATTTTTCACTCTTTGTTATATTGCAGCCATTTGCTAAAATCATTTAAGTTCATTGTTTTTCCTCGTTAATGTACACACAGCACCCCATATTGACAGAAAAACACAGAATTGTTGACATTTGTGCAGATTTATTAAAAAAGAAAAACTGAAATATCACATGGTCCTAAGTATTCAGACCCTTTGCTGTGACACTCATATATTCAACTCAGGTGCTGTCCATTTCTTCTGATCATCCTTGAGATTCAATACACCTTCATTTGAGTCCAGCTGTGTTTGATTATACTGATTGGACTTGATTAGGAAAGCCACACACCTGTCTATATAAAGAACTACAGCTCACAGTGCATGTCAGAGCAAATGAGAATCATGAGGTCAAAGGAACTGCCTGAAGAGCTCAGAGACAGAATTGTGGCAAGGCACAATCTGGCCAAGGTTACAAAAAAATTACTTGTACTTAAGGTTCCTAAGAGCACAGTGGCTTCCATAATCCTTACATGGAAGACGTTTGGGAACCAAACCCTTCTAGAGCTGGCCGTCCGGCCAAACTGAGCTATCGGGGGAGAAGAGCCTTGGTGAGAGAGGTAAAGAAGAACCCAAAGATCACTGTGGCTGAGCTCCAGAGATGCATTCGGGAGATGGGAGAAAGTTGTAGAAAGTCAACCATCACTGCAGCCCTCCACCAGTCGGGCTTTATCGGCAGAGTGGCCCGACAGAAGCCTCTCCTCAGTGCAAGACACATGAAACCTGCATGGAGTTTGCTAAAAATCAAATGAAGGACTCCAAGATGGTGACAAATAAGATTCTCTGGTCTGATGAGACCAAGATAGAACTTTTTGGCCTTAATTCTAAGCGGTATGTGTGGAGAAAACCAGGCACTGCTCATCACCTGTCCAATACAGTCCCAACAGTGAAGCATGGTGGTGGCAGCATCATGCTGTGGGGGTGTTTTTCAGCTGCAGGGCTGCAATTCTGTGTTTTTCTGTCAATATGGGGTGCTGTGTGTACATTAATGAGGAAACAAATGAACTTAAATGATTTTAGCAAATGGCTGCAATATAACAAAGAGTGAAAAATTTAAGGGGGTCTGAATACTTTCCGTACCCACTGTATATACATTAACTGCCCTTTCTGGGTCTGCGCAGCTCGAACACATATTTGAATGTTACAGTCTCATTTAAGGATTTAGTAAACATAGCTGAATCGTGCGTGATTGAATCTGTTCGCGATCTGGCTATTTCAATATCCAAAACATAAACCAAGGGTTTAAAGCCTTGTTTAGGGGAATGAACACGTAATAATCTACTACAGCCAGCAGTGCAGACTGCCTTTCATCACGGACAGATGGATGTGTAGTACTTGGAGAACAAATTAAAATGTATAAAACATATATTTGTGAAGTGAATGGTCCATCTTCAAAAAGATCAGCCCCCAACACTCCCCCCCTTGCAACGCCACTGTGCACATGTATGCCCTATCTGGACTCTTAAGGGCACACTTTATATTTATGAATATCATTGTTATGTGTTTTTATTACAATTACTCAATGTCTTCTAATCAGGCGATTTGGTGATTATTAGTGGATGTATAATGTTACTTCACATTTTGTCCATTTTGCTTTGATATGTTATCTAATGTAATGGTCATCCATTTTTAATTAGGCATAAGTGTCCAAATACTTTTATAAAAGCATAGAAAATATTTTGAAAAGATGGCATATCTCTCCATCTTTATTGTTTTTAGCTGAATTTGACGATGGCAGATCCAAGCCGCCCTCAGCGCAAGCTGTCCCGAGCTGGAGAGAGTTTATACCAGACACTAGGCTTGGCGAAAGGAGCTAAATCTGAAGAAATTAAGAAAGCATACAGGTATGCTGGTTTATAGCTTATATTAATCAAGAAATCACTAATGCAACATCCTTCTAAAGGCTTTGTTTTCTAAATCCCCACCATAAGGAAACTGGCACTGAAGTATCACCCAGACAAGAACCCCAACAACCCTGAAGCGGCAGAGAAGTTCAAAGAGATCAACAATGCCAACACCATCCTCAACGACGACACCAAACGACAGATCTACGACGAGTACGGCTCCATGGGCCTCTACATCGCAGACCAGTTCGGAGAGGAGAGCGTTAAATACTACTTCCTCATGTCCAAATGCTGGTTTAAGGTGAGTAGTTTGTGTGCATGTTCCTTCTATTATATGCAATGTAAATAATGAAGCTCCTGACAGGGTGAAATGCTCACTATAATTACAGCCCTGCATTTTTGAAAACATTTATAAAAAATCTGCTGATTTGCAAAACAGGCCTGATACAGTATTACATGATTTGATGATGCTGAGTTGCAAAACATCAATACAAATGTTACATCACTTTTTTCTTTGACAAAAAAAGAATACAATTATTTCTGATTATATATAGAGTATGTATCTGTTTTAATGCACTTATTAAAATAACAAAATCAGTCAAATATGAAACGTTTTGACAAAATGTATCAATTAATTTCTCAGTCTGGAAAGGAGTGGAAAAATATGTTCACATGCTCCATTTAATGTCAAAGAACTTTGCTGAAAAAGCTATTTTTTCACAAAATCGGTCATTTTCTGTTGCTGTTTGGATGCAGTAATTATCTGCAGATGTAGCCGAAAACCGAATTTTTGCCTAATATTTGCGTTTGATTGCGAATAATTAGAATCTTGAAAACAAGATTAGGCATAAAATATCTTCAGAATCATTCATACGTGTGAAAATTAAACAAGTAGTAAACCGTTCCAGAGGAAGACCGGGATTGTGTTTTTGTGGCAGGTTTCTGAAATGCTTTTAAATGCATCTTATTTTAGGAGAAAGTGTGACATTCTTAAAACAGGCTCTATGTTTGGTATCAGCAGCTCTATATTAGTAAGAAACAAGTATTGGATTTGATTCAGCAAATATGATGAGGAGTGGTGTAAGCACTTGTTTTATTTTTCCGGTTCAGACTCTCATGGCATTGGGGATGATCTTCACATGCTGCTGCTGCTTTTGCTGCTGCTGTTTCTGTTGCGGTAAATGTGGCGGTTCAGAGAACGAAGACAATTTTCAGTATATGGATCCAGATGAGCTGGAGGCGGAGATGTCAGAGGAGCAGAACAGAGGTGAGGAAGCTACTGCAAACATAAGATTACCAGATTCTGCCTGTGCCTGCAATTGTTACTAAAGAAGAGAGCTCTGTTAACCATGCACATCACTGTATTTTGTTGTGATTTACAGGCAATGACACTGTAATAACAGGACAGCCTATTCCCAGCCCAGCACCTGGAAATTCAGGTGAACAACAGATGTGTGATAGATGGATGGATGGATGGATGGATGGATGGATAGATGGATAGATAGATGGATATATGAGATGGAGATAGATATGATGAGATGATGGATAATAGAGCATAGATAGATAGACTATATAGATGGATAGATAGATAGATAGATAGATAGATAGATAGATGATAGATTTTATTAGAATGGATATATTGATAATAATGATCATACATTAGAGATAGATAGATAAAGACAGTGAGAAATTCAACATGATAGACAGAAGAAATATAATATCCATATATAATGGAAATTATATTCAATAGGAAACATTCTTGTAACATTGTAAAGACTTTCATAATATTCAACTGTTTTATCAGTAATTCATTTTAAATGTATATTCAAATAAAAACAGTTCTTTTAATTGTATTATCCCAAATGATAGTTTATCATAATTATAATGTGATTTTATCAATAAAATGGTAGATTAATCAAATGATGAAAACAACTCGTTGGATCATTATCTTAATGGTCAATTAATCAATTACTAAACACTGTTCTTTTTAATAAAGTTTTTTGTTTCTATTAATTAAAGGGATAGTTCACCAAAAAACTAAAAATCTGTCATCATTTACTCACCCAGTAGTTCCAAACCTGTATGAATGTGTTTGTTCTGAACACAAAGGAAGATGTTCTGAAGAATGAGGCAAACAGAGCCGTTCTGGATCATAGTATTTTTATTCCTACTGTGGAAGTCAATGGTGCCTCAAAACAGCCTGCTTACAAAGTTTCTTCACAACATCTTCCTTTGTGTTCGGCAGAACAAACACATTCATACAGGTTTGGAACTACTTGAGAGGAAATGATGACAGATTTTAGTTTGTGTGTGAACTATCCCGTTAACTATTACTTTCTTTGTTTTGTTTAACAGGAAGCACTGTGATTGTGGGAATGCCCATTCCTCCACACTCAGGTGAATATCAGTTATTAGCATTAGCATGTGATGCCATGCATTTTTTGACAACAAAATGCATTAAAATTCAGATTCTGAGGGTTATTTTGCTGTGTTTTCTTGCATATGGAGACACTTCTTTTCTGATCACTCCAGACTCACATGTGGCACATGAGTAGAGCAAACAAAAACCACCAGACTGAGAAGACTAGAGAAGAAGAAGATCCTTGTTTCTGGCTGTAGAAATGCGTCTGAGCATCAGTGGTTTGTATTTCACTGTGCCTGTGCGGTTAGTGTGGCCCATTTGATCTCCACACATAATGATATTTCTGTTTACGTAATTTTATAATTGCCTTTTGGTTGCTTGAATGTCTCATGACTTTATTGCAGAAACACTTTATTTTGTAATGCTTCATTGATGCATTTAAAGCAGCTGTATGTCGTTTTAGGGAGATGAAAGGGTCTGTATTACTTACTATTGGTAAGCGTAACAGTCAACTTGGATCATGTGTGCCTTAGTAACCAATCACATTACAGCCTTGAAGTCATAGAAATCAGTTAGAGTTGTGCGACACTCAATCTCCATTTACAGATATCATAATAATGAATAAAAAGTGCCATAAGCTGAAACCCACCTGTCACAAAAAATCAGTGACTTCTCTTCATGTAAACTCTAAAAATAGTTCAATCCAAAAGTATTAAGTGTAAAACATGTTTAAGATTAGCTGTCGATTCATTAAATGATGAGCTGTTTCCTCTAAAAAGCTGTTTATTCAGCGTATTGAAGCCTGTACTCCATTGACATCCATTAAAAAAAAGCCTTTCAAGGTAAAAAGACATACAGTTGCTTTAAATGAAAGCACAATTAATATCTCGCACAACAAACTCAACCTGAAGTAATACTATAAATATGGTCTGTTTATAACAACACAAGAATAATTCATTTGCTTGATTTGTTTATGAATCATCTTTCACATTGTGTATATATAGTACACCATGCTTTTCCAGCGAAACCTATTATGTGCACTTTGTGTGCTTTACGTCTCAGTAATTCTTAAGAACATTAAGTTCTTAAGTTTTTATTATTAATACAGCATTTGTACAATGTGAAGTTGTTGAGGCTTCAATACATGATAATGAATAAGTCCAACAGTCTTTTCTTATCTGTATATGCACATAAACATTGATATTTTATCTAACAGACAACAATATGGGGTTTATTTTGCCACCGTTGCAAGCAAACCTTGAAATAACCGCTGTGGAACAACTATTTTATGATGCATGATAATTTGATATGATGTTAATTTTCAGAAGATTCTAATGAATGTATGTACATAATGAACATTATGCAATATTATAACTAAGGCAGGGGTTCAGAGTTTAAAGGTACGCTGAAATCGAGTCTCACTGGTGATAAAGCTGGTCATTTGCAGGTGAATGTTTTGTTTATTGTGGTAATATTGCACAGCCTCAGGGATGGTTTTGTCTGAGATAAGAAAATTTTGTTTATAATTGAAATTGTATGATTTCTGTGTGGAATTATTGGAAGATTAATAAATATAGTTGATTTCTGTATCTACTCAAGCTTTTATGTCAGTTTATATGAATCTGTACAGCAGTAAAATTGATTGTATGATGTTTCATTAACAAAGTTCGGGAGGAGCACGTTCAGATAATTAATCTAATTAACACGAGAGGAGATCAATGAGTAATCAACCCAGTTAACAAGATAAGATAAGTTAACGCCACCCCTTCTCCACACTTACAACTATCCCTGTCCTAACCTGTGGGGGGGGGGTACTCTGAGTTTGGGCCAAAATTCAGAGCTCGTAGCCCTCCCCTTGGACAGCACGCCGAATACGCAGAAACTTTATTATAGTTATTATATGTAAGTGTGAACTCGTGAAATGCAAGCAAAACAAAATATGCTTTAAGTGTTTTGCTAACGTTCTGAAAACGTTGTTTCTGAATGTTCTCAGATTGTTCAAAAGGTTTTTTCTTAGTCATGTGAATGTTAAAAAGAACATTAAAGGGGATTTGCCATTTTATTTTGCAAACATTACAGGAATGTTACTTTTGAATGCTGTCTGAACCATCTGTAACAAGTAGTAACGTTTAAAAAACATAAGACGTACACTCACTGGCCACTTTATTAAGTACACCTTGCTAGTACTTTTGTCTTCAGAACTGTCTTAATTCTTCGTGGCATAGATTCAACAAGGTGTTGGAAACATTCCTCAGAGATGTTGGTCCATATTGACATGATAACTGTAACGAAGGGTCTGAGGCGTGTGGATCCATTTGCAATCTTGCTTTAATAAACTTAGGGTCAAACAGGCAGTGATCGATCATCAGTGTCAGAAATATCAGAGGCAAGGCAGAGACGTAAACAATACCAGGCAGGAGTCAGGGCAGGCAGCAACACAATCAGGACTTCAAGGAGCAATATCACAAGGGCAGGCAGCAGAGAATCAATGGGGTAAACAGTCCAGGGTCATACACGGGAAGGTCACAGAAACAGGAATAATCAGCCGGGGCAAAACAAGTCTTCGCAGTGAGTGTGAAGGCTGCTTAAGTAGGGCAGTGAATGAGGAACACCTGTGCAGGTGATTAGTCCAGGTATGGGGGTGTAAACAGTGAGTGCTAATGAGTGATTGGTGACAGCTGTGTGACTAGTGCAATGGTGGATGGGAAATGCAGTCCATGGGTGATGTGCAGCTGTAGAGTGGTGCAAGAGACAATGTGGTGAGTGGGCGTGAGCTCATGAATAACATCACGCAGTTGCTGCAGATTTGTCATCTGCACATCCATGATGTGAATCTCCCGTTCCACCACATCCCAAAGATGCTCTATTGGATTGAGATCTGGTGACTGTGGAGGACATTTGAGTAAAGTGAACTCATTGTCATGTTCAAGAAACCAGTCTGAGATGATTTGAGCTTTGTGACATGGTGCATTATCCTGCTGGAAGTACATCAGAAGATGGTACACTGTAGTCATAAAGGGATGGAGATGGTCAGCAACAATACTCAGGTAGACTGTGGTGCTTAAACGATGCTCAATTGGTACTAAGAGACCCAAAGTGTGCCAAGAAAATATCCCCCCCACACCATTACACCACCAGCAGCCTGAACCACTGAGACAAGGCAGGATGATCCATGCTTTCATGTTCTTTACACCAAATTCTGACCCTACATCTGAATGTCGCAGCAGAAATCCAGACTCATCAGACCAGACAACGTTTTCCAATCTTCTATTGTCCGGTTTTGGTGATCCGGTGTGAATTGTATCCTCCGTGTCCTGTTCTTATCTGACAGGAGCGACACCCGGTGTAGTCTTCTGCTGCTGGAGCCCATCTGCTTCAGGGTTCGATGTGTTGTGTGTTCAGAGATGGTATTCTGCAGATCTTGGTTGTAACGAGTGGTTATTTGAGTTACTGTTGTCTTTCTATCATCTCTAACCAGTCTGTCCATTCTCCTCTGACCTCTGACATCAACAAGGCATTTTCATCCACACAACTGCCGCTCACTGGATATTTCCTCTTTTTCAGACCATTCTCTGTAAACACTAGAGATGATTGTGTGTGAAAATCCCAGTAGATCAGCAGTTTCTGAAATACTCAGACCAGTCCGTCTGCACCAACAACCATTCCACGTTCAGTCACTTAAATCCCCTTTCTTCCCCGTTCTGACGCCATGCCTGTTCTGAGACGTTCCCTGTTAGCTGAGATGTGCCTCCAGTTGTTTTCTTTCTTCATCTCTAGTTTTAGAATGTGGCCTTGTTGAAATCTAAACCTGGTTTCACTGCACCGACACACCTTTCTGCCGTGTTATAGCAGCGGTGTGTGAAACCGCATATGGCTTTACATTCTCTGCACACTTGAAGTTTCATATTACTTTATCTACAAAACATTCTAGAAATTAACTCTCACTTCTCCAAATATCTTGAGAATATAATCTGTCCTTTAATTACGAACACTATTTATTGAAAGGATTTTTTAGTAAATTGTCTCCATGATGAATTTGGAGAACAAGCAGGACAAGACCTTGACGGACTCGCTTGAACTTTTGGGGTAAGTCTCTCAATTTCAGTTAATCAATCTGACATGTTTGAGTGTTTGATCTGGATTGAATAATACATAATCTTGTACCGCAGTTATATCTGATCAAACGCACATTATTATGCTTTAGCTTGGGTTGAACAAATAATTTTGCTTGGATGAAACAACAGCTAAGCTAATTATGTCTCTATTTGTTTCTCTGTTTCTGAATAATATCTCGTGGTAACTAGGAATTACACAAGCTTCAGTCTGGATCCAACCCTTAAATGAACTGAGATGACCGAACACCTGAGAAGAGACGATGACGACCCCTCAGACAATATACAGAGTTAACCAAAATTTGCCACAAGTTAAATATATTAAGTTTCTGCAATATATACAGTAAATCTATTATATAAACTTAATTTCCTGTAAAGCTGCTTTGCAACGAGTGTATCGTAAAAAGCGCTATACAAATAATCTTGAATTGTATTGAATTGATTTCTTCATTTTCTTTCTTTTAGTCTTCTGGATAATTCAGAGGATGAACGCCCCAGCGCTCGGTTTGAGTGTAAACATGACACGCAAGCGTTTCATTGTCACAACCTGAAAGAAAAGCAGCAGGGCAAAACACAGGCCCGGAGGAAGTTACTCAACACATGTGCCGTGTGTGTGCTTGATCTTCATGATCGGGAAGTCAATGGTGAGAATACAAGTGCATGCTCTGTTTAAAGAACCAAATCTGCCGTATAACCTGCTGAGATGCATTTGAGACTTGTGTGTTGACGTTAGCTCGTTACGCTGCTCACAGTCTCGCTGTAATGACCGATGCTGCACATCTTCTCACTGACTCTGGAGCGTTTCGATCGGTGTGTTCTCGCTGTGGATTTCCTCTAGGACACCGTCCAAACGATGGCATCGTTCAGGTGTGTATGTAAGAAGACTTTTATGCTCACTAAGGCTGTATTTATTTGATTAAAAATGCAGTAAAAACAGTAAAATTGTGCAATTCGAATTTCTATATTAGAATTTAAAATTACATTTATTCTTGTGATACAAAGCTGAATTATCAGCATCGTTACTCCAGTCTTTTGTTTCACATGATTCAGAAATCATTCTAATATGCTGATTTGCTGCTCAAGAAACATTATTATGTGTTTTTGTTGTTTAATACTTTTGGGAAACGGTGATAGTTCGTTTTTTTTTTTTATTAATATAAAGTTTAAAAGAACAGCATATAATTCTGTTGTAACATCATCAATGTCTTTCCTATCACTTTTATCTATTAAATCTGTCCTTGCTGAGTAAAACTTTTTTTTTTCTTTATAAATGGTTCCACAAAAAATGAAGCAGCACTATTTTCAACATTGTTAATAATCAGAAATGTTTCTTGTGCTGCAAATCAGTATATTAGAATGATTTCTGAAGGATCGTGGGACACTGAAGTAATGGCTACCAAAAATGCAAAAATAAATGTAATATTAAAATATATACACACAGAAAACTGTTTTAAATTGTTGTAATATTTGACAAAATTACTGTTATTTCTTTATCAAATAATTTCAGCCACTTGATGAACAAAAAAATCTTAATGCTTCAAACCTTTGCCACAGTGTTCCACAGTGTTTGTGTCTTTGTTTTGTCTGTTCTGTCCATCTGGACTGTGACGGTGGCTCTTGATCTGTTTGCTGTTCAGAGGATCATCAGTGATGTTATGAGATATATGGTGACGTCATGATGATCACAGCTGCAGGTGCTGTAGCACTCAATGTCTTGCGAGTGATGCTATTTGATTTCATTAGTGGTGTTTGTTGGGAAATGGCATCTTGTTGTTCATGTTTCATGTGTGTTTCACAGAAGAGCACAGGAGCACCGCGTTCATTCACGTGCTGGGAGATGTACTGCAGAGTTTAGGTGTGCTGCTGGCTGCCTCCATCATCTACTTCAACGTTTGTACATTACCGTTATATTTCATTATTTAATACAGGGATTCCCAAACTTTAATTTCTCTTTAATGTAAAGCATTTACTTGAAGCAACACTTAAGATTTGATGTTAATATTTTAATAATTTAACAACACATTCACATGTTCATGGTTCTCTGATGTGAATTAGCCTACATGACATGCAGCTAAACAAATTAAATATTTCATCTTTTTGTTTTAGTTCGTTTTTTTTATATATATGCGTGTGTATATATATAATATATATATAATTTTGACATTTTTATTATTTAATCATTAGCTTTTTATAAGCTAACATCAATTTGAGAAGCAAGGGGAACTAGTTTTCACCACAAAAAAAAAACAAAAAACAGAAGTGCAGCTTTTTTATTTCACAATACTGACTTTCTTGCAATTCTGAGAGAAAAAAAAAGTCTGAATTCCGTGGCTGGAAAAAATATATATAATTGCACAATTCAAACTCAGAATTCAGAGACAAGAGTTATAACCGAGTAATGCAAACTCAGAATTCTCAAAATGCAAAGTTCTGTTATTTGTTTTCTTTTCTCAGAATTGCAAGAAGTAAAATTTCTAAGACAAACTCAGAATTGCGAGACATAAATAGAACAGTGATTAAAAAGTCACAATTATCCTACGTTTATTTTTTATTATGTAGCAGAAAACTAGCTTCCATAACCCTGATCTAATGCAATGACATGTTTACATGTTTGAATGCAGCTTATGTTTGTTTCTCTCTCCAAACCAACAGCCTGAATGGAAAATAGCAGATCCTATTACCCTATTCTGTTTCATTATTTGTGCTTGGAACAACATTCACCATCCTGAAAGACATCTTCAAAATACTCATGGAGTAATCAGGCAAGTGATTGATTGATCTGTAGATGTAACTGCCCAGATGTTATAAACACAAGCTGAATGTTGTGGTTTTATCTGAAGGAGTCCCGTGTGGTGTTGACTTTGACTCTGTGAAAGACGTTCTGCTATCGGTGAGCGGCGTCGAATCTACACACGGTCTGCACATGTGGTCTCTCACCACCAGAGAAACCCAGCTCTCCGTCCACGCGGTCATAGGTGTGTTAAAGTCTCCGTCCACGGGGTCATAGGTGTTTAAAGTCTCCGTCCACCGGTCATAGATGTGTTAAGTCTCCGTCCACGGGTCATAAAAGTGTGTTAAAGTCTCCGTCCACGCGGTCATAGGTTGTTAAAGTCTCCGTCCACGCGTCATAGGTGTTTAAAGTCTCCGATCCACGCAGTCATAGGTGTGTTAACAGTCTCCGTCCAACGCAGTCAAGTGTTAAAGTCTCCGTCCAGTTCGTTATTGGTGTTTAATCTTCGTTCCACGGTTGCAATGGGTGTTTAAATTTCTCAGCAAGCGTCATGGGTGGTTAAAGTTCCGCACGCGGTCAATAGAAGTGTTAAAAGTCCATTCACGTGTATTAGTGGTAAAGTCTCCTCACCGTCTAATCAAGTGTTTAAAGTCTCCGATCCACGCGGTTCATGGTTGTTAAAGTCTCCTCCAACGGTCATAGCTGATGGTTAAAGTCTCCGTCCACGCGGTCATAGGTGTTTAAAGTCTCCGTCCATCGGTTCATTATTTGTGTTGAAAGTCTCCGTCCACGCGTCATAGGTGGGTTAAAGCTCCGTCCACGGGTCATAGGTGGGTTAAAGTCCCGCCACGGGTCATAGGTGGGTTAAAGTCTCCGTCCACGGGTATAGCCGTGTTAAAGTCTCCGTCCACGCGGTCATAGGTGTGGTTTAAGTCTCCGTCCACGCGGTCATAGGTGGGTTAAATCTCCGTCCACGCGGTCATAGGTGGGTTAAAGTCTCCGTCCACGCGGTCATAGGTGTGTTAAAGTCTCCGTCCACGCGGTCATAGGATGTGTAAAGTCTCCGTCCACGGGGTCATAGGTGTAACAGTCTCCGTCCACGCGGTCATAGGTGTGTTAAAGTCTCCGTCCACGGGTCATAGGTGTGTTAAAGTCTCCGTCCACGCGGTCATAGGTGTGTTAAAGTCTCCGTCCACGCGGTCATAGGTGTGTTAAAGTCTCCGTCCACGCGGTCATAGGTGTGTTAAAGTCTCCGTCCACGCGGTCATAGGTGTGTTAAAGTCTCCGTCCACGGGGTCATAGGTGTGTTAAAGTCTCCGTCCACGGGGTCATAGGTGGGTTAAAGTCTCCGTCCACGCGGTCATAGGTGTGTTAAAGTCTCCGTCCACACGGTCATAGGTGTGTTAAAGTCTCCGTCCACGGGGTCATAGGTGTGTTAAAGTCTCCGTCCACACGGTCATAGGTGTGTTAAAGTCACATTAAATGCTCACACAAATGGCACTGAGTGACCTGCCCCAGTTTTTGCTGTCCTGACACACGAAATACAGCACGTTCAAAACACCTGAAAATACTCAGACCAACATAACTTTTTACCAGAGTAATCATGTAGTGAATGTTTTCACCAAACAAAGGGTGCTGCGAGCTACACATTACTTGGTCGTGCACCAGATGAATGAACCCTTATGGGTTTCAAGGTGAACACAAGCTAACTGTTTGTGTTCAGTTCAAATAATACTGTTTGCATGCACTATAATAACAGGGCCTGAACTGGATGAGGGTTTGATTTGCCGTTTTAAAACTTTCCCGTCACAGGATTTCTCTCACGCTTCTATACAACTATACCATGTGGGTGAAAGTATACTCTGCCATGAATAAATAATAATTACACCTGCAACAACAGCATTTGCAGAAAGTACATATTTTGTTCTCAAAATGAGCCTAAAATGCTGAATAAACTTAAGGCATATTAAAGATCTAGCCTATTTCCAAAAGCACAAACATTTAGGGGGAAAAATACTATAAAAGTAATTACTAAATAGCCCTACAGTATATTCACAGTTTGTGAAAATTAGTTAACGTTTATGTGTTCCATATTTATTTTATTTTGGTAAAGTTATGATTTTGGCATTATATAGGCTATTGCAGTTTTGATGTTTGCCATTTGCAGCGGTTACTCTGTACGGTTACACTTTACTTGAAGGGGTGTGCATAAGACTGACATGACCCATTCATAATCATAACATGACACGTCATGAATATGAACGAGGCTTTATGCATGTTTATGACAACTGTCATTGTGTCATTCCAAAGATGATAATATTTGACCTAACCCATAACAAAAAGACATCTCAAACAATGTCATCATTGCCATAAAAACTACATAACTGAGCGAATGACACTTAATGACCGTTGTCATAAAAAACCTTCATATTCATGACTTATGAATATACTTTATGATTATGAAGGTGTCATGTCAGTCTTATGCACACCCCTTCAAGTAAAGTGTAACCCTATGTACTTTTAGTGTTATTTTGGTCAATTGTATTAAAACTTGCTGGGGTCCATTTCACTGCAAATATCATAATTAATAATAAAATATTGAACCCAAAATAAAATACAAACAGATCATAGATAATACAAATTATAATCTCAATATTTTGACCACTGAACTAGGAAATTCTGGTCCGCTTCCTCTGTAGTTTGAACCCAAATGAATGGTTTATTTTCCAGATGAGCAAACCATCCCACAGACTGTACTGATGGACATGACCAGACTACTTCAGCAATATCTCCATTCAGACAGAGACGCGGCTTGTTGCTTACCGTGCCAGGACCCGATGGACTGACATGGGATTTTAGCTTCTCGTTATATTAATCTATACTGGTTGAATGTACTGTATGTATGAATATAAACTTCGGCACACATTTTGTGCATGACACAATTATGAAGTGTTCAAAAAGCAATGTTGTGTCTAAGAACAGATGCTATTTTTAGATAAGCTGTGACATTTGTCAGAATATTATTTATCAAACACTCTGGTCAAAATGAGGGATCAACCGATATTGATTTTCTATAACCGATACCAATTATTGCATGTTTATGTTCCCGGTAACCGATATGCAGAACCAATATTTATTTACTGTTATAAATTAAATAAATAACTAAGTGAAGTAAGTCCATTCTTCACTTTGTTTTATCCACCTTTCGGTCATCTTAACAACAAACAACTGTTGAAAATGAACAGTCTTTCATGTTAAACTTAATCTTCAAATTACAATTAGTTTTTTATAAAAAGCATCAGCAACACTGATATTAACAATAAGGAAAATAATGTCTAATGTTTTCAAATGGAGAAAATAAAGGACAGACGTCATATAAACTTCATTTTAAACTACAGTTTTAGGTTTAGAATCTGTTTAATAGACTAAAGAGTGAAGAATAATTCACTGAATAATATTCTCTGGAATATTGAAATAAGCTATAACAAACAAAACATCGTATTTTATTGCATTTCTCAACTGGCATGTTATATCAGAATTATTAAAATGATTTTGTCATTCTAGATTATGAAAGCTGCTGACAGCGCGGTTTATCTATTTACACAGAACTAAACTCAAACTGCAATCGCTTGAGGAGATAATCATTTCGATAGAGATGTATTTTAGATGTTTATTGGCGAAATAATAGTTCTATAGTAAATGTTAATATAGTTTAGTGAATCTTGTTAAGTTACATGCGGTGGTCGTGCTGGAGCTTCTCCTGAGCATCAACCGCTGAGTGAACAGCACTATTCAAGCGGCGTCACGAGACTAAAGATATACAACACTAGAGAATAAACTACATAAGCATTTATGTAATACATCCAATTTGTGCATTAATGGCTGTTATGTTAAATAAAGTTTACTAACTACAGCAAATCAAGTACCTGGATACCATTGTTGTTGTCTCGTCTCCCCTCAGACGTGCTTTAATGGCATTTATTGGTGGATCCGATATTACAAAACCGATATCCGATAATGGTAAAATGCCTAAATATCGGTAAATCGATATATCGGTCAATCTCTAGTCAAAATTGAAAGGAGCACTGATGAAAATCATTTTCAAACCCAGCATACATGATGCTCTATTACACTTTTTTTATTTATCACAATATGTGGCACAACACTTTTTTTTTTTTAAAACAGCAGCTTTGTAGAAGACTTTTAATATCAAGCTTTGATAAATGTTTTTAATTTGGGGAAGAGGCGCAGGGCATTCTGGGTAGTGACCTCAATGACCTTCTCCAAGGGAACACCTTTGATTTTGGCAATATATTCTGCACTGATGCTGATATTCCTTGGTACATTCCTCACCTAAAGTAAAAACACGGATGTAAATAAAGTTCAGAAACATGTCAAAAAAACAAAAAGCCACTGCACCTGTTTTTCAGGCCCGAGCGCAGGAGCATCCGTCTCTAAACACATGCTCTCCAGAGGAACCTGCTTCACCAGCTTCTGCTTCTTATGAAAAGGTGGACAAACATGTGATGTGTGACTAATAACACAAACAGATATACACTCCCAGATACAAGTTTGGACACTTTATCAGAAGATAAAGCTCCTTTTTAAATCAGTTTGTAGACAAATATTTTGTGTACATATGTGCACTAATTAACCAAACTAAATCAAAAACCTTATGAATGTGGTTGAGAGAATGTCTGAAGTAGAAGAAGCTCAAATGTAAGAGTTTTAATTTGATATAGTTTATTTCTGATTGGTAGAATGACTTAATGGAGCACATACTGTAAACAGACCTTGCACAAACTGGCATGAGAAGCCAAATGTTATTAAACGTAGGTTAGATTTACCTGATCACTTCTGACAATGGATGGAGGTATTGAGAAGAAATAACCAGCTTTTACACCCTCCATCGCAACCGAAGGTTTTCCGTCAAATGCATGAAGAAGTGCATTCTCTACGCCTGATTGAAATGGCATAATCATGAAAAGAAATCACATTTATGAATAAAACACCATCAATGCATGCGTTGTTACTGTATGCATACCCAACTCCTTCAGAAGATGGATGGTTGGTCTTCCAGCAGATCTTGAGTGTACATTCCTAATAGACAAAATGCAGTGCTATATGAAAGATCATAATATTATTACAAAAAATACAAATCAGGGAGTGCGACACATACAGAGGCAGATTCAACTGTTTAGCGATCTCAGCCTGTCGAATGAGCACCTGTCTCTGACCGTCTTTCCCAGCATCATTGTTGACTACACGTGGTGTGAAATCCAGACCGACCTGTGTGTGATACACATTCATCAAGAAGACTTCATAACACTAATAATCTGGACTGACAGTAGAGCGGTGATACTCGAATCTGGCTCGCGAGATCCACTTTCCTGCAGAGTTTAGCTCCAACCCTGATCAGACTCACCAACCTGAACCTGTGATTTTCTAATGATCCTGAAGACATTGATTAGCATGCTCAGGTGTGTTTGATAAGGGTTCGAGCCAGATTTGAGTATCCCTGCTGTAGAGGATCCATTGGTGAGGAAGTGATGTAATACTAAATTTATCCATATCTGTTCTGAATGAATGAAAACTCATCTACTGTACATCTTGAATGGCCCGAGAGTGAACTGTCAGCAAATTGTAATTTTTTGATGAACTATTCCTTTAAGGGATTGAATCCACATGGCACATAGCTGTATATAGTCCTGATCTACAGTGCATTCTCTACATATAACCCACAAGAACAACTAGTTAGAGATACAATACATGTCTAACCTCACCAATAGCCACAATATGCTCTTTGTATTTGTCGATCAGTGGCAATGCCGCGTCTAGATCCTGTGGGGCAGAACAGAAGGGAACAGTGTCAGCTCTAAGACAGTAAATATAAGAAACATATTTTTATATGCACATATTTCAGACCTCAGGTAAGGCACTCCTGGGATGTGCTGGATCTTGGACAGGATGAACTCCAAGACATGGCATAACAAATCCTGGGAACCTACAGAACATTACAGCTATTTAATATTTAGTTTGCTAACGATATGTAGTAAGATATCAGACATACCTTTGTGAGAGCTGTATAATTTTCTCAAATTCTCCAGCATGCTCTGCTACCGCAAGAAGGGCAACAAGCCCGGCCTAAAAATCAAACAATCAGTATTATTGCACTCTTATTATCCTGAAAGGGGATGCAAATTAACAGAACTACCTTTTTAGACTCCTGAATAACATCATCAATGTCCTAAAATAGAAAACACAATCATTAAAAACTCCTCAGATGGTTTGTTTCATAGTATTACTGAATGAACCTTGCACCTATATCTCTTACGCTGTCAAAGTCCTCGGCAGATATATGACAGTGACAGTCGATATATCCTTGCATGGGTTTATATTATTTAGATCGTTTAAAACGACCGTCCACATGGATCAGAAGATATAAACATCAGAACCGGATGTGACGTTCAATTTGACCGCGTTACGAATCCCACTACGGCAAAGGTGTAAATCATGAATATTAATTAGGTCATCAGCCAATCATTTAGAACTACTCGGCGAACGTCGTGGTACGTCATTAACATTCATAAACCACGCCTTCACCGTAGTGGCGTCTGTTTGTTTCTGTTTTGTTTTTTAATCTTTTTTTGTCATTCGGTAGATGTGAAACCAATCACGTGTTTATGTAGACAATCATGTGATTTGAAACAACTCTCACATGATCATTGTGAATAAGGGACCGTAGAAGCACAATGTATCAGTGGAGTGTGTTCCCTCTTTCTTTACTCTTGATTGGCAGCTGTGTAGCTCAATACGAGCCTACGTGGGAATCCATCGATTCAAGACCTCTACCGGAATGGTTCGATCAAGCCAAATTCGGCATATTCATTCACTGGGGAGTGTTTTCAGTTCCCAGCTATGGCAGCGAATGGTTCTGGTAAGTCTGCAAAAAAATTATTAGCACGAAAACAATGTGACTGACTAACAAAAAGCACCAGAAACAAACAACACATGTACTGTTTGAAATACACTTGATTACTATGTAAATAACCAAGTAAATGAAAAATATGCGTATCATTCAATATGGTGTATATTAGGTTTTACCATCTGATATTTAACTGTACTGTGCTATTTTCTAAGGAGAACAACAAAAGGTTTGAGTGAAAAACATGAAATAAAATCACCACTAAATCAAACGAAATCAAATATAAGAAATGTATCTAATTGTGACAATGAGAAGTTAAACATTTCCACATGCCCTTTCATTCGAAAGACATTTTACTTTCGAGGTTTTTTTTGGTGAAAACCTAATCAAATATGAAAACAGTTAACAAAATACTAATGATGTGTGAAATACGTTTTTCCTTGTTACAGTAGTAAAACATAGATGTTATGCGTTACATTGTGCAAACAATTCATTAAAATAATATCAGAATGCAAAACATCCAAATGGCCCTGCAAAGTAAGCTTCGTTTTCTGTACATTTACATTGATTCATTAATCCAAAGCGACTTACAATTGAGGAATACAATAAGCGATAAATTATAAAGAGGCAAACAGACACAGAAAGTGCTTGTCATACAACATTTCAGACATTGTTCAGAGCAAAACTAGCTAGACAGGAAGAGGTTAAGGAAAGAGAGCAAAGGTGTTTTTTTTGTTTTTTTTAATGAAGCAGAAGTCAAGTGAAGATGGAAGAGATGGGTTTTGCTTGAAAATGGTCAGGGACTCAGTTTTCCGGATAGGGGTGGGAAGTTCATTCCACCAGTCAGGAACTGTAATCAAACTCGAATTTTCCTATTTAATTCAAGTTAAATAGCCTTGACAGTAGGATTGTAAATCAGATGGTTTGTCACGATTCGATACGATATCGATTCTCATACCCAGCGATACGATATTTGCCGATACCTCAAAAAATGATATGATACAATTACAATTCCAAGGTTCAAGGTTTCTTTATTTGTCACATAATAAATGATACAGGGTATAATCAGAAGTGAAATGTAAATCAAATCAGGTCCGCTCAGTTGACAGTGCAAAGAATAAAAATAAAAATATTAAATCAAGTTACACAACACAAGAGCATATATATATCTATAAGTAAAAAAAAAAAAAAAGATGTATACAATTAAAAAAACGAAGTAAAATGTGCAATGGAATAAAAAGTGCACAACAAATGAGATGTGCAAAAACAATAGATGTGCAAAACAGAATACTGGGGGCTTAATAAATAGTAATATGAATGAGAGGGATGTGCAAACGGGTTGAACCGGGTATATACATGTAGCAGCAATACGGGTGATGAGAATATGAATGTTCTTTACAGTTAGTAATGAGTCATGTAAATGTTATGAGACTGAGTTTGAGTTTAGGAGCCTGATGGCCTGAGGGAAGAAGCTCCTCCTCAGTCTCTCAGTTTTTGCCATCATGCTCCTGAAGCGCTTGCCAGATGGCAGTAAACAGAAAAGATGGTTACCGGGGTGGTTTGAGTCCTTGATGATTTTAGCAGCTCTGTTTTTGCAGCGTTTGAGGTAGATGACCTGCAGAGAGGGGAGAGCAGACCCTGAGATGCGCTCAGCTAAGCGCACGACTCTCTGCAGAGCTTTGCAGTCCTGGTTTGAGGAATTACCGTACCACACTGAGATGCACTGAGTTAATACACTTTCTATGGCCCCTGAATAGAACGTTTTCAGGATTGCTGGTGAGACCCTGAATTTCCTCAGCTGTCGCAGATGGTACAGTCTTTGCCTGGCTTTCTTGACCTGTGTTTGAATGTGTGTAGTCCATGTCAGGTCCTCTGAGATGTTTACACCGAGGTACTTGAAGCTACTCACCCTCTCCACAGGGGTCCCACTGATCACAAGAGGAGTGTAGGGCCGCTGCTGTCTCTTCCTGAAGTCCAGTTCGATTCGATACAGGAGTATATCGATCGATATTATATACATATTTTAAACAACCATCTACATTTTTATTAACTCACAAATGCAACCAAAATATATAACCTGAACATAAATCTAAAAATGCTACTATGGGCTCAGTGCTAAAAATCTTTTCTACAGATACAGATCCTGTTTACAAGGATATTAGCCAAAACATTATATCCAAAAAAAGGATATTTTGCTGTAGTTTTGTCTGTTTTTATTCATCCATGCACAAAAAAGTGGAGTAGAATGTATAGCCTGAATAAGTCGCTTTGGATTAAAGCGTCTGCTAAATGCATAAATGTAAAAAACAACAGCACATAAATGCCAGAATGTAAAATTAGTTGTTGTATGCATTTAAATGGTTTCATTTTCGTCTGTAATTATAAATGAATGAAAAAATATCGCATATGTTCTAGTATAAGTGCACTGTGCTCACATGTACTTGTGCATTAAATAAAAAAAATAGAATACATATCAGCTTGCGCCTTATTGTGATGATCTGCAATTGCAGGATAGCCTATATTTTAGTATGCATTTGAGAAATGTTCTGAAATATAATACATACATACATACATACATGCATGCACCGTTTGCAGCTTTAATTGCCTTTTTGGTAATTTCATGACTGACGACAGAACTGCGTCGTATGCTCAGTTTCTTGTGCGTTTATTTATGATGACGCGATCAGAGCGTGCGCCGTGAGCACAGTGACAGCTGACAGGACAGGGAAGTTTGTTTTACTGACATACTTACAGCCTAACAGCATATCATTGTTCTGCAGAAGCTCATTTGGCTAGTGCACCTTTTCCGCGCTCATTTGACTCGTGCCTGGCGCTGAGGCAAAGCTGAAGCACGCACCTGAAAAGCCCCCGTTTGATTTGGATGCAAATAAATACACTGGTTCTTCGTCTTTATAAAGGCATTTCTTATCAACAAAAACTGTTTTGAGCAGGGTGGCCAAGCTTAGATCAGTGGCTCCGCGCGCTTCAGATGTGTGCTTCTCACACAGCGCGCGACTGTTACCCCAACAATCCCGAGTCTTTTATGCTCGCCTTGTGCCTTCAGGCAGTCCTTATATCGAGTCCTGATATGTGAGATTGAACAAGAATGCACGCGTTGGCTATAATGCATAGACGGACATTATGTGAAAATGTGGACCGTGCCAAAATAAAGGTGCCTTTTTATACTACAGATATCGATATTTAACACGTGGCATCGATGCATTAATATGCGTATCGATCCATTTTCGATGAATCGTTACATCCCTACTTGACAGGTACACCACTATAAAAAGGAGCCGTTTCAGTGAAGGTTGGTCACATTGTCAGTGGTTTTGTGTTTATATATTTGTGGTTAATTGAAGTTAATAGTTTTGTTTTCCAACAGGTGGTACTGGCAGGGCCGGAAATTCCCGTCCTATGTAAAGTTTATGGAGCAGAATTACCCCCCCGGCTTCACCTATGCAGACTTCGCTCCTCAGTTCCAGGCTGAATTCTTTGATCCCAAAGAGTGGGTCGACATTTTTGCCTCGTCTGGAGCCAAATATATTGTCCTCACAACCAAACATCATGAAGGTTTGTGAGAAATCACTGCACCAACTGCAATGCAATTTATTTTTGCTCATCTGTCAACTGTTATTAATTTACTTAATTACACTGTAATGATGTTTTTAAGAAAAATATTGTAAGATTCGTCAGAAAACAACCAATATTGACCATATACACCCCAGTGAAAAACAAGTGCACTTCCATAATGTACTTAAAGTGCTCTATTTCCGTGCACTAGTTTTGTACTTAATATACTAAAAGAGATTATTTATTACTTCTTAAGATCATCTAAGTGTACTCAACTGTGCTATTTTGAGACACCGTGAATATGAACTAAAATGTGCTTTTAACATACTATCTTTGTATTAAAAAAAATGTGTGACCACTTGTAGTAAACAAGCGAAAATAGAGCACTTTAAGTACATTATGAAAGTGCACTTGTTTTTCACCTGGGCAAAGAAAATTGTTGTACAGTAAATAGTTTAACATTACATTCTATGCAATTTTACTCTAAAATGCTGCCACATTTTTTTGTTTTTTGGAAGTAAGCACTACGAATTATGAATTAAACAATTTACTGAAAACTTCCTGACATTCCAAGGAGTCATCTCAGGACAATCAAATAGTAATAGTAAGAAAATATATAGCATCATTTTTGTCATAAATGCTAAATATTATAACAATGCTACAATCTTCTTAAATTGAAAAATATTGAAACGCTAAAATGTATATGTTAAATGCTTTTTGACAGATATAACCCAAACATTTACATGTTTTCATTTAGCATGGTTTTGTGAGATTCACTCACAAAAGTCTCAATTCCTCAGGTTTTACACTATGGGGCTCGAAGTACTCGTGGATGTGGAACGCAGTGGAGGTCGGGCCGAAGCGGGATCTGGTGGATGAGATCGCCACAGCTCTGCGGGAACACAGTGATTTGCGTCTGGGTCTCTACCACTCTTTATTTGAGTGGTTTAACCCTCTCTACAGAGCAGATGCTGACAGCTCCTTCAAAACCAATGTGTTTCCTATGACAAAGACCCTGCCTGAGCTGTACGAGATCGTCAACAAGTACAAGCCTGATGTGCTGTGGTCTGATGGTGATGGAGATGCACCGGACACTTACTGGAACAGCACAGGGTTCCTCGCCTGGCTTTATAACCAGAGGTAAGGCCACATGTACAGAAGTGTTGTGGATACGCAGTGAGGTTGAAACAGAGAAGCCAACAGATGGAGAAAAATATCCAATTTCATTTTTTTTAACTCATTGTTATTCTGGTGTAATTGTGACCCTTGTGGTCAAAACAGACCATATTCAAATAAGCAGAACATTTTTGAGAGGATTTCATGGTACTGGATGATATTCACCTCTAAATTATGCACCATTTAATTCTATATAAAATAATACAAATATTAGAAAACAAGTTAATATTATTTTGAATTAATACAAGTAAAAAATAGGCAGCATCTATTGCATTTAAAGCAGATTAATGGGAATAAAATAAAGAAAATCATATGTAATCCTGTGGTATAACCTCTAGATGCCTGTATGGCCCTATGAAATATGTGTAACTTTAGAATTAATTTTATTAGGTTGTGCATTGCATTTGGAAATATATTTAGACACAATCAAAGACTACTATTTTTGTATTTTGCATTAATTTCCCATTTTATTTCAAGACCATTTAGCCTTTTACGTTATTTTATTCATAAAGCAAGTGCCACAACAGTCAACAATTTGAATACTACTTATGTAGATAAAACATCTACTATAAAATCATTATATTTTGTGATTCATATGCTGCTTGTGATTCCTTTTTTATTATTATTATTTTGTTAGAATACATGGCTGTTTTTGGAGCACAATGCAGAATAGTGTTACAGCAAGCTAGTCAACAAGAAAACACTAGCATGTAGATGAACTGGAAACTAAACTAAAAGATCCTCAATTGTGAATTTATCTTGGATCTTGCTATGCTTTTGAGTGACTTTGCTGTCATGTCGCCTAACTGATGGCCAGTGTGTGTTTTCAGCCCTGTGCGTGACACTGTTGTGACCAATGACCGCTGGGGATATGGCACTATATGTAACCATGGTGGATATTACACCTGCTCAGATCGCTACAACCCCGGACACCTGCTGAAACACAAGTGGGAGAACTGCATGACCATTGACCAGAAGTCATGGGGCTACAGGAGAGAAGCCAAACTCAGCGATTTCCTCACTATTGAACAGCTGATAGCAGTGAGTTTACGTTTACATTCATTTAGACGCTAGCGAGCGAGTGACTTACACATGAAGAATGCTGCAGCAAGCAGTGTCTTTCTTGATCTACAGTACATTTGATTTTGTAATGCTGGATTCGTTTGTAATTGTGATGTATTGAGAAAATGAGTTAGTGCAGTTCAGGTCATTTTCTGTAACATGCTTTAAGAGGCACTACAAGGACAATAAGAAAGTAGATTTGTGATTATTATTATAAACCATAAGCAACATTATTATTATTGCTTATACTTCAAATGGCTTGTGAGTATATTGTGGGTATCAAAATATCATTAAGACTTGGGTGACATGGTTTTATCTATTATGACAATATTAAAATCTAGTTTTTATATGATTTTAAAATGAAATAAAAGTTAGAAAGTGAATTCACATAGTTTAAAAAATACACTAATGTTCAAAGCTTGGGTCTTTTTTTGTTCACCAAGGCTGCATTTATTTGATCAAAAATACTGTAAAACAGTAATATTGTGAAATAATTTTAGAATTGTATTCCTGTGATGTAAAGCTGAATTTTCAACATCAGTCTTCAGTGTCACATGATCCTTCAGAAATCATTCTAATACGCTGATTTGCTGTTCAACATATAGTTGTGCTGCTTAATAATATCTGATACAGTTTCAGGATTCTTTGATGCAATTAAATAATAGAAATCTTTTGTAACGTTATGAATGTCTTTACTTTCACTTTACTGTATAACAGTATTTATTTCATAAAAATAAGTCTCACTGATCCCAAACCTTTAAACTGACCCAAACCTGAGCTTTGAGAAGTCCTGTGTTTGTCTTCCAGTCTCTGGTTGAGACCGTGTCCTGCGGGGGGAATTTGCTGTTGAACGTGGCTCCCACACACGACGGCCGCATCATGCCCATCTTTGAGGAGCGTCTGCGACAGATGGGTCAGTGGCTCAAGGTGAACGGAGAGGGCATTTACAGCAGCAGCCCATGGAGAGTTCAGAACGACACGGTCACTCCTGGAGTCTGGTCAGTTACTGTCTCAATTCTCTTTACATACAGTTACACACCAGCCTTGTGTTTCATTTCATGAATTCATATTCTCATCATCCATATTGCCGCTATGTGTGCATACCCATTACAACCCGTTGCACATCCCTCTCATCCCTCCTGTTTATACTAATATTTATTAAGTCCCATATAATGTTTTTGCACATCCAATTTGTTTTGCACATCTTACTGTTTTACTGTTTTGCACTTTTCTTTATTCTATAGCACATTTTACTTCTTATTTCTTTTTTACCTATATATATATATATATATATATATATATATATTATATATATATATATATATATATATACTCTTGTGTGGTGTTACTTTTATATAATTTAATTTTTATTTTTTTTTATTATTTCTTTATTCTTTATTTGCACTGTCCACTGAGCGGACCTGATTTGACCTACATTTCACTTTTGATTATACCCTGTATAATTTATCATGTGACAAATAAAGAAACCTTGAACTCCTTTACCTTGAACTCCTTTACATTTCATGCTTTATCTTTTTCACCTTTATATGCTTTTAAATAAAAGTATGCTTTTGTTTTGTCCTAACAGGTATACGAGGAATCAGAAGAACGCTATCTATGCTACTTTCCTTTCATGGCCCGCTGATGGCTATATTGTTCTGAGCGACCCAGTTGTATCATCATCCAAGACGCAGGTATGGATATTAAAATAGAAAAAAAAAATCGTAATGAAATATTGATTGTTGACTAAGCCCTGCCGTAAAACATTAGCAACCAGTCCCACCTTAGCAACAGTTTTTTCAAATTCCTATGCATTTCATGTATTTTTTTAAAGAAATAATAGATAAAGTACAATTTACTGCTGTTCACAGAAATCTTGATTTCATTTCTATTACACATATTTGTTTTAGGTAAACTTACATTTAAGATATATTTTATAGAGTTCTATATATAACTTTTTTCTATGCTAAATTCTTAAAAATATTTTTAGTTATTGTAATTGTATTTATTATATGATGTTGTTGAATGTTAATTTGTATCTGTGATAGCATGTGAAGCTCATATGGCAATACATTTAAATACAGCAACCTTTGGGGCATTCTAGTGATATCTGTATTAAATGCAGGGTAAGCAATTTCTGAAGCCAATGTTGATATTTAAAATCACCAAAACAAACACGCCCCTACCCCGAAAGGGTCTCGCCCCTATTTTGATAGATCCGCCCCACATATAGGCCTACGTAGCCTACGCACCAGCACTTATGAAACAAACTCTTTTCCACCTCCGAACATTCCAACCCGACCTGTTGCTGTCTGCGTTTCCATCGCGGTCTAAAGTACTGAGAAGATTAGGCAAGTAGTCTGGTGATGTGACGTTAGGTCTGCATGTGTTTAAATACTAAGTACGCAAATTTCGGACTTGCATCCTCGTTAGTTCGGACTTAACGAGTTAGACTCGGGAATGTGAGCTCCCGCGGACGGAACGACGCAAGTCCGGTGATTCTGCAAAGAGCAGCATACTCGATAACGTCAGTCAGCTCGCCTCGGCTACTGCAATCTTCCTCACTGTATTTATAGATGAAATATAGCAAACACCACTGCCTCTTTTCGTTTTCATTTGAACATATACATGGCGGCAGTTGTTGTAGTTCAGGGAACGTACATACATTAAAATTAAATGAAATATTATGTCAAACATTGCCTGTTTTCATTTTCATTTTAACATCTCAATAGAACAGTAGAATAAAGACCAAAGATTACCTTTTAGATTTACCCAAAATAAATGATATCTTATGTTAAACCACTACAGAGACATCAGCGGCAAATGTCAGAAGGACTAGCCGAGGTTATGCCCCTCTCTTCGGTATACATGAGCACTGAGTGCCCGGTGATTGCGTTGAGCTCAGCCTCACGTCTCCGAAATCGGCGAAGCACATTTATAAATAGGCGCTGTTTTTCTAAATAAACTGCAGAATTGAGTTTTAAACAACTACATTCTCGCCTGAAATACACGCGTCCAGTGTAGGCAGGCCTTAGCTGTTGCGGCACGGTAGACACTGTGTTACTCACCTATCGGGAAGAAACAAAGCAATCTCGGCGTCCGATCGCAAGCCTTCCGCTCCTTGAGTTCTCTCCAGCGCTGGAAAGCTGATCCGATATTTACATGGGTCCTTCTTGCCTTATCATTTTCCTCTTTAGTTTTTTATCTACCATATCTATCTTTCTGTCACTCGGCTCGGCAGTTCACTAAACGCTCTCTCCTCCATATCATGAGTAGACACGCCCCTTACTGCTGATTGGCTACGAGCTTGTTTTGGTACTCGGCCCCGACTCAGTTTTCTACAATGTTTTTGAAAAATGACATACCCCACCTTTAACCACAGTAACCAGAGGGGCAGAGCTTAGTGAAGGGTTCGGGTTGACTACTTATTCAGAACTGGTTTATGCAGAAGTTTCAGCATGTTTTTCTTTTTTCAAACCTATTTTCTGTATCAGGTGATGCTGCTTGGATATCAGTCCCTCACGTGGGAGTCCATGAAACCCACTGGTCTAAAGGTTCATCTGCCCCAACTGGCCCCCGGTCAGATGCCTTGCTCCTGGGCTTGGACCCTGCGACTGACTGGTGCGGTGTAGCCAGAGGATGGCGCCACCGTTAGCTGTTGCCTTTAGAAATAGTGAAGTACATGATTGACGGCACTATGGGGTTTTTATACACACTTTTTACTTTTAAAGACTACCTGTGGTGACAATCAAGTTTTTAACTGTGTTTACATGTCTGTCTGGTGTTTTTCATATGCTTAAAAATAAACCATGTGCAAATTATAACTACATTTTTTGAGATTGCGATGAACTAAGATGAGGGACAGCTTTTTGGTGATTCGAATGGGAACACTCTTTGCAGGTTTTGTTTATATTATATTTACATTTATTCATATAGCAGATGCTTTTAACCAAATAGACTTTTCAACAGTTGAGAAATACAAGCGATTCATCATAGAGGCAAATTAGCAGTGCTCATAATACAAAATTTCTGACTTTGTTCAGATTACTACAAGCTAGACAGGGATGGATTAAGGAAAGTTTTTTTTGGTTGCAGTCAAATGTTAACGAAAGAGATTAATTTTCAGCTGTTGCTTGAAAATTGTCAGGGTTTCAGCATTCCAGATAGGGGTGAGATGATCAAGTGGTTTTGTGCCTCTCTGTGATGGGACCAAGAGGCATCGCTCCCTTGTAGATCTCTGGAGGGGACGTAGAGGCATATGAGCGAGTGGAAGCAGGAGGGTGCCATGTGCCTGTATGATAGGTCCCAGTGATGTAGTATATATGGAGAAGATGACGGGTCCAAGAACTGATCCCTTAGGAACCCCAGTAACAATTTGATGTGCTTTGGATACCTCCCCTCCCCATGCCACCCTGTGAGCCCTACCTGGAAATAGGATTCAAATCAGCAAAGTAAAATCCCAGTGATGAGAGGGTGGACAGGAGGATCTTATGATTTATAGTATCAAAGGCAGCAGATAGATCCAGCAGAATGAGAACTGATGATTTGCAATCAGCTTTCGTCATCCGCAAGGCCTCAGTGACTGACAGTAATGCAGTGTCCGTTGAATGGCCACTTCTGAAACCTGGTTGGTTAAGGTCCAGTTGGTTATTCTGTGATATAAATAATTATACCTGGTTGAAAGCTAGTCAATCGAGCGTTTTCGCTCTGGATGGAAGGAGAGCGATAGGTCTGTAGCTATCTACAAAGTGAAGTGTTTAAAGTAGGTTTTTTAAGCCTGCTCGAATGCAGTGGGGCATATTGATGATATGTGTAAGTGCTGGGAGAAGTGTAGGGGAGATTGCTTGGAGAAGGTGCGAGGGGATAGGGTCTAAAGGGCATGTTGTAGGAAGGCTGGAGTGGAGAACTTTAGATTCTTCTGCCTCAGTGAGGAGACCGAATGAGACGAGGGGAGTTTTAGCAGTGGATGTGGTTGGTTTGTGTTCCTGTGTCTGTGGAACTGAGAACTGACTGCTGATGGTTTTAGTTTTGCTGGTGAAGATGGAGTGAGGTGGTGGAGGGGGACAGAGGAGAGAATTGAATGTTTTGAACAGATTACGTGGAGCAGGTCCGAGCTGCTGTGATTGAGTGGAGGCGGAGACTCTTGTGCATGTTATTTGTTCCATGAATGCTAACTGAGTTCCATTCAAGCCTTTTTAAGACGTAAATCTATTATTTTCATTGGAACATTTTTTAATTTGTCAAATATTATCAAAGATAAAAAGAATGAAAATAGTGACCGAAGGGAGACTTTAAATAAAAAATAATATCTGTATAAAATGTTCATCTTTATGAATGAATTCCAATCTTTAACTGTTGCGTAGTGTCTCCTGATAGGGACGCAAACTGGAGAGTGTGCTGCTACTTTGATAAATGATCAGAATTGAACGTTTATGCCTGGCAGATATTAAAACCTCATCACCTCAACACCTCATCAACCAAACGGCAGCACTCTGTTAACCACCTGCTATCATGATGGTGACTTCTGCACAAGTATAATGTTTTCTTATGAATCAGAACTACTGTTTTTGCAGCACCTTTTTTATGCTGTTACGTTTGGAATTTTAAATCAACACTTTTTTTAGCATTAATGATATTTATAATCAAAACTATACTTGCAAATAAAACACCTTAAACATGCACTGTGTTAAAAAAATGAAAGGTCTTCATGTGAAGCCAGATGTATTAAACTGATATTTTGTTTGTTAGCGCAATTATTTTCTGAAATCAATAAACATTTAAATGAAATTGTTTAGTTTGCATATTTTTTTTGTGCCAAAACGTCCACACAAACAGGTGAGCAAAAGGTTTAAATAAATGTATAATATATATTGTTAAAATAATTGTCAAGCTAAATTTTCTGCTAGTTTCTTAAAGTAAAGAGATTATTATTTATTACATGATTACTTGCATATCAGTGTTTATTAATATTTAGATTTTCAATTATATTTTAATATTTTATCAATATTAAATTGTATTTAATATTTTCTGTTTTAGTTTAAATTCTAATAACTGTATGTACATTTTTCTTTACATTTCTGTTTATCTTTTATTTGTTTTATTTTCGTGTCATTTTGCGGAAATGTAGTACTTCAGTTTATTTTGTTTCGGTTTGTTGTCAAAGCAACATTTCTGTCTAATTTGAATCTATTTAAATGTACAAAATGTTAAAATTAGTTTTTGATTAACCATAGTTAACTTTAAAAGTCGTACTTTACTAGCTTATTGACGTTCAAGATAAAAATTTCAAGGAAATGAAATGTGTTCTGTCTTTTGAATTAGATTTGACACAGATACATGTTTGTTTGAGTAGAGCAGTGTGTGGCAGCCCGAGTTACCCATAATGCTCTGCTCATGGCCGCCTTTGGAAGCGGAGAGCATCACATGCTGCATTCAGACACACGTGCCACTGCTCCCATATCAGAAACTCCCTATCTGAGTTATTCAGGGCAGCTGTGCCAAGAATAGTCCTGCACTGTTTATGAACATCAAAGCTGCTTTAACTCGCTCATTCTGCAGGAGAAAATCCACTATTACCAACACAAGGTTCCTCACATGTGTGAGATTCCCTTTTAAGTGTGTTTTCCATCTTTCGTGAGTGTGTGTGTGTGTCTCTGTGTGTGTGTGTGTGTGTGTGTGTGTGTGTGTGTGTGTGTGTGTGTGTGTGTGTGTGTGTGTGTGTGTGTGTGTGTTCTCTGTGTGTGTGTGTGTGTGTGTGTGTGTGTGTTTTGGCAGGTGTCTGGTTTGAGCGGGGTGAGCCTGCCGCTGGGAGGTAAAGGAAGGACCTTTGGGCGTCCAGAGCCAATCTTCCATTACATGTGGTACGACAGAATGAGGGGGTCTGCGAGGGGGTTTCGTCCTGCTTTTTGCATGTGCACTACATGTGCATCACTCTCAGAAGAAAAGGTACAAAGCTGTCACTAGGCCTGTACTCCCAAGTATCAAAGGCTAAAAGGTACATCTTTGTACTTTATTTACTCCTCAATGGTACATATTAGTACTTTTTTAAAAGTTCATATTCTTAACTTTTGAAAGCCCCCCCACACACCCCAGTTTTACTGTGCATAACACAATTAGATGCAGTGACATTATTAGATTTACAGAAATGTCATTCTGGTTGCTTAACAAATCATATAATATGTAATAACAGGGGATGCATTATGCATTATTTTTAAAGTTCAGCCTTACATAATTTTTATTTTTAGTCTTTATAGTTACTCACCATGACTATTCCTTTATTCCTTTAATTATTTGATTGTAATTGGAAACTAAGCTAAGTTAGCTCAAACTAAATTGTGAAATAAAACAAATAATGAAACAAAATGAAAGCTAAAAAAAATATTTTATTTCACCAAAGGAAACGCTTCACATTTTTCTTAGTTTAGCTTGAATTACTAAAATAATGAAATCTAAATTCAAATGAATAAAAAAAAAACTATGTAGACATGTAAAAAACAAAAACTTATAAAATGACAAAAAAACATCAAAATATAAAAATCTAATTCTAAACTTTAACAAAAACTATAGTATATCAATGATTATTAAAAAAGATTGATAAGATGTTTTAAAACGATGCCATTACATTTTTACACCATTACACTACATTTTTAATTTGATTTAAAAACGCCTCTAAAGTCAACACAATTTTTTTTTAATGTTCCTGTAAAGTATAAAATAATTGTCATAACCTTTATAACCGAAACATTGAAAAAAAATGACTGCGATTAGTTATCATCACAACTTAAAATTCAACATTAAAATGGTAAGTAATAGTGCATTGTTTTGAATTTAAGTATAAGTTTAGATAAGTTAGATATTATCTCAACACATTTTGAATTGTTATAACTAATCGCAGCAGCATTTATACAATGAACTTGCTCTGTCTCTGAAATGATAAAAACATTATCTCTTTTTTCCAACTAGTCCTCACTCCATTCTGACATGTAACAGCAACATCAAGGCTTGATATTTACAGAAATATCCTGCCTCACTCAGAAATATGCCATATATTAATATGTGTTCCCTTCAGATGCATATCTACAGGCTGTAAAGCAATGTCACGCCGTTTAGACCTTCAACAAATCACAGCATGGCAGACAATGCGCTGAATTATGACCGTGACCATTAAACCACTGCTGTTGCTCCCTGTGACATGAAGAATATGATCATTGAAATGCAGGTGTAGATAAACTCAATACACCTTTATACTGATTTCTCAAAGTTATAAGTAAAGCTTATCAAAGTTATGTTTTACAAGGAAATACTATTTCAGTTTGATTCAGTGTGATACATGCCATTTATAATTATTTGTAAATCTGTGATTAGTTATCACAACTTAAAATGCATCAATAGAATAAGTATTATTAGCTTATTGATGAACGTACAGTTTTTTTCGTTGTGGATAATCAAAACTGGCCAGTGTTACTGATGCTGATATTTTAATTACATTATGATAGCTTGTATTGTAAATCACTGAGATCTTTATTACAGTATACTACACAATCATATAAATATCAGTTGTCACTCTATATCTCCAATAACATATCTTAGTAACGTGATATATAAATGCTTAGTGTTATGAATAAAACATAATGCAATGCAATCCAATGATGATTGAAAGATGAGCAAATAAATGTTCTTCAAAAGCATGATGATCATATTTGATACTCGCATTTGAACATGATTTTTCTAAAAAACTAAATATGTATTATCAAGTAAACCTAAGTTGCTTCAGTCCAGTAAGTGTTGTAAAAGTCATTCTTACATTTACTTTATAAAAATCAGATTTCACAGAATAAAGACACAAGCTGAAGCGAGAAGCTTTTACAATTATACTAAAAGGCCTTTTACTTGCTAAATAAAGTGTGAACCGTCAATCAGATGACAGAAGGCGTGTAGTATATTGTGAACAACAGTTTTTAGATCATTTAGTAGCTTTAACAGCATTTTTCTTCACATGCAAGCACACATCTAGTTTATCCTTCATACTTTTAGGTCGTTCACATTGAGCAGTATGTGCTCTGCAGGTGTGATATTCGAAGCTAATGTCCTTGCTTTCTTATGTCTGTGTTCATCTTCCGTCTCAGATTCCCTCCGGCTTTCCCTCCCTTCCTCTGCGCTGGGATCGAGGCGCTCCGGAGTGAGCAGGAGTCTATTTCTGTCGATGTGTATAGCTCCCTCTCCCATGGTGTTGTCACGGTGATGGACATCAGCTATCAGCCAATCAACACGCACGTGTTTATGCCAAGAAACATGATCATTTTCCACGTACTTCCCACTGCTCTTGTGAGTAAGTAAGGTGCTGTAGCTGTGCCTAATGGAGAGAAGTCGGTGTAAAATGGAGTTTTGACAGTCACACAGTGAGGATGGGAACTGCACTGTTTAACTGACCTGAAGGAGAGCAGTGACGTTCAATGAGAAGATCTGGCCAGGTGAGAGAGTTTGATGTAAACTATGATCTGAACATGGTAATGTAATGGCAGCTTGAAGGCGTTTCATCCTGGCATGTGGTTAGGATTGGTCTTTTGGTTGTATTTGGTGGTCACATCCTTGTTAGTGTTGCTCTGGAGATCTTGTAGAAGAGTATTGGACCGTTTTTTTGTAGACATCTCTCTCATAGTTGTCTTTAAGCCAACAGTTTTCCCAAATTCTGATTAATTGAGCACCGTGCAGCAATTTTGAGCCGGTTACATTCTTAAAATGAAGAGTTCTTCGTTGGAATTATTGAAACTTTAAAGGGATAGTTCATCCAAAAATGCAAATTCTGTCATCATTTACTCACCTTAATGAATTTCTTTCTTCTGTTAAACAAAAAAAGAAGATATTTTGAAGAATGTTGATAACCTAGAAGTTGCTGGTAGCCATCGATGTCCATAAGTTATTTTTTGTCATACTATGCACTCTTAAAAAAAGAAAAAGTACAAAAGCTGTCACTGGGGCGGTATTTTTCAAAAGGTTTAATGTATGTTTTAGGTATTATTATGTGCACTTGAGGTACTAATGTGTTCCTCTAGGGTAATGTGGACCATTTAGGGACAAAGGTGTATCTTTTGAATAGGTACCGGCTCAGTGACAGCTTTTATACCTTTCTGAGAGCATTCTTCAAAATAACTTCTTGTGTTCAACAGAAGAAAGAAATTCATTATTGCTTTGGAACAACATTAGGTGAGTAAATGATGACAGAATGTTCATTTTTGGGAGAACTATCCCTTTAAAATCCATGGAACCTTTCCATTCCGCAAAAAGTGTTTTAGAATATTATAAATGTGTTCTTTATACTAGGAAAAAAATGTTATTTTAAGAGCTATTTACTGAAAGGTTCTTTAGGGAATGCAAAATGATTCTTCTATGAAACTGATGTTAAAACTCAATATTTTTAAGAGTGTAGTATAAGCCAAAACTGTCCGAAATCCACCGGCCGCCTTCAGATTTTGTGTGTCTATATTCATAGTGAATTTTAAGTATATTATATATACTGGTCACTGGAGTTAGCATTGGTCAGCAGAGCTTGTATGGGCATGTTTGAACATGCGGGAACTCTAGCCAGACATGTTATAATGCTTCTGATCACGAGTCCTAGTGATTCTAGTCTTTCTCGCACACTTGAATTGAAGCTTATTCATTGTTAGTTTTCACTGTGAAATAGCTCTTAGAATGTGTTGCCATGGTGATCAGAGAACACTGTTCATCTAACACTGAGAAACTCAAGGCATTTATTTTAAATCTGAAGCTCGTGACCTTCTCTAGTCGGAGAAAGAGTGGGAAGATGCACACAGTGAGAACTGAAGTGCACAGTTGTTACATTTTAGAAACCGAGCACACAAATATCCTGACATTTGCTCCAAACCTGTAAAACAAACCAAAATCACCATTATAGAATCATAACTGTAGTCTATATGACTTGTGCACTTTACACTGAGAAACATTTGGTGTAGAAAGTGTTGTCATGCAGAAATTAATAGTACATTTCATAAATTATTACAAAGAATCTGCAAGTAATACATACAATTAAAAATGAAATGTTGTACATAAATAGTATTTTCTTTTAAAACGTACTACAAAAATCTTTAAATGAATGAATGATGCATTTATATAGCGCTTTATTGTGTATTGCTGTACACCCAAAGTGCTTTACAATCATGGGGGGGGGTCTCTCCTCAACCACCACCAGTGTGCAGCATCCAGAGAGAGTCAAGGCCAACCAGTGCGCTCACCACACACCAGCTACGTGGAGAGAGAGAGTCATAGAGACAATCAAGTGTATGCCTCACCACACACCAGCTACAGGTGGAGAGGAGAGAGAGTCATAGAGACAATCAAGTGTATGCGCTCACCACACACCAGCTACAGGTGGAGAGGAGAGAGAGTCATAGAGCCAATCAAGTGTATGCGCTCACCACACACCAGCTACAGGTGGAGAGGAGAGAGAGTCATAGAGCCAATCAAGTGTATGCGCTCACCACACACCAGCTACAGGTGGAGAGGAGAGAGAGTCATAGAGCCAATCAAGTGTATGCACTCACCACACACCAGCTACAGGTGGAGAGGAGAGAGAGTCATAGAGCCAATCAAGTGTATGCGCTCACCACACACCAGCTACAGGTGGAGAGGAGAGAGAGATCATAGAGCCAATCGAGTGTATGCGCTCACCACACACCAGCTACAGGTGGAGAGGAGAGAGAGTCATAGAGCCAATCAAGTGTATGTGCTCACCACACACCAGCTACAGGTGGAGAGGAGAGAGAGACATAGAGACAATCAAGTGTATGTGCTCACCACACACCAGCTACAGGTGGAGAGGAGAGAGAGTCATAGAGACAATCAAGTGTATGCTCTCACCACACACCAGCTACAGGTGGAGAGGAGAGAGAGTCATAGAGCCAATCAAGTGTATGCGCTCACCACACACCAGCTACAGGTGGAGAGGAGAGAGAGTACATAGAGCCAATCAAGTGTATGCGCTCACCACACACCAGCTACAGGTGGAGAGGAGAGAGATAGAGCCAATCAAGTGGATGCGCTCACCACACACCAGCTACAGGTGGAGAGGAGAAGAGATTCATAGAGACAATCAAGTGGATAAACATATATAAAACATACTGAAAATCATTTTACAGTGTACGCTGAAAACAAAAATTTGGTGTATAAACTATTTTCACTCAGAAATTGCTAGTAAATTTCAGAAATAATTATAGAATCTTCAAGTAGTACACTGAATAAACATTAAATTTGAACATACTGAAAAAATATTTTCTTTTAAAGCATACCACAATAATCTTTGTTTTATTTGCAGCTTTAAAAAAAAATGTTTACACTGTAGAAAACAATTTTCATTCACAAATTGCTAGTTCATTTCAGTTATTGCAAAGACATGTTAAAGTGAGACTTCGATGTGGAAATATTTAGATAATATTTTATTGTAAAACATAATCCAGTTATCTTTGTTTTATATACAACCTTGAAAAATAATTTGTAGTGTAATTTTCTGAAGTTACACAGTAACAGAGTCCAATGTTTTATTTGACTCAATGGACTCTGCTTAAATGCAAGTTTGTTTTAGTTAATTAATGTATAATCCATTCCACAAAGCTAAACTGGTGAATCATAAATGCATTGTTTTGAGATTTGGGAGATTCAGATGGTCTACAGATATGATACAGACATGGACTACTTTAAGGTGTCCCGGAGCATGTGATGTCCCGGAGCATGTGATGTCACCGGTGCAGGAGGGTTACTTTAGGATGCCTGTTGGTCTATTCAATATCCACTTATGTGAGACAAAGAACGTGAACGCAGCAGGAATAGTGGTTTGGTTGCCATGGGAACATTCCTCATTTCTGCACAGCACATGCGTGGTGAGTGGCATTTACAGTATCATTTCCAGATCAAGGCCATTTGCATATGGCACACTTTTAGTGCCATTATAAAACCTGTCTAACAGAAATCTGCACATCCTGATAATCATGATGATTAGTCAGTTAGTTACAGGATATTATATTTTTATATATGTAAGTATCTTGGTGTAAATAAATCATATACATATGATTGTTATTCAATAAGGATGCATTCAAGTGTTCAAAAGTGACAGCAAAGATTAATACTATTACAAAAGATTTCAAATAAATGCTGTTCTTCTGAACTTTCTATTCATCAAGGATTCCTGAAAAATATGAATCATGGCTTCCAAAAAGATATCAAGCAGCATATCTGTTTTCATCATTGATAATAAATATAAATGAGGATATTAGCATATTAGAATGATTTCTGAAGGGTCATGTGAAGACTGGAGTAATGATGCTGAAAATTCAGCTTTGATCACAGGAATAAATTACAGTTTGATACGCAATCAAATGGAAAACAATTATTTTAAATTGTAATAATATTTCTTCCGCATTACTGTTTTTACTGTGTTTTTTAAACCAAGAAATGCAGCCTTGGTGAAACTTTAAATGTGAAAAAACATGAAAAATGATTGTTACCAATCTCAACAACATATTTAATAGCATGGTCTAGTCTATCTTGTCTATTGTCTACCTTTTGACCTTTAAGCTAAAAGACCAGTTTGACCAAAACACTGTCATAGTTAACAAGCACAACAATGCAAACTAATGGTAAAATAAACACAGGGGTCAATCCTCTGGTTCATGACTCCCATAACAGACTCTGACAAGCACAGACAGGCCGTATATATATATATATATAAGAGCACAGCTTTCTGTATTCTGAATTAAGTATACTGTGGAACGGCCCTGAAATGGCTGATCCTCCACAAGCATTGAAGGTCAAGTCTCTCATCTCTCTATAAATATGATGGTCTGTCCCAGCGGGTGCTTCATACCGCTGCACGGCTTTTCCACTGTCTAAGGCACACGCGTTTGCTGACCAGCGGAAATCTGCACATTTGCATGTGATTTGATAGCGTGCAAGCGTTCCTCCGCCGCTGGCTGCTCGTGTCACTATGATGCATTACTGCATTCTGTGAAAGTAAATAAACTGATCTCCAGAACTGCTTCTGTACTTTTAACTAGACGTCCACACAGTTTCCTGACTCAGCAATATATCATTATTCAAGCGCAGAGTGGTAGTTGCCTGTGCAAAACATGCTGCACTACTGCTTGTGTGTCTCTGTGCTGTTTCTGACAGATTCTGGGGGAGTTTTAGCACGTTTCTATAGCTTGGTTCCTTTCTTCAATCCGAGTCTATGGGATTTCTTTACATTGTTTTATTATCCACCAGATGACAACTGTACAGTGCTTTTGTTGCAAGTTTTTTTTGTCTTGTTTCCCTATACAAATATCTATACATTACTTTCTTAAATCAAGACACAATTACTTTAATTTTAAAGAAAAGTTTGTCATTTTTATTCTTACGTCAAGATTTGAGTTACATTCATGTCTTTAGCTCTCGTCATTTTGCTTCAAAATAAAAAAGTATCATAATGAAGTGCATTTAAGCTTATAAAAAGAGAAAAATATCTGCCAAAGGGGTCAAACCTAATTCAAAGGGAAAGCAAATACGTTTCTTACACAATTGGTAAGTATGTTTTCCTTGATTTAAGCCCAAACTAATTTGTTGTGACATGACTTAATATGTCATATGTGCTTCTTAATTAAATGCATCTTGATTTAAGAATGTGATATTTGCACTGGAAAACAAGGCAAAAATTGTATTACAATTCAAGTCAATTATTAAGATTCAAGATTTGAGGAATCAAACTGAGTAGCTTGTCAAATGTAATGCTTCGGGTTTAAGGTTTGATCAGATGGCAAGCCCTGCGCAATATGAGCAGTAGTAAAAGTGATGCTCGCTTGCTTTTGTAATACTGGAGGGCTCTAATGTTACTTAACAGACTACTACAACACACAGACGGTATCTGTACTGTATCATGTTATCCTGACCTCTAATGCAGCACCCAGTTGTCTTCCCCGCTGTAACTTAAGATGATGGTCACAGCAGGTCAAATATTTTTAGCCGTGTAAATTGTATTGTGTTGAAAGGTCAAGGTTACAGGCCAATTGAGAAGAAGTGAGGATTTACCACCCTGAACGGGGCTTGAGTTACTTGTTTACTTAAAAAATGGTATAGTAAAATATCAACATCCATGTGTTTATGTACGAGATATATCCTTCACAGAAATATTGAATGTATTATTTAAGAGGATTATTTATTATTTAAGGATAATTTAAGGATATTTAAGGGGAATAAAGTTGCACATGACATTGTTATTCGATATACCAACTCATTTTTACAATAATCATTAAACATCTTAATTCCTGTGAAAACTACAATACCCATGATTCTGCAAAGAAATCTCCACCAATCAGAGAATCTCGGCAAGCAAAAGAACCGCCCACTTCCATGAAGAAGTGAATGACACAAGCTCTCAAATCACTTTAATAACAAAACAACGCAAAACTATAACGCATTGTTTCAATATAAAATCAACATCTGTGAAATCAATTATTTTATACTTTACTATTGTTTTTCTTTGATTGTGTCATTTGCAATGCTTTATGGGATTGTAGTGAATCTGCTCATTAAAGCCGTTAAGCTCAGAGTCTTGTACCTTTGTCTGAATTTTCCTATATTTTTTGCTTCAAATCAAAGTTTATGTTGTGGTTCTCCTCGTAGCGGTTTGGTTTGATTCGTGGCTTATAACTCTCAAACTAAACTTTAAAAATCCCTACGGGAAAAATACTTCTGGAACCAGCGCTGCTGAAAAAGTGGCACCTGATTATGTTTTGATGAAAGCACAAACTTTGTTCTGGAATAATGTGCATCACTAAATCGTGCAAAATAATCCCCGTAACATGCATTTAAAATTTCATGTTGCTTTTAATATGCTGCTGATAATTTATCACACCCATGAGCTACATGACTAATATGTGAACTTTCAGGATTTTCAGTCCCAATCTAACGCTGTGTTCAGAATAGCATACTATTATAACACTACTTGTTATTTCTGCTGTATATCACAATTCTATACACAGCTTGAATCATTTATTTCAGCGCAGTTTAGGTTTTATGCTTCATTCTATGCTAAACCTTCCTTATTCCATCTCCTCTTCACAAGCAGCATGGCCATTTACTTCTCCCTGCGCTGATGCAAAAGTGGCCTCGAATGTGGGCCATTGCAGAACCCTTCGCAGGGCCCCTTTTCTATTTTGGTTCCTGGATATGCGTCTCAGTGAGGTATTTTCTGTGGTGACTCGCTTACATCTGTAGCTCTTCTAATGTACTCTCATTGAGCAAGACATGGAGGACTGTTGAGACTTATTCCTGGCACATTTGTCTATGTGTGAAGGAGATGTACAGCAACACGGGAAGCAGGAATTATGAGAACATCTGCATTTGACTGGACACATTGGACAAGGCTGAATTTGGACAGCAGGTTTGTAGATTGATGGCAATCACTGTTGTACGTCTTACTGGGACTCAAAAGCAGATCACTCGTCAAAGTCAGTCCTTGACTGCTCTGCTTTTTTGAAGCACAATAAGCTCTTCTGTGGACATTTTGTTCCTTCTGTAGTTTTAAGATGCAACACCGCTGTATTTCACGAGATGCCAGGCATCCTCCGGGTAGTGATGTCGGGGGGGGGGGGGGGATATATGACGTAATGACATTCTCTCGAGTCTGCTCATATTTTCCCGCCGCTGGCTTTGACATGTTGCGCCGGGTGTTGTAGATGCGTTAAAGCAGATGCTTGTCTGGTCGAATGTCAATCTTTGGACACTTGCAGACTTTCGATGTTGTTCTTAAACGATGAAATCAGATCATGTCACTTGGACAGATCTGATGTGATTATTGCCGATGACACGTTTAACTCGTCAGCCCAGTTTTTAAAGGTGCATTTTGCCTCTGGCAGGTTTGTCCACCATATTTCTCCTGCAATGTGTGAGGACAGCGCAGGATTGAAATTGACCTTGAAAAAGCACATCTGATCTCTGTGATTTGTCATTCCTACATCAACTCTCTCTCTCTGCTCGCTATCTCCAGACAGACAGGCTGTTTAGATATTAACTCGACCCGTGGGAAACCCTTGACTTCATTGTAGACCATGTCAAGATTTGGTTTGAGGTTTTATAGCCTGGCAGAGCTTGATATTTCTTCTCGGATTGCTTGCAGAGTTTGACTGTCCTAGTTAAGAGGTTTGAACCAGATAACCTTATGTAACCTCATTATACAAACTCTGATGTATGCAGATGGTAATTATATTTGCACATGTCTATTCAAAGAATGCAGGCAGAGGTGGTGCAATATTATTGTTTAATATTATTGCACTACCTATTGACTCATTTGACCAATGCAATTTAAACTTTAATGTAATTGGTCACACATTTGTTGTAGATTCATTTCCATTCACTAGACTTTAGACTCTCTTTACAGGGTGTTTTACTTTAAAGGTACCTGACGTGTATCTGTTCTGTTGATGAGGTTTTTCAGTGGCAGAGACCCAGTATGAAATCATTTAGAAGAATTTGCTCTTATATTTTCCTGTTTGTTTGTTTTTTTGTGTGTGTGCAGATTCAAGTTTTTCTTCATTTTGTCACTTTTGTAATGCACTAAGAAAAAAATAAGCGTGAATGTGATTTATTGTTCTTCTGAAGATGAAACAAGATTCAATAACTTGGGGTCGATAGTCGATATTATATATAAGTCTTAAAAGCTCACAAAGGATGGTTTTTGTTTAATCAAAATACAGTAAAACAGCAATATTGTGAAAAATTATAACCATTTAAAATAACTGTTCTATTAATATATTTTAAAATATAGTTTATTCGGGTCGTGGCAAAGCTGAATTTCCCGCTTTATTACTCCAGTGTCACATGATCCTTCAGAAATCATTGTAAAATGCTGATTTGGTGCTCAAGAAACTTTTTTTTTTATTATTAATGTTAAAAACAGTTGTGCTGCTTAACATTTTTTGTAGAAATCGTGATACTTTTTTATTTTATTCTTGAATGAATAGAAAGTTCAAAAGAGCAGCATTTATTTCAAATATAATAATTTTGTAGCATTGTAAATGTCTTACTGTCACTTTCAATTTAATGCATCCTTGCTAAATAAAAGTTGTTGTTGTTGTTTTTAATATGATGACTCCAAACTTTTGAATGGTTAGTCTATATTATTCAGTTGATCTTCATTCATATTTCAGGATTAGCACCTTGGTGTGTGTATGTTAGGGATGGGAAGATTCCCAGATTTGCTCGGTGTATCGGCAAAGTGTGTATCGGTTTAAAAAGTGTGCATCAGATACAAGTTGGCGTTTGTATCGCGATGCATCGTTTCTAACATATTTGCATCGGTAAAAAACTATTTATTTATATATAATTACTAGGGGTGTAACGGTTCACAAAATTCACGGTTCGGTTCGATACGATACAGTGGTGTCACGGTTTGGTATGTTTTCGATACGGGGGGGGGAATTGGTTATGTCGCAATGTTGGAAATGTTTCTGTTTTAAACCATGAAGGCGAGCCAATGGATATCACACAAGCACGCGTTTGCACCAGGGTTTGCACACTGCAAACTAAACGCAAGATTTATGCTGGTGAACGTCTTAATCTCAGTCAATTCACTATAAGCAGAAAGTGAAAGAAAAAATGACGGAGCTTTCTGCATCTGACGCCGCTTATTCTCTCAGAGACGACAGATACAACATATGCTAGAATATCCTAAAGCAGTTTTCATTTATTTCCTTTATATTTCTCTTGGCCTGTACATACTGAAAAAAAGAGAAGACATTTATTTTGTGTTAAACAGGTTGTTTTTTAAAGTCGGTGCTTGAAATAAAAGCTTCTTTTTTTTTTCTTCATTGATTTTTATTTATGACTGCAGTGTTAAAATTGTAATTATAGGACTATAAGTCATTATAGGTAGCCTATAGCCTAATAGTGTCAGGATTGTGGACTGTTTTGTGTGTTTTGCTCCTCATGTGTTCCCTGTGACCCAGTTTTTCCCTCATGTTGATTGTTAATTTGATTCCAGGTGTGTCTCGTCGTCTTCCCCAATTATCCTGTGTTTAAAAGCCCCAGTCTTTCTGTTAGTGTTTTTCGGGTCTACTTCGTCATGTTCGTAATTCCCCTCTTTTGGATTATATTAAAGACTGTTGAAATTGATTCCTCGCTCCTCCGGTAACCACCTTTTCATTTTACTGCCATCTGGCAGGCGCTACAGGAGCATGTTGGCAAAAACTGAGAGACTGAGCAGGAGTTTCTTCCCCCAGGCCATCAGGCTCCTAAACTCAGTCTCATAATATCATAACATCCACAGGACTCAACTTAATAAACTGTAACACATCCATTATTCCCCATCATCCACACTGCTGCTATGTGTACATTCCCGGTACAACCTATTTGCACATTCTCTTGCACTGCACACTTTATCTCATTGCACATCTTACTCCTTATTTTATTTCATTATTTGTTTCTTATTTCATTCTCACCATATTTATATATATACTCTCTCGTGTTTTGTTTCATAGTTTTTATTGCTTTTATGTTATTTTTATCTTATTATTATTATTATTATTATTTTTTTTTTGCACTTTCCATTGAGCGGACCTGTCCTGACTAACATTTCACTACTTATTATACCCTGTATGATTGTGTACGTGACAAATAATAAAGAACCTTGAGAACCTTCCATCACAGATTGTGACAAATATACCTGTTTTAAATACCCTTTTTTAAAACATTTTAATTGAGGAGTAAATAGCCTATCTTATCCTCGCAGCGCGCCAGTTATGCTGTAATTATTCAGAATCCAAATTATTGTGGGGCAAATTAATTGTACCTTTAGTTTAATAATAAAAGTAATTTAATAATAATAATAATAGGCCTAATAAAAATAAGAATGTAACAGGCCTGCATTAATTGGAAATGCCAAATCAGGGCTCTAGACTCATTCTTCCCACTGGTCGCTCTTTTGCAACTAACTTTCTCAGTTGGTCTCACGAGCACATCATTTGGTTGCAATTTTATTATTATTTATTTTTTGCAACAGCATGGATAAATCAATGCATACTGGTACACTTTTATCTTAGTTTATAGTTATATGGTAACGAAAGTCATTTTTCATCATCAGTATTATTTGTGGTTTTAATTTTGTGAAAGAGAATTCCTCTTTTGCTATATTATAAGCCAGAATTCAGATGCTTTCACTTTCGCTTTTGAATTTGCGATCTTGTATTCACGTTTTACAAGAAAATATATTTGTGTGTTTTGCTGACATCTATACACCTTTCACTTTTTAAAACTAAAAGAAAATATGGATTCTTTGTTATTCTTAATTAAAAAGCACAACAATAAAACAGCAGGCTACAATGACAAACTAGCTTACATAACATTTATTAACAAAAATGAATAAGATGAGGCATAGCATACACAATATGCTGTATTATATACGGATTATTAAATTACAGAGTTTAGCAAACACTGAGGAATAAAAATAAATAAATTATAGAAATCCGTAATGTGAGGTAAAGAGCAAAGATAAGCTTTTTAAAATTAAAACAAAAAGAAAAGCAAAACTAAACTGGCTCTCGGTGACCGTGCTTGCATTTTTCCAGAAGAATATCAACATGTTCACCTTCTCTGGTTTTAAGAAACTGACTTTTGCTTTAGCGTGAAAAACAAATCCTCCGTCTGCTATCATTTCCTCAATATACGCATCGTTTTTGCCGTGTGCTCGTGCTGACGTGGCGAGTATAAACCAGGCTCTTCACCGAACCGCTCGCACTGAAAGCGCCTCTCTTTACGTGATCAGTGCAATGACTCCTGCTATGTGCCGCGGCTCTGCAAAACTGTATTGTTGAGCACAGTGGCACTGATATTTCACACACTTTATGCTCTTTTATTTTCCAAACATTATAGGATTAGTCCAACGAATCGTTCGGTTTGTAATGCGAATCAAAAGACTTGTACCAAACGGTTTAATACGAATACGCGTATCGTTACACCCGCTAGTAATTACTAGTGGATGCGCTACACTTTAATTGATTAGAAAGTGACCAATAATCTGTGACCAATATTTTATATGCAGATTGATTTCTCCTTTCGAAACTGTGTCTCAAGCGAGTTCTCTCATCACCACTGCGTGTGAATATGACGAATCATAACAACACTACGGAGACCTGAGGAAAAGCGGGGACTAGAGTCCAAAACCTGACTTGAACCTAACAAATCAATCGGGGCTAAAGCGGTTGTAAACGTCAATGTAAGTTCACGCAATCTTAACTAATTTGTGCACACTTATTCTTAAGCAGCTCTTAATGTTGATCATGGATCTAATCGATCCACCATGGCAAACAGCAAATATATTTGTGCTGTTTAATGCATTTGAGACATTTTGTTTTCCTCAGTGCATAACTGACATGTCACGAGTATATTTTTCATCTGTACATTTTAGAAAGTCATGCAAATATATAAATTTTGCTGTCAGGAGTGGGCTTACGCAAGTGATATCATTTACTGATAGCACTAACTGTAAAGGGACTATTGTAATTAGGGGTCGACCGATTATCGGCCTGGCCGATTATCCACGCCGCTATTAAGCATTTTTATGATTATCGGTATCAGTCATTTTCAGTGTTGGGGAAAGTTGCTTTTATAAGTAATGCATTACAATATTGCGTTACTCCCTAAAAAAGTAACTAATTAAGTTACATTTATGCCAAAAAATAGTTTAACTCTCATTTGATTAAAAGAGAAAATAAGTTAATGTTTTATGCCTTCATTTGCACTGCACTGTAAATTAAAACTAATAGAAATTACTGTCACATAGGCCAAGATTAAAATACTGTCCACATCTTGGCAAGATTAGGATGACAAAAATGCATACATTTCAATAGGCTATTGAACCAAGTGTGCCTATAATAGGCTATTAGTGTTATAGTTTCATTGAAATAGTTGCGGTCTTCTTAACAACTTCTACAATGGAGCTATGAAGACAATTCAATTATTTACACGTATAATATACATTGTGCTTTTTAAGTTACTCAATTGATGTGCATAAGATGATGAATTGACTAGTCACCTCTTGTATATAATGATATAGATGGAGGAAGACAAGAGTAAGAAGAGCAACTAACACCCGCGAAGGCAGTTTTTGTCAGAGCCCTTGTTATTCTTAATTTTGAGATTAATTATATTTTTTACACCAGACATATTGGTTCAAAATATCAGTTATCGGTCTACTTGGTCTGTAATAATCGGTAACGGCATCGGCCCTGAAAAACACATATCGGTCGACCCCTAATTGTAATGGGTAAATAAAATGTAATCTAATACAGTCCTAATTACTAAGCTCAGATGAGTTGATGTGTGTTTCTTATAGCAGTTAAAATCTAGTTTTAATTTAGTGATTTTAACCTTTAGTTTAGTGATTGTTAATGCTTTAAGAGCAATGTTAGATTGTAATGTTCTAATGCTATCTGTTCTAACTAGAAAAGGTACAGCTGTTATAAAACCAGAGAGAAAGGCTGCATGACTATGATTGTATGTGAGAGAGGTAGTGGAAAAGTCATTGCGTTCCTATTGGTCAGTGTTAGAGGAGTTCAGCTTAACCTGACAGTTAGCCTGCCCTGAACCAGGTTAGCTTTCCAGCATAAGTAGCCACAGCGACTGAGGTTGATCTTTGTTAAATTTGCTTTATGGAACCAAATCATTTGACAGTGAGTCAGACTAACTGAAATAAGCCTGGCCTATTTTGTAAACATGTTTTATGAAACAGGCCTCGAGGCGTTAGAAGTCAGAAGACACAAGTTAATTTATGATTTGCTGTCTGTCTGAACCAAAGAAATAAAAGCGATCATATTTTTTCCATTGCATTGTATGGCATCAAATCGCATTGTATTGAATCGAATCGAAATCGAATCACACTGCATCGTAACAGGGGTTCATATGTATCTTCAATCTATCGTATCGTTGGCTATGAATCGATATGCGTATCGAATCGGCCTCAGTTATGGAGATGCACATCCCTAGTGTGTGTGTATATATATATATATATATATTTTTTTTAAATGCAAGGGTTTTCCTTTGAATAGCAAAAACATTCCAAATAGAGATTAGAGTGCAGAATGATTGATGGTGTCACAGAGCTAAATTGCATTGTCTCCCTCTCCCCCTCCCCCTCATTATGCTTGCACAGCCGTGTACTAGTTGTACTTGTAGTTTGGCTAATTCTCTAATGGAGGAATTCCTGACCTTACAGTTTAAGACGACCTTCACATCAATCACAAACTTCAGAAAGACAAAGAGATGGTGCTGGCAGACTGCCTTCAGAAACACTCTACTCAGGGCATGGTGAGTTTATAGGCCATTTTGGCTTGAAGTTGGCTTTTGTACTTAAATAATTGTCTCGGCATTTTATTATACTCTTCAATTATATTCTTCACTATGCTTAAAACATTTTGAATTTGTTTACTGACTATGTGTTTTTTCTGTTTGCAGACAATTTGGATTTGGTGACCAGGCTTAAATGTATATAGGGATGGAGACCATTTATAAAGAATTTGACTGAACATGCACTAACTGAACATATGGAAATTATTACTCTATCATTTTCAAAATGATTCTGTTGGACTGACTGCTGTACAATCACAGGAAACTGTTTAAAGCACTGAAGGATTAACCCTCCACGTTAAAAGAGAAACTTTCATTGAAGTAAGACAATGTTCATTGTGACAAAACCAAGGGCAATGTAGCAGCTGTAGATAGCAAATTCTTATCATGGAGGCTGCTAAAACCTCAGGTGACGCAGAGCGTTCCAAACAGATTATCGGTTTCAAAGATGACGAAAAACACCTGGCATCCGAGATGACCCATAGAGGCCAATCTTCTGGCACAGAGGACAAAATAAGACTTGCGGAGCAACCCCAGACCCCAGCTGTAAGTCCATCTCTTGGTATGGAGTCACAGGTCCTTGCTTCAGGAAATATCCTTACCTCAAAATCTAGAGAACAGTGTCACGTCCAGCTCAGGAGGAAGAACGTTCCTCTCCCAAACAAACGATATCTTCAATCAGAATATGAGCTGCTGTCAGAGGGCCTTCTCAAAAAGGAGCAGAAGTTGGTTAAGACTGGGAAGTATGTATGCCAGTATTGTGGCAGAGCTTGTGCCAAACCCAGTGTGCTGAAGAAGCACATCCGTTCTCATACTGGCGAACGACCATATCCGTGTATTCCTTGTGGTTTCTCATTTAAAACTAAGAGTAACCTGTACAAACACAGAAAATCTCACACCCATGCAGTGAAAGCAGGATTGGTTTCATTTTCAGAACAAGACAGCAAGCATATGGATGAGGAGTTGGCGGTGGCAGAAGGCGAAATGCATTCTGATGCTGAGCAGAGTAGTGAGACTGATGAAGAAGTTGTGGAAAACTTGTCCTTGAATACAACAAGCTATATCAAAGAAACAAAGGGTTTTGTGCAAGAAAAAGGGAGTGTATTGGCAAAAAAGGATGCCGCTTTATATGCTCAAACTTCACTCAAAAAGGAATCGGGGTTATCAGGAAAAGTATCTTTATGGCAATTCCGGGAAATGATGGCACCTGCAGCTATTGCTCAGGTGGACCAAATGGTTGATTTCTCCTCCATCAAGCAAAGACTGTCACTTCGGCTTTCGGAGAAGAAAAGTCAAGACTCTGATCAGTCTCTTTCTCTGCCCAGCTCATACAGTAAAGGCAGCACTGATTCAGGATACTTCTCACGTTCTGAGAGTGCCGAGCAACAGTTCAACCAGTCGAGTGAAAGTGCCAAATCGTATCAAGAAATTATGTTCGGGAAATGTTATAGGCCAACAACCAGGCGAAAGCAATCAATCACGGTACAAACATGCATGACAGACATAAATGAAGCCACATCTAGCTTCATGATTACATTGAACAAAGGCATAATGCCAGGTGACACCGACTCCTCCATTCACAGAAGCAAAAAAGATCTAGTGCGATCAATAAAAATTGATTCGGAGTCCTTCCAAGAGGAAGATTACCAAGAATGTCAGATCGCTAGCTCTGAACTTCTGGAAACGGCTTCAGAGAGTAGTGTATTCTTGCGCAGTAATTCTCTTCCAACCTCATCTAATTCGAATCTGAATGCACCACAAGGGCTAAGAAGCAGTAACTCATTTGATGAGAGAATGACAGGGGCTGATGTTACCTACCGGGGCGCAATGGGTATAAGAAGACTCATGCGGCAAGCTGCGTTTGAGCACACCGCTGCCGAAGGACACACTGAATCAGACTGCTACAGCTCATCTGGCTTGTAGCTTAAAATCAGACTTGAAAATTCATAGCATAGATGATTCCAAAATGGGTGCTGAAAACTATCAAGAAACTGAGTTGTGTTCCATTTTTCCAAGCCATTTGTCAGAAACGTCCACAAGGAAACGAAGAAAAGACAAAAATGTCATGGAGGAAGATGACTTTCATGTGCAAGACAAGCCTTCTGGACAATCCGAGGATGCTGAGACAAAGCCAACTACTTTAGATATTGCCTTTTCTGACACTGAGAGAAGGGCTGGCAGCAATGTTATCTCTGTCATTCAGCACACAAATTCATTAAACCGACTAAACTCTTCAGAAAAGTCAAGTGATGCTAGATCATATCCCTTAGACAAAATTGGCATTTACAGATTCATGGAAAAAGAGAATAGCATGGAGGGTCACAGAACAGAAGGAGCAGACTGTCGATGGGGATGCAGTGGTTTTCTGCACCATAAACTTCATATGAGTAAGCAGCCAACATCTCAACCTAGTATCCAAGTTCCAGAGATTAGAGTAACTGTGGAGCCAGACAGGCCGGAAAAAGTTCCGGAAGTAGGGGTCAAGCAAAAGGAAAAGCATGCTGAAGAGTTCCAGTGGCCACAGAGGAGTGAGAGCCTATCACAGTTTCCAATGGAAAAGCTACCACCCAAAAAGAAACGCTTGAGATTAGCAGAGATGGAATGTTCTTCTGGGGAATCTAGTTTTGAATCTGCTTGCACAAGTCTCTCCAGAAGCCCAAGTCAAGATAGCAATTTGTCTCACAGCTCAAGTTGTTTCCAGTCCCTTGACAGAGAGGAGACCATTAACCTTGTGTCTCAAACCAACCCAGATGAGTTTAATAAGCCATTGGAGTTCTTGTCTGTACCAGGAAGTTCACAGAGTCATCACCGAGAGATGAGACGTTCTGCTTCAGAGCAAGCACCTTATAATTTACCCTCAGAGGTTCCAGGATATCGAAGCAAGTCTTTCGATTATGGTAGCCTTTCTCCTTCATCTACATCTAGGCTAGGCGAAGTTAAAGAGCGTAGAAGGGCCTTCTTGGTTAGGCAGGCATCATTAAGTGGTGAACCTGAGATGCAAGGCGGCACAGTCTCAGATGAAATGAGCAAGAGAACAACCTCACAAAGCAAACCGTTTACACTTGAGGGATCCATTGAGAAAATTAGGTATTCTTTTATTTATGGTGGTCCTTCTCCCCAACACAAACAATACAGCGCAGTGCATGCCTCATCTCAGTATGCTAAACCCAATGTTTGCAATGTTTATGACATGGATAGCGTAATGCGTTTTATAAAGAAGGAACCTGAAGAATCCAAGGTAGCTGAATCTTATATTAGCTTAAGAAAACCCCAAGAAGATTGTTCCCAGAGTTTAGGCAATGTTTTGTCAACGATAGCAGTGCTTTCGCAAGCTCAGCAAGCATTAGCCAGTCAAAATATGTCCGGTTTGCTAGTTCCTGTTAGAATTCAGATGCAAGTACCATCTTACGGGAACGTAACATACACGAGTATATCTCATATTCTGGATTCTCATACACAGAATACTATGTCGCACATAGAACACAAAACATCCTCCTGTCAAAGTCTTGCCATAGTCATGCCACAAAATAATGCAGATTGTGAACAATATCCAGTATCAGGGCATCCTAGGCAACTACTGAGCAGCCCACAGGCATCACCAGCAAAGCTAAATACAGGCATACCTCTATCCTTGACCTCCAAAACCATCTCAACTACAGAGGCCCCCAGCGGTGGAGTAAACAAGCGCATGCTCTCACCTGCAAGTAGCATTGAACTTTTCATCGAAGCGAAGCAGCAAAAACGAGTCAAAGAGGAGAAAATTTATGGCCAGATTGTTGAAGAGCTTAGTGCTGTGGAGTTAGGAAATATAGAAGGTGATAAAGAAAGTCCCAAGAAATCTTTCAAATCGGGAAGCACCTCAGAGACCTGTGAGCTCACGGAGGAGGTAGATATGTACGAGCCCAGCCGAGACATTTACAGCAATCCAGAGTTACAATCTCCTGTCGGAATTCCTCAAAATGCTGCTATGATGGAACAAAAACCAACACCTGAACTCACATTGGCTAGTAATCGTCCTGGTTCTGGTTTAGGTGCAGTGCCCTCGGCAATTACTTGTGCTTTACTGTTCTCCAAGTTTCCAGGTCTTCACACTACTACTTGTGTGAGCTGGTGCTATCTCAACTCCACTAAGCCAAATCGTACCCAAACAGCTGCAAATTTTTCAGAGTATGCCTCGTGGTTTGTGAAATGCCGTAACCCTAACCCACCTGATCTTTGCACTGGGATGGTTCTTGCTCTTCTCCGATCCAAACAGAGGAGGCAGGATGCTATTTATTCAATCGCTAGCATGTATCAACCTGGACTACTAGTGACCTCCACCCCCTGGACACCGAAGCAAGAACTGGTATGTTATCTGTTGTTGGTTTTTGCTGATTTGCTACTTGCTGCTGTGCTATATTTACCTGTACGTTATTTAGCCATCTGTCCATAAGGTCTGTTGCACTAATGCAGGTAAAACTGGACTACAAAGAGGAAGATACAAAACAAGATGTGAAGCTAAGAGACATTAGCCAGAGGTGCAAATCTTTACGAGAAGATGTGGCATCCACCATACGGCAAGCAGAACCAGTCCGTGTGAAGATTTTTGAAGGAGGGTATGAATTTGTAATTTGATCATGCTGATGTTCATATGTGACTGTAGTAATGCATCAAAATGAAAAGGTTCTGAGTTTTTCTCTCTATCAGGTATAAGTCCAATGAAGAATATGTGTATGTGAGAGGCCGTGGTCGGGGAAAGTATATATGTGAAGAGTGTGGTATTCGTTGTAAGAAGCCAAGCATGCTCAAGAAACACATACGAACGCACACTGATGTGAGACCCTACATCTGCAAGTGCTGCAACTTTGCTTTCAAAACTAAAGGTTGGTTTTACCACGTTCACATTCAAGCATGATTGCAAAAGATTGGGATAGAAAAAATAACCCCTGTTTTATTAGGGAATCTCACCAAGCATATGAAGTCAAAAGCTCACATGAAAAAATGCCTTGAACTTGGAGTTTCACCCACAGCCACGGACAGTACAGAGGATGCTGGTAAGAAATTCTTTCCACTACTTTTTCATGCAGATGTAAAAGATAGGTTTCAGTCTAGCTTAGTTCATTTTTAAGAGACTTAAGGCCTCAAACTAGTTCCAACATTGTTCTAAATGTTAGGAAAATGTTAGAAACACTCATTTAATTTTCTTCTCTTACTGCCTGTGTAGATGACACACAGAAGTCCTTAGGCATCATGCCAGTGGAAACAACCATTAAACATCAGTTCTCAGATGCAGAAGATTCAGATGGCTTCGATGAGGATGAACCAGATGATGAAGAAGATGATGAATGTGATGGTGATTCTACACCAAAAACATTGTCCAGAAGCACAAGTCCTCAGTCCTATGCAGTCAACCCTAAACACTTTGACCCAAGCTGCAATCCACTGAAGGAACAGCTCGGAGTTTCTTCTCCGAGTATTGATGATGATCTGACCTTTGAGCAGTTAAGCAGTTCCTCTGAGCCTTGCCCACCTCAGCTGCTGTCGCCTTGCTGGGATTCACCTCGCCAGAGGTACATGTCCCCGAGAGGAGATCTCTCACCACAACGTCACCTGTTGTCAAGCTGTGATTCATCTCCTTTAAGGGCCGTTTCTCCAAAGAGAGATCTAAGCATCAGAGGGGATTATTCACCAATCCGGCAGTTGTCACCTGTAAGGCCTAGAGGTTCGGACCCAACGGGGCAACGAGCACAGTCTCCGCTGGGTCGACAAAAGGGGGTGCTCAGGGCCATGTCCCCACGGAGGGGGTCTTATCAGCAAAGGACCCTGATGGATCCGGGAAGGAGTGTGAGATTTCAAGCTTCTCCACTTCGACCAGTCATCGGAGTGCGAACAGACACCAGAATGGTATGCTTTAAGATTTACATTTATGCATGTTTTTATCCAATGCGACATATATTGCATTCAAGGTACACAATTAATTATTGCTTTCTTTGGGAAGTGAACCTATTACCTTCGTTTTGCTAGCACCATGCTCTACTGATTTACACACAGGAAAGCATGTTGCATTTTACACATTGCTATTGGAGACAAAGTGTACCTTATAATTTGTAAACTATTAACTGTTGATATATCATTGTATTCATATTGAAACCTTTTGGCATCAATGATATCAAACTTGGCACCAATTTTTTATCATTTTTAATAGTGTTTTTGGTTCTTTCTGACAGCCATGGTCTTTATAAACTTTTTTTGTAGAATAAAAATCTTTATGATAGAATAAAATCTACATAAAGGATGTAATGCCAGAATAACGCCAGCATTTTTGGGTAAAATATTGCTATACAGTCAAATCTGGTGCCAAGCCAGAAAAAAATCAAACCAAATCTACACCAAGTTCGATTACTTTATTTAATTCTCTGATAATAGTTTACACATCAGAATGAATTGGTCAGCATTATGATCAACATCACTTTTTTTAGGATCAAGGGGATGCCCCTCAGAATCTGTATGTTCCTGTCGGCCTATGCAGCAGTCAAGATCTGTCCTCAGCCCTGCAGCTAGACATCTTCAGCCATTTGCCTTTGCACTCTCAAGGACAGGTGTCAACGCCTGTTCCGATGATCCCTATTGGGGGGTTAAGAATGCCCACCATGTCGACATCTGGTGCTGCTGGGGAGAGATATGTTCTCCCGTCAATTCCACAGGGGAACATATTAGAAACAGCTAGTTCTAGCCAGACCTCAGCCCCTGTCCTAGATCCTGGAGTGGCCTACAGTGGTGAAATAGCAACCTCTTCCACTGGACTTCCTAGTAAAGACAATAAGAAGGAGGAGAGCGTCTACATCTGTGCAAAAGCTATTGCGTCCCTCAGAATCACATCTGAAGATGGCGCTGATAAACCACCCAAAAGCTGACTTCGTAAGCACTTATAATCGCATTCAGAAGTAAAACTAAAATTCAAGCTCAGACCAGAAACATATTTTATGCAAGTATTCAGTGGTTGCGTTCAACATACATTATATGGGTTCTTGTTGCACTGGCGGTAGCAAACTTCTGTACTCAAGGGGGCGATAGAGTTACCTTTAAGTGTCTGTGCCATTAACCCAGATGTTTTATTCTTTAGGTAGCCTAGCTGCTGTAAACATGCCAAGTTTAACAAACTTAAACTAACTTGCTCCGTAGTTGACCTTTAGCGCCCCCTTGCAGTCTGACACATTTCAGAAGACAAAAATGCACAAAATCAAACTTGCTTAGAGTGTGTTTTTGGCATTACGAGTCTGACCAAGGAGTTTTGATATCGTAGGCAGAAACATAATACACAGAATATGCACAACATCTTGCATTTATGTTCAATGCACATGCCATATTCTCCTGCCATATCAATTACAACCATAAACATGTACAAGCTGCATATTTACAACAATACATGCAAAAAAAAATGTAGCAATATTTCATGAAAATTATAGTTCTGAGTTTCACAGGACTGGAAGTGCATCATTTGCGTCCCAAGTATACAAAAAGCCAGTCGCCGTTCTTACTAAAATTGTCTTTGAATTTTGCTTGTGCCTTTTAAGATGTTTGCATATCCCTCGATGAAAGTCATTCGATGTACCCTGTTTATGCACTTAACAATAGTGGTGGTCTTTAAATTGATCTAATATGAGGTACCGTGGTTGCTTTGTGAGATTGCATTTATTACGTACGTTAAATTTTGCATTAAGCTGTGTTATGACATTGCCTTGTATGCTGTTGTATATTTTTGCTGGCACCTTTATAACTTAACCGCATTATGTGCATTCAAAATTATGAACCCAAAAGTGTTGATACATTCTTTAAACAGTTTAAACCTTCTCCACCGTATAGTATTTTTCTAAATGTATCATACCTCGTTTCCTTATTTAATCTTTAGATTTTTCTGCACTTAAGCAAAGAAATGTCATTACAAGGCATTTTTAATATAGACCTGCATATGACATCATATTATTATATAAAAAGCAGTAAGTATCGTGCATTAAGATGACTATACGAAGCACTTTCTAGCGAGCTGATAGACTGAATGCCGTGTCATCAATATTGAAGCTCTTTTTAAATGATTTTTCATTGAATTAATCATATGGCACAACATTCCAGTCACTTTTAAGTCAATTATATGTGCACATACATATGTACGTGTTCACACACACATATGCACGTACATATTTACACAAACACACACACACATAATCGCTATTACGTACTGTAATTACTTTTGAAGAGTGGTTTGTGTTGAAGTAAACAAAAATGAATTGTATATTTGAAGGGATAGTTGCTTTTTCAGGTTTTACTTGCCCTCAGATGAAGGGATCTTGTCTGGTGAAATTGTCTGACTGTTTGAATGTATGAATTTTTAGCCTAAGTCATTTTAAATGTCTTTAAAGAAGGTATAAGTCTCATATTAAACCTACGGATATCATATGAAATAGCAGTCAGTTTATGGTATTTATATTAATAGTCTTGAGTATTTGAAAAATGCTGAGATTAAGTTAAACTGAGTTTATACTGAAGGAATTTCATGTCATGTTTACAGTATTACATATTAAAGATTTTGAGGTATCTAGGTTGAATTTATGGCATTTTAGAAATTACAACTGTTATTTATCTTACGGACTGGTACATGGTCATCTTTATAGAAGTTCATGAATATTTCTTTTGTTTTGCCCATAAAGGCAGCTGATTTCTTATTGAATTGTTTGTTTTTGTTTTACTCTGATTACAAGATGTCCTTTAGAAAACAACTGAAATTAAAGTTATATTAAAACAACTTGTTGACAGTGTTCTTACCTCAAAGAAATATGCATATTAATAATAATAAACAAACCAGAGAAGTAAATATATTGTCATCTCTGTTTTTAAATATCCAGATTATTTAGCACATAATCATATGCTTCTTTTTGCATTATTTTACTAATTATATAATAAGCATAACGATTTCAGTGAAAAGTTTAATTGGATATTTAATATTTGTAATGAAACATACATCTACAATAATACACAATACGGTGACGTTTCATTACAACACAAGCCATTGATTATTTTAGAGAATAAGTCAAATGAACAGTAGATTATAATTCTGCTAAATCTTTACAAATACGTATTTCTGCCTCTTACAGTGTTTCACAGTGAGGTAGAAAACAATGTCAAAATACCTGGATGGGAGGCATGCAATCATACAGTTTGATTCTATGAAATTATACATTAGCATTTTTTGTGTGCTATTTTCAAGCTGGTGATTGTCGCTGATGTGTTAAATAGCCCAGCCTTCTGCAGAGGATTTCAAAAACCTCAGCCATACACAAGATCATGGTGATAATGGTGAAAATGTACATTGCACTGAGGAAGATGGTCTTTTCAAAGTGCTCAGGTACCATACACTTGGTCAAGTTTAATGTCTTGTCCAGTGAACTGGAATCACAGAAGTACAGCGAATGAACCAGGAATCCAAAGAGACGACTCTGGAGCCAGAATGCTGCCACCTCCAGGACGATCCGTAACAGTACAGAGATGATGTAGAACACTGTGTATGTTGGTCGTTCCAGAATATCCTCTTGGGCTATGTTTTTATATGCGGCGTACAGATGGAATACGGCCCCTGGAACAAGAACCGTCACTAGCTGCAGGGCCCAAAACACCTGCCAAAACAAACGTTTTCCACAATGAGTATTTTGTATGGAAGGTTCTTTTTTGTAAATAGCTTTGTAAATCTTTCTTTAAAAAAAAACAAAGAATAAACAACAAATAAATAGCCAGAAATCTTTTGTAACATTATAAATGTCTTTACTCTGTCTTTTAATCAATTAGTTGCATCCTTGCTGAATAAAGGATTTTTTCAATCTTATTTATACCCCAAATTTTTTAATGGTAATGTATCATGATTTCCATAAAAAATATTAAGAAATAAAATTACAAATATTATGCACGTAAGATTGGAGTAATGATGCTGAAAATTATCTTTGCATAACAGGGATTAAATTACATTTTAAAATATATTCAAATAGAAACTACTTTTGAAATGTGATTATAATAGTATTTTATATTACCGTTTTTACTCTGTTTCCTAAATAAAATATCCCAATAATGGAGCATGTGGAATCTGTCACTAAATAACCTTTTTATATATATTTACGTTTACAATAAAATAAAACCATAACATGTTTGTACAAATAGTTACAAATTACAACATTTAAACTGTATGTGACAACTTGTTTTACATTATGTAAAACTCTGAGAACATCGTTTCAATCTTTCTTGACCCAAAACTGTATTTTTTTTTTTTTATCTCACACTAAATTAAAGCTGTTCGTCTGTTTTTGCAATATTACCTGCGGGGTTATAGGTCTGAACTGATTGTAACAGAAGAGGTTGAGCTCCCTCCTGTCGGAGTCGCAGCTGAAATGAAGGGCCTCATTCCCGTAAACCGCAAATCCCAGAACGCCCAGGAAGAACATGCGCACGGAGCCAAAAAACAGGGTGTGGAACTGACCAATCACAGTCGGGGGCCGGAGCTACAAAAACACAGCGAATCAAACAAGATTAAAAAAAGTATGTCGGAACATGCATAGCCTACAACAATATAATTTAAAGCAACTTCATATGTATTTTTTACCTTAAAATATCAGTTTCAAAAATTCACAAAGCGTGAAAGCGAGTTTTCCCACGCTACCTCAGCGATTTAAATCACTAATTTGTGAGGCTTCGAAACCTTTGTGAATCTTTTGTTTCGAATCGGAGCACATATCAAAGGGCTTGTTTGACTTGAAGTGGCTCATGCAGAATGATCAGTGTATGACATCACAGTACCGCGAGAGTGATTCGAAAGCATAGGATCCGTCTGCTCTCTCATCGCTCTCGCGGTACTGTGATGTCATACACTGATCATTCCGGGGTGCGTTTCCCAAAAGCATCGTTAGTCAACTATTAGTCTCGCATAGCCAGACCTTCAGACTGACGGCTGAAGATCTGGAATAGATGACAGGCTTCATTGGTCAAGGGCCGCCCATGATATGTCAAACAACCAATCACAGTTCGTTTCGTTCAGCGTCACGTTTCGGGGCGTGGACATTTTGCCACAATAACAGACAGTAACAGTGTGTGAAACTCTCAGATGTATTTTAAAAATGACATGCCGCAAACTTTAAAATCTTTGAAAATCCAGCATTTAGTTTGCCCTGATAAGCGTTCTCCGTCACATTTGTAAACACGACGGCTTTCTTCTTTCGTGAGGGGGTTTAGCACCACGGCATCTTTGTTTCCAGACGGAACGTTAAAGAACGCGACACACACGTCTCCCAGAAATCCTGTATAATTCAACCAATCCGACGACGACTTCAACACTACTGAAGTGTTTCCAGATAAGTGTACCATATGCATCAGACGTTAAGCCAACGGTCCGTGGGCGTGATATCTGAGGCGGAGACTAGCCAACTATGGTCGCAAGTTCCGTCGTTACCAGCATAGTTCAACGATTCGGTGTTTCCCGAAACCATAGTTCAAATGAACATTCGCAATCAGCGATACAAACTTCTGTGGTTTGAACTACAGCTCTCGACCTGTGGTTAGAAGCATCGTTTCTTGTTAGTTAGATATATGGGCTTAAATACATATGCTCTTGGGCTCAACAAGGAAGCTAACATGTATCTGTATCATCCATTCTATCTAAATATTAATGGAGTTTAATAATGTATTTTTGCGCGTCCATTGTAAGCACCATTTTTGAAAAGTGTGCATGTCCATAAATGCCTAAGGGAACCCTGGAGTATGATGTAAGAGGGAACCTGCGATGAATCAAACATCAAATAAAGCACAATGACAGGGAACAAAAATAGTTAATTAGTCAGTAGTTGCCATGTTCAATACAGCAGCATTTTAGAGATCTCTAATCTGTTAAATAGCAGAAGTTATTCGTGTGACGTCATTAACAATGGTCCTATGTTGTTGAACCAATGTGGTTCAAAACGACGGAGATGCGACCGTGTTCGGGAAACAGTCGTGACTAGCTAGTTCGTTCCCAAAACAATAATACTATGGTGGTTAATCAGCGAGTTACATCATTGTTTGGGAAACGCACCCCTGCTCGGCGCCGCTTTAAGTCGAACACACCTAAAGTATGTTTCTTTAACCTGATTATGGGGTCGATTTAATAGTTTTGTATACATTTTTAATGACTCACATGACACATCTGTATAATAACAAGGAAGAGTAGTCTCCGATTAACCATATATACACACTTTATACAGACTCTATGGTCTTTTATTAGTTGCATTTAATAGATTACACTTTCAATAAAACATTTGAAATGCATTTTTTTTATAAGCTGCTTTTATGCATGTTTTGGCATGAGTTTTTGTTGCGTACACACTTTTATGCATGTTTTGGCATGAGTTTTTTTTGCGTACACACTTCTGACCAGCATCCGTCACTTGCGTTTTGTGTTTCAAGCACTTCGAGAAGGTGAGTCGGTTTGCGAAGTAACTGGTTCAATTGATTCAAAGAGCTTTGTTTTTCCCATGTTGTGGGAGATGAGCGGTTCAAAATTCCACTGAAGAATTCCCGCGAAATTCCGCTATTGCTTTAGGCAGCAACAAATTCACGAACACAGCTACACCAATGAATTACACTCAACTTTAGGGGGCTTTAAAGTCGCAAAAATACACAAAACTTCATACAGTTGCTTTATGACCATTGAAAAAACAAAACTGTTGGAATCAAATGTTCTCTAAAACATTAAAAATATCGATTTACTTAATTTTGTCGTTAGTATGAAGCATCCATTAAAACAAAATATAAAAAAATTCAGAAAACCTATACTGTAAAAAAAAAAAGTTTTTTAAACTTAGAATAATTTGTGACTTAAATTTTATTTTTTGTCAACTTTAAATTGTAAGATACTCAATGTTAATTTAAGGGACAACTGGAATATTTTAGTTGACTAAACTAAAAAATTTAACTCAGCGTAACAAGTTATTTTAAGATGAAAAAACAAAAAAAAATTTGTTGAGTGCAGATATTTGCCCCAAACACAATGAAATATTTTACTTTTGTGAAACTTCAGCGTGCTGCTTGATGAGACACGATATTTCATAAATAGGCTTCTTATCACTGTAAAGAGTGACATGTTGACTTAACTTAAACAAATTTAGGAAACTGGTTGCCTTCAAATTATTAAGTAATTAATAATAATAATAATAATAATAAAGTATAAGTTAAGTGAATAGTCAATTGTCACAACTTTTTTGTCCAATTATTATTTACTTAATGATTTTAAGGCAACGGGTTTCCTAATTTTTTTAAGTTAAGTCAGCATCACTTTTCACAGTGTAATCATGTGATTTCTGGGTTTTGCCACAAAAATAATGAAACATCAGAAAAAAGAAAATAAACATGAAATGGACACATCGTCTTACTTACACATCCCTCATAGAAGTTCTTGATGTAGTTTAAGGACATGATAATATCTGTTTTCTTTAAGTTGAATTACTCTGTAATGCTTGGCCCTCATTTCAGACCTGTTGCCTTCTGCTGAGCTCCAGCTCAAACACTGCTGCTACTGTTGACCTGTGCTGAATATTTCCCTTTCATCTGCTCAACCTTCCTCCATTTACCCATGAGGTACAAAAAGACAGCAAAGAGGGGAAAACAAAAGGACTGGACACGCGGTCCACACATTATCCCCATTCAACGACGTCAGCAGAAAAAACAGGCCTTTGAGGCATAATCGGGGAACAGCTGACAAAAATACAACAAATGTAAGTCTTAAAGTGAAATGAAAGAAATGTAGACATGGAAATAAAACAAATGCATCAGCTGATGTGTTTTCAAAACAAGCTTGTAATTTTTACCATATTGTTTATGCATTTTTCGAAAGTTGCACGCATATGCAAACATGCATGCATGCAGTCATTTGAGCATGTAGCATTTTCAAGTTTGATTTAAAAAGCATCACCAGAATGAACAAACAAAAAAAGTATTAATTTTGATTATATTTTGTAAACTTACCAGCCTGATCCCAAGTGGACAGTTTGTCCTCCTCATTTAACCAAGCAATTGAATAGTCTGTCCCAGCGCTGTCACATATCAAAGCTGATGAAGTCACTAATTAAAAGATCAGCACTTCTCCATGTGGCTTTCGTGTGCGATCCATGCAAACAGAGGCTCGTACTGAAACATGGCGCTCTGCTGATAGACTGAACGGAGGCTTGGTCAGAATATCTGAGCTGCTCAGAGCATGGTTATAGAGATGCAGTCGACTGTATAATGAGGAACTTTGAAGCAAATGTTGGAGTTATGCTTACTGTGCTTTCCAAATTATTTGGTCTTTTTAAAATATATGAAACAAATAAATAATAATAATAAAGATTTTGCATTTATTACATTATTTCATCATAATTAAGCACATCATTTCAGAATAGTAATTCTGAATCAGCATAGACTGAAGATAGTAATTACCATGAATACAAACGTGCCGCACAGATACTTTTTATACAATTTAAATAATATTATTATATTTCTTCTATGATTAATTCATGAGAAATTGTTTTTATTACATGACAATAATGGAATATCCTTAGTTGTCATGAAACAAATCCCTCAATACAAAATCAATGAAGTGAAATATGACATTCTTGGTATTTCTTGAGATTCACAATTTCATATTATAATATAATTTTAAATAAGCATAAATGATAAGTTATAATTAACTGTAACTAAATAATATTGTATATAGTTCTTGTTAAAACAAAGGGAAAACAAAGATTTTTTTGTGAAATTAAAGATTTTGCATACTTTTAATAGCATACCTGTCTGGTAACAATATTGTGATCCTAACAATATTAATATTCTTTTTTAATTATGTCTTTGTATGTGTTTTTCTGGTATAATAAAAAAAAAAAACTAAAACATCACAAATGCAACTAACCAACCAACCAAACAACAATCAATCACACACACACACACACCACACACACACACACACACACACACACACACACACACACACACAACAAACACACACACACATTTTTTGTATCCCACATTTAAGTTATTAGAGTGAGAAATTGCGAGAAAATATGCGTAATTTATATTAAACTACTAATCTCTCAATGCAAAAAACAACAGCAAAAACAAAAAGTAAAATAGATCTGGACTTTCTAGACATTTCATGAGATTCCCAATTTCCTATTATAATATTACATTTCTAATGCTGTTTGGAATTTTTTTTGCCTTTGTCGTTAATGTCTACAGATTTCACAACAATCAGAACGTGTTTGACAGAATTCACGCAGATATTCTCCATCTACAGAGCATGATTTGATTTTGAGGACTGTCTGCCTCCCGCCAGGGGTGGATTTAGGGAATTAGGGGCCCCAGGGGAATATAGGAATGGGGCCCTATACATTTGCACTCATTTACCAAGATCAACCTTGAGGTTCATTTTTGTCGTGATGCTTGCTGCTGCACAATAGTGACCCATAGTTGAGTCCAATGTTTCTACATCTTTCATGTACATGTTATAATGGGGTTCTGTCATTTACATTTATTCATTTAGAAGACACTTTTATTATTTCATGTTGTAGACCACAAAATAGCATTTGATTTACTTGAGATACAAGTTTGAACAAAAAACTAAATACATTTTAAAATGATAAACCTCTCAATTGAACCTTTAAACTATTTTTTAAAGAAAAGGGATGAGTTAGAAGTATAAATAATGATATTTAAAACGGGTTAATGCGGGTGGATTTTCACATTGGTCTGAACAAAAACTGCAGACTGGATTATTGAAATGCACAAAAACTGCAGACTGGATTATTGAAATGCACAAAAACTACAGACTGGATTATTGAAATGCACAAAAACTACAGACTGGATTATTGAAATGCACAAAAACTACAGACTGGATTATTGAAAATGCACAAAAACTGCAGACTGGATTATTGAAATGCACAAAAACTGCAGACTGGATTATTGAAATGCACAAAAACTGCAGACTGGATTATTGAAATGCACAAAAACTACAGACTGGATTATTGAAATGCACAAAAACTACAGACTGGATTATTGAAATGCACAAAAACTGCAGACTGGATTATTGAAAATGCACAAAAACTGCAGACTGGATTATTGAAAATGCACAAAAACTGCAGACTGGATTATTGAAAATGCACAAAAACTGCAGACTGGATTATTGAAAATGCACAAAAACTGCAGACTGGATTATTGAAATGCACAAAAACTGCAGACTGGATTATTGAAATGCACAAAAACTGCAGACTGGATTATTGAAAATGCACAAAAACTGCAGACTGGATTATTGAAATGCACAAAAACTGCAGACTGGATTATTGAAATGCACAAAAACTGCAGACTGGATTATTGAAATGCACAAAAACTGCAGACTGGATTATTGAAATGCACAAAAACTGCAGACTGGATTATTGAAATGCACAAAAACTGCAGACTGGATTATTGAAATGCACAAAAACTGCAGACTGGATTATTGAAATGCACAAAAACTACAGACTGGATTATTGAAATGCACAAAAACTGCAGACTGGATTATTGAAATGCACAAAAACTGCAGACTGGATTATTGAAAATGCACAAAAACTGCAGACTGGATTATTGAAAATGCACAAAAACTGCAGACTGGATTATTGAAAATGCACAAAAACTGCAGACTGGATTATTGAAAATGCACATTAACTCTCTGCCAGCAGGAGGTGCTTATGGAACGTCAGAAATATAGCGGTTTCCTCGGTAACGGCTGTAAACAAAGCAGCGCTCAGCTCATAAATCATACTTGATCAGGTAAAATACAAATGCCATCCAAACTTTTCTGAAGATTATTGGTTCCCTTCAGAGGTTCATTCTTATAAAACTTGAATTAGTGTGAAAAATATAGCCTATCTATATGACGACCGTAAGCTTACATTTAATTTTCTACTAGTCATTTTAACGTAGGGCTGTCAGTCGATTAAAATATTTAATCGCGATTAAATCACATGATTGTCATGAGTTAACTCACGAATAATCACAACTTAATCACACATTTTTATCTGTTCCAAATGTACCTTAAATTAATACTTTTCATGTTTTTATACTCTAATCATCATGGGTATGGACAAATATGGATGCTTTATGCAATATATGTTTTTATTAGTGAAATCATAGTCAACACAGAGCATGAAGATTAGACATGTTTCAAAGATCATAGATGTTTTTCAAAGAACTTGTTACTTCTATAGTTATTATTTATTATTACATTTGCTTGCCTCTCTGTGCCACATGCTGTATTTTGATGCAGCTAAATTCTCAATAAAACTGTTTTCATTGGTATATGTTTCTGTTTCTATTGTCAGACAACGGAATGAATATGAAATAGGGACTGAGACGCGACCCATTAAGACTACATAAATATAACCAGCTCTCACTTCCAAGACATTAATCTGCACAAAACTCCTGATTTATAATCGAGCCGTCGTCTGATAAAATCAAATAGGCCACACATAAGATAAAGACAATAGCGAGCTGTAATTTCAGCTATACTTGCATGTAAAATTAGAGAAGCAACGTATCTGTGTTTTAACTGAGAGCGGAAAGCGCAGCGAGAGAGAGAGAGAGAGAGAGAGAGAGAGAGAGAGAGAGAGAAGTCGAAAATCACATCCACTGGAAACTTTAATCATGCTGTGAATGAACTGAGAGATAAAGCACGCAGGGCCTTCTACGCCATAAAACGGCAATGTCCTATAGAAATCCCTATTAGAATTTGGCTGAAAATAGTAGAATCAGTAATTGAGCCCATTGCACTCTATGGCAGCGAGGTGTGGGGTCCACTGACAAATCCAAGTCAAGATCTACCAAATGGGGAAAAAACATCCGATTGAGACTCTGCATGCAGAACTCTGTAAAAAATATTACACGTGCACCGGCACACAACAAATAACGCATGCAGGGCAGAATTAGGCAAATATCCTCTAATCACTAAGATACAAAAAAGGGCAATTAAATTCTGGAAACATCTGAAGCTCAGTAACCCCCAATCATACCATTATAAAGCCCTGCAATACCAAGAGATGAGCAAAGAAAGCAAGCCCTTCCTCCAGCTGATCCAGAGCTTCAGTCCTGATGCTTCACTAACATCTACTGATGCTCTGAATCACAACATCAGAACCAATCAGATCACTGCACAAATCAAACAGAGACATCACTCACTGGCAAACCCAAACTCAACAACAGAGTAAAATGCAATGCTATCTGTCCCTAAAGAGAGAGTACAGTATGGCAGAGTATCTGTTCACAGTGTCAGATAAGAAACTGAGAAGCACGTTGACCAGATACAGACTCAGCGGACACAAGCTGATGATAGAGACGGGACAGACACAGACAAACATGGCTGCCCCCGGAGCAGAGATTGTGTTCACACTGTGACCTGAATCAGATGGAAACAGAACTGCACTTCCTGACAGAGTGCTCCAAATACACAGATATACGGACAGTGTACTACGACAAAATACAGCAGATCCAGCCCACATTTACAACTCTTCCAGACCAGAGAAACTAGCGTATCTGCTCGAAGAACACAAGACCTGCTGTGTGCTTGCTGCTCAATATGTGTCTCTCTGTCACCACAGAAGAGAAGACCCTCCACCTGGAGAGAGAGAGACGAGAGAGAGAGAGAGAGAGGTAGAGAGACGCAGAGAGATGAGAGCAAAAGAGAGAGAGAGAGAGAGGAGAGAAAAGAGAAGAGCGAGAGAGAGCGAGAGAGAAAGAGAGAGAGAGAGAGAGAGAGAGAGAGAGAGAGACGAGAGAGAGAGAGAGAGGTGCGAGCGCTGGGAAAGAGAGACCTCGCGCTCTCGCGGCAGTCAGCATCTTCAGATGCCTAATATTTTGTATTTGCTACAAGCAGGATAGACAAGAAGCACGTTTAACTCAGACACGCAGAAGGTTGTCGTGCTAATAAACACGTAAACAGCAACTGTTCGCGTGTCCGCGCTCAATGCGCATCTTGCATATGAAAAGCATTTTAGAGGGGCCTTGGCTTTTGGGGGCCCAAGGCAGTAGCCTACCTTTGCCTTGTCTAAGTCCGCCCCTGCCTCCCGCAGCTGTCAGCCGCTCTCAGAGCTCTGCTCATCGCTCGCTCTCTCTCTCTCTCTCTCACACACACACTCACTCACTCTCTCACTCACTCCCTCACTGCTCCTGCTGGTAAGTGTCTCCTCAACTTTACTCAATATCTCATGCGCTGTCTTCATCGCTTTTAAAACGAGAACTGGTTTGACTGCATGTTTGATTGTCAGACGGTAAAGGTACAAATATATAGATGTGTTCAGCATGAAAATCATTTTTCAGTGTAACGCAGCATGTGTTTTTAGACTGAATTTATTTGTTAAATCTTGTGTGTCTGTTCCTTGAATATATCAAGAGTAAGAGAACTGGAAATACATTCAAATGCATGAAGGTTCAGCGTAGGTCAATTGGAAGGCAGAAAAACATTATGATATATAAAAATGTTTTGCATTAAAAAAAAAAAAAATTATTCTTAAAAGTGTAATGCAGTTTTACAACATGTCATTTGAACTCTTGTGAACGCTGACATGCTGGAGAATAAGCAGACAAGTTGACCATATTAAGAGTCTCTTGAAATAGACTGCAGGCCATGAACAGGTGCCATGTGCCGTTCTTGTGAAAGGGGGAGTTATCAGCCTGGACAGAGCGGCTAAATTTAACCAGATGAACCGGGCAAACAGACAGTCAGAGGACAAACAACCACAAACATCTCTTTACAATAACTAAGAGCAAATACACAAGCAGTCGACGCACTTCATGATCTGATTTGACTGGGTGCACTTTTAAACATGTATGGGTGATTCTAAGAACTTTCCTTTAAAGCTTTAGTTTTAAAGTTTAAAGTAGGTTTAGTTTTATATTATTCGTGAATAGTGATACAATCTTCACAATATCTTTGAGTATTTATTTGATAAAAATGTGTTCTTTATTTTAGAACCAAAAATTGCTGTCCCTGCTGTTGAATGTATTTAATACCCCATCTATAACAGAGAACGTTCTCATAAAGTTCTGGCAAGGGCCTCTCAAAGATATGAACAAACGTTCTTCCAGGAACATTAATAGAATGTTCACTCAAGTTATGTGTCTTTAATAATGTTTTCAAACGGAAGCACAAAAACTCCATTTACATTTATTGAATCTTTTTTTTCTAAAATGTTTTAGTAGAATGTTCATCTTTCATTTTTTAAATGTTTACTTGTTTCAGAATGTTCAGATTCACATTCAAACATAGCATCCTCATAATTTTTCCAAAATGATCAAAAGGAATGTTTGTTAACATTTGCATAACTATGAAAAAGCTTTTTTTAGTTTTTTTTTTAAAAACCGAATGTTTTTAATGTCCGGAAAACATTTACAAATACTTTTTTTCATAACTTAACGGAAACATAAAAAATGTCCAGAATTGTTTTTTTCAGCTAGGATCATGTCTAACGTTTTACAAAATGGTTTCATTTTTACAAAAAATATTAAAAGTAAGAATTTCTATAATTAATTAATTCACAAAAATATAAGAAATATGTATTTATTTGTATATTATGAATCAAAGTAGACTGACTTCCAAATAAAACGTTTAAAAAATGTATCCAAACAGAAAAATCATACCATCACAAACAATATAAACATTTATTTTCAAGCACACTGTATAAACTGTATTATTTTTCAAAGTTCAAATCAATTACAGATTACTAGAGTACATTTCAGAAAACTCAATTTCAATCATTCTAGTTCAAATTTCTCGGTTATTTCAATGTGTTACTTGCTGTTTCTTTAATTGTTTGTGAAATTTACTAGCAATTTCTGAGTGAAAATACTAATAACAACATTTCATCTGAATCAAAAGCTGTGATGTGACCGGCTCTGTTGTTCAATCTAAAAGCTAACGGATTAATCTCGTCATCTCTGACTGACTGTCCTTTCTCAACAGCAGATTTCCATCAGAATGGAGAGCTGTTCCCAGTCTACAAACGAGGACACCACGGCTGAAGTGAGCCATGATCTCACCGAGGATCTGAGTCAGCAGCTGGAGGACATCATCAGCACCTATCAGGTCACCGACCAGCCAGGTGAGGCCGAGGATGCTGAGGAAGAGGCCGTTACAGACAAAGACAAGACCAAAGACCAGAAAACGGAGAAGAAGATGCTGAAAGGCCTCGGTGAGTCACATGCAAGATATTTAACCCCTTGTCCATGGGCGTAAATCCCGGGGGGGACGGAGGGGACATGTCCCCCCCATCCGAGGGTTGTCCCCCCCAAAAAAATATTTAAAAAAAAATCACACTCTCTATTGTGAAAAATATATGTATGTATACCTACAATAATTTAAGTTAAAAAAAACCCGCAAAAAGTGCTTTTAGAAACAGTTGAGTTCCCCCTCCCCTTCCTCACAGTGGTTTGGCCCACTGCCTGCTTTCCCAGTTCATCTCACCTACTCCACACACGAGTCAGGTGTGTGGCTGCGGCTCAGTTAATGTTGAACTCCAGTAAGTAGGGTACTTTATTCACTTTAAATAAAGCGATTCTCTTTAATGTAATTGATGCAGCAGACTCATTCATAAATTAGTTGCGGCAAAAATGCTGATTAACGTTACCGATGTAATTTTCCATGAATCTGCTATATTAGCGATTAAAATATTACTTATCTAGTTAACGTTAACTTGTTTACAATAGCTTGTTGCATAGTGCACTGCAACTTATGGGGGTTTTCCACTGACTGGTACCAGCTCGGTTCGGTTCTGCTCTGTTTCGGACCTACAGTTTTCCACTACAACTGGTTGCTATAGAGACCAAACATTCTGAGAAGCAGCACGAGCAGAGCGCTCTAAGCTGAGGTAAACAACCTGGCATCATTACAATCGTCAGCATGGATGAAATAAAAGGGATTTTATTTCTTATCCTTGGTTTGTGGCTGCTTGAAATGTGCTGATCTGCTTTGTCATTGAACCTGAGAAAAACTTTGAAAATAACCATATAATGACGCAGTCTCCGTGCTACAATAATAATGATAGAAGCAAAGTTTTTCACTGTGGGGACATATCTTTATAAGTACAATTTGACTGTATTATTTGTGTCCCCTTCAAAAATTGCTCATGATAAATTTTATATTTATTGTCCCCCTCTACTGTTAAATGAAATTTACGCCCATGCCCTTGTCACTCTATTTGAAATGTCATTAGTGATCAACTAAATCCAATTATTTTCCTACTAATGCTATCAGACTGTGTGACCAAAGTACATTGTGTCAATAATCACAGGGAAGGAAGCCATGCTGCTCATGCAGAGCCTGAATAAACTCGGAAGCCCTGAGCAGAAACTGGGCGCTCTCATTAAAAAACACGCTGAACTGGTGAGTACAGTCATCAACAATATTCTGCCTTTGAAACATAAAAACAAAGGACACCTTTTAACAAGCTACCTCATTGTACTATATGAAAATGAAATTATAATTTATGAACTAAAGAAAAAAGGTGCATTTGAAAAAAAAATGATTTTGAAAACATTTTAAGTGTATGAAAAAACTGTATATTAAAAATATATAAGTATATTACAAATACTATTTATTTTTTGTCAGTATGTGTGTTCCCTGGGAATTGAACCCACAACCTTTTGCACTGCTAACACAATGCTCTACCACTGAGCCACAGGAACACTAATTTTAACTAACTCACTAACTCATTTTAAGTATATTACGCATATTAAAAAACAGAAAGACTATGCATTCTATGTAAAATATATTTTATTTCAGCTCAGTTTTGTTTAGGGTTGTCCTGTCTTGTATTGTACATTTACATTTAATAAAAAATAAATAAATAAATAGCTGAGGCTCTCACTAAAACACACTTAACATTTAAAGACAATAGTCAACAATGTTCTGCCTTTGTTTTCATACATTTTTTACTTTTTTACCTTTGCAACTTAAATAAATAATAAAATATAAATTAACTTGAATAGATATTGAAATAATAGTACAATTAATAAACAATAAAACAAACACAAATAAAAGTAGTTTTAAAAAACGTTCTCTAAGCTGTTTTTTCAGTTTTGATGAAATGGCTATTTTAAAATGCTTTCTCTTAAATGAAAGAGATCATAATTATATTGTAATGATGTAACCTGCAGTTGGAGGAGCACCGCTCGGACCAGAAACAGCTGAAGGTCCTGCAGAAGAAACTTCTCCAGGTGCTGAAGGAGAAGGATCAGCTTCAGAGCGAACACAGCCGAGCCGTTCTGGCCCGCAGCAAACTAGAAGGCCTGTGCAGAGAGCTGCAAAGACACAACAAGACGCTAAAGGTGACAATATCATGATATGATTGTGTTAAAACATCTGAGCTTGTTTGAACCACTGACATCTGCTAATGAGCACAAATCAAAACCTGCAATCAATATTAAAAACAAAAGTGTGACAGGATAAGGGTCGCGTTTTCCATTTTGAAACGTTCTTCGATTTTAAACATTCTTTCAGTGTTAAAAAGTTTGGTAACAGTTTATTTTAAGGTGTCATAATGAAAACTAATTACCTAATTAAGTACTTAGTAGTAGTCATTGTACTTACATGAAACAAAATGAACTTACCATGCAACTAAGTTATGGAACAGTGTTTCAGACCGAGTCTGTTACACAGCTATTAGTGCACTTAAGTACAATCTTGATACACTTTATTTTAAGTAGTTTATGTCTGTGTAATATTCTGTAATTGTAATGTAATTAGAAATTAATTACATGTATTTTAGCTGTGTACTGGTGGGTTAAACAAAGGTGCAGCTGGATAAGGTGTACAGTATAGATACACATGAAGTACACTTAAGTACAATCTTGATACACTTTATTTTAAGTAGCTTATGTCTGTGTAATATTCTGTAATTGTAATGTAATTAGAAATTAATTACATGTATTTTAGCTGTGTACTGGTGGGTTTAATCAAAGGTGCAGCTGGATAAGGTGTGCAGTATAGATACACATGAAGTACACTTAAGTACAATCTTGATACACTTTATTTTAAGTAGCTTATGTCTGTGTAATATTCTGTAATTGTAATGTAATTAGAAATTAATTACATGTATTTTAGCTGTGTACTGGTGGGTTTAATCAAAGGTGCAGCTGGATAGGTGTACAGTATAGATACACATGAAGTACACTTAAGTACAATCTTGATACACTTTATTTTAAGTAGCTTATGTCTGTGTAATATTCTGTAATTGTAATGTAATTAGAAATTAATTACATGTATTTTAGCTGTGTACTGGTGGGTTAAACAAAGGTGCAGCTGGAGGTGTACAGTATAGATACACATGAAGTACACTTAAGTACAATCTTGATACACTTTATTTTAAGTAGCTTATGTCTGTATACTTTTATAATTACGTTGTATAAAGTATGCAACAATTTTTGGTTACATAAGTCGCTGTGTAACAGTCTCAGACTCGGTCTGTATCATATGTGTAACAGTAGCTGTCTATTACATGTACATAATTACAAACTGTAATTACATAACTTAGTTACATGGTAAGTACCGTTTGTTTCTTGTAAGTACAACGGCTACTACTAAGTACTTAACTAATTACTCTGTATTATGGACACCTTAAAATACAGTGTTACCAAAGGTTGCACTAAAACCACAGTTTTTACTTTACAAAATCACAGTACACTGAATAAAATGTTGTAGGGTTTACCTTAAAACCATTTTTACATGAAATGTTGAAGTAGAAAGACTTCATACTCTAATAACAAAAAGACTTTAAGTAAATGATAAAGTTATTTTTACTAAAACTATAAAACATTGACACACAACTCATATCCACATCACACTTTTGGTGCAGGAGGAAACTCTACAGCGGTGTCGTGAAGATGACCTGAAGCGCAAGGAAATCACCACACATTTCCAGAGCACGCTGACGGACATCCAGGCCCAGATCGAGGAGCACAGCGGCCGAAACAACAAACTGTGCCAGGAGAACAGCGACCTGGCTGAGAAACTCAAGGACCTCATATCTAAATATGACCAGCGAGAGGCGGTGAGATCGTCAGTCTGGTTTGACCTGAGATCACATCACTTAAAGCATTTATTATTATTATTATTATTTTAAAAACATTTGTATTTATTTGTTTTATTTAAGGTTTTCTTTTCTTTTTTATAATTCCATATAGTTTTATATTCATTTTTATTTCGGTGTTAGTTATTTTATCACATGAGGGCAAACTAAATTATATTTGTCCAAGATGCAGATGAGTGTTTCTTTATCGGATGAGATTTGGATAAATGTAGCATCACTTACCAAGAGTGCACACAGCTGATAAAAACATCACAATAATCCACACCTCTCCAGTCCATCAATGGACATCTTTAGAAGTGAAAAGCTGCATCTGTTTTTCTGGAAACAAACCCATCCTTAAGACATTTTTACTTCAAACAATGAATCAGGAGAGAAATATGCACAGATCAAGGCAAGCACTGTTTACAAGAGAAAACAGCCCAAAACCAGTCTAAACACATATGGGTGGATTTTGATGTGAGAGAAGAACAGGGGAAGACTTTTTCACTGGAGGAAGCATTATTATGGATTATGAACTAATATTTTTGCCATAAGCAACGGTTTAAAGTTAAAATGCCTTGATGATTCGTCTTGATTGATCTGTTTCACACAAACACTCACAAGACTTATATTGATTGACTGGACTGTTGTGGATTACTTGTGGATTATTGTGCTGTTTTTATCAGCTGTTTGGACTCTCACTCTGACGGCACCCATTCACTGCAGAGGATCCACTAGTAAGCAGGTGATGTAATGCTACATTTTTCCCACATCTATTCTGTTGAAGAAACACATTAATCTACATCTTGGATAGCCTGAGAGTGAGTACATTTTTTATTACTCAAATTTAAATTGTGGCATGAACTATTGCTTTAAACAGAATGTGGATAGCAATAAAAACATTTGATAAAGACTGAGAGGTTGTGTTTTTGGCCTTCATGCAGAATCTTGAAAAAGTGTTCAAACACAGAGACCTGCAGCAGAAATTACTGGAGACAAAACTCACACAGGCCAACATGATACTCAAAGAAGCTGAGATGAAACACAAGCTGGAGAAGGAGCATGTGAGTAAAACATCTCAGGATTTCATAGAATTAAATATATTACATTTCTGCTAGATAGAGTCCAGTGAAGTATGCACAATGTGTTCCTGCCATAGTGCAATGCCGGGTAACTCCTGAAATAAGTTTACTGTTGTTTACTGGGATCTATATTGTTCTCCAGTTACTGAAGCATACCGCAGAGGCCAAGATACAAGTTAAACTTCTGAAAGAACAAGAGACTGACATGAAGGCTCAGGTACATTTACTGCAAATAATACACATTACTATTGTTCTCTCAGATCACATTTGTTCAGAAATTAACAAATGTTTTTTTCTGTCAGCTTTCTGTATATTCTGAGAAGTTTGATGAATTCCAAGGAACGGTGTCTAGGAGCCACAATGTGTATGCCAGCTTCAAACAGGACATGGACAAGGTGTGTGTCTCCGAAATTATTAAGATTTTCTTCAAATGTTTGATACCTTCCTCATACACCCCAAACTAATTATTTATTGAAGCTTTAGCACATGCTTTTCAGAAATGTGGTTAGGTCCAATAAAGAAAATTTTCAAAGTTGTCAAAACTGGTTTAGAGTCTCACACAAAATGCATCAATGTTTAATGTGTCTCTGAGTCCCTGAACAGAACATAGGGTTCATTTCTAGCATGTTTAATCAGGGTTATTATTGCTGACTAAGGCTTACACTATTAAAAACATTTCTGTTAACTGAAATAAATCTGAAAACAAATTTGCTGAAAATTAAACTAAAGGAAAATGAGAAATGCTGGACTGTCTGGCAACTAACTAAAATAAGTTTAAGTTGAAGCAGTAAGATTACTAACTGGACATGAATAAATCTAAAACTGAAACTAAAACTGAAATAAAAATAAATTAAACCTAAAGAGCAATATTTAAAAAAGATCAAATCAAATCAAACCCTTTCTGTAATTTAAAAAAGTTTAATTCTGAATTCTGTTAATTAAAATACATAAACTGAAATAAATCTGAAATAAATTAGGTAAAAAACTTAAGACTAAACACAAATGAGAAATGTATACACAAATGCCTATATGTTTAAGCTGAAGCACTAAAATTACTAACTGGAAATGAATAAAGACTAAAACTAAACTATAATCGAATTAAAAATGAAATTAAACCTTAATAGTAATATTTAAAATAATAATAATATGACAAAAGCACACAACAAACATCCAGAATCTAACCTAAAATTAAAAAGAAAACAGAAAATGTCAAATAAAATCCAATTCAAAATATGAATAAAAATATGATGTGAAATGTGAAAATATGATAATGAACTAGCTTTAACTGAAATTAGTTTACTGTTGTCCTTTTGTATTATTACACACTATTCTTCATATTTAATACTGTAAAGCTGCTTTGGCACAATCTGTATTGTTAAAAGTGTTAATATAAATAAAGGTGACTTGACTGGATAAGAATGAATAAAAAACACTAAGCAGCTTGCTGTCTATCTGGTGTACATGGTAAGATGCTGATTTGTCTTATAGATGGCAAAGAAGATGAAGAAGTTGGAGAAGGAGGCAGGGGCCTGGAAATCCCGTTTTGATGGCTGCAATAAAGGTCTCATTGATATGGTTGCAGATGTAAGTTACTCAGGTCATATATCACGCATCAATATTGTAGAATGCAGTTAACCATATCAGGTTCTCCAAAGAACCTTTTAGTAAATAGTTATTAAAATAACCCCTTTTAACCATTTAATAATCTAAATAAATCTTTTTCCACTTTAAATATATTTTCGTACAATGGTTCCATGGATGTTAAAGGTTCTTCATTGAACCATAGATGCCAACAATGAACCTTCATTTTTAAGAATGTATCAACCATCTGCTCAATGAGAATTAAGAGAATGAATCTTCACCCAAATAGTGCTGCTGAGACTTTATAGTAGATACAGATTAATCCGATCAAGATTTTCTCACGCAGAAAGCGCTGAAGGAGAAGGAGTTTGAACTCATCACCTTGAAGACCCAGAAACTGGAGAATCTGTGTAGAGCGCTTCAGGACGAGAGGAAGACCCTGTATCACAAGCTCCATGGGTCCCAACAGCCTGGAGCCGAAGACTCAGCTGCTCCTGAGCCAATCACTACTGAGGAAACTACAGAGGAAGTGGCAGTAACTAAAGAGGAAGTGACAGTCTCAACAGAAGATGCAGACACCCCCATTGAACCAACCTGTAAGTCTCCTGCAGAAGAGACGCTGCTGACCAAAGAGCTCGCCAACCTGAAGGCAGAGAAAGCTCGGCTACAGGAAATCTCGACAGCGTTCACCATCCACCGCCACCTGCCGCCAGAGGCCTACGAGGACACGAACAGCTGCATTGACGAGGCTCAGGTGGAGCAACAGGTTGACACCGAGTCCAACTTCACAGAGGAGACCGTCACAGACACACTGTCTGAAGAACAACAAGATCTCAGAGACAAAGACATGCAGTCGGTTGATTAGACAGACGTATCTCAATGTCAGTTTGTCACATTCACAAATAAACTTTATACAACTACATCTATGTGTATCGTGCTTGTTTGACCTTTGACACCATGCATTCATGTAGTGGGCTATTATGTATTTTATGATACATGTCATTATAAAAGACTTGCGGTTATACAAAAAATGGTTATATATGGTGCATGCATTTGGATAAACTTTATTGCAACTGTTGGAAATTAGATACATAATTATCTGCTTTTTATTTTTGATATAGTATTAATTACTCAAGCTAAAGTATACAGCCAATTATTTCCAATTTCACCATATTTTTGTGAAATATTTTTTTTGGAGTTGGCAGATTAGAACATGTGGATGAACATTGGAGAGTATAATTAGAAACCCGTTTGAAGTACAGATTAGGTTACAAGAACCAGTAACAAAGTATTAGGACCAAAGCCGATGTCTAGATGTCTTCATTTCACTGTTCCCATAGCCTATCTAAAGAAGGTTGTAGCTAAAAACAGGGGAGAATCACCTCAGGATTTGACAGTTTGAATTAATGATTCATTGTGATTATCGTGGGTGTTGGTCTGGTGAAACTACAAACAACTACAGTTGAACTGGGTTTACTAGATTCCCAAATTATGTAATTGCATTTTGTAAAGGAAGGTTACTTAATTGATTTTTTGGGAGTGGCACATATGGTCTAAAGGGTGGTTAAGAATGCAAACGTTTCTTGGCAATTTTTAGCTATATGTATTTATTTTACAGTCTCATTTTCAGCCAATTACACGCCATTTCTTCCAAAGCCCCGCCTCCAAACATATGCCAGCCAATCAGATCACAGCAAACGCGTCCTTGTGATTCGCTAAAAAACGCGGGCCGCTGCTCGGTATCCAGAGTCTGTCGTAACACAGAGTCAGCTGATTCCTCACAACAATGTTTGATTAATATCTGTCAGGTAAAAGGCATATTATATATATATATATATATATATATTATTTAAAAAATCTCATACATCGCCTTTCTTTAACACTTTACACAGGTCTCAGACTTCTCAAATCGATTCTGACAGGACTGACGCGGAGGAACTTTGAACAGGTTCTTACGGTTTCTTAACTCCACCTCCGCAGCCCTTTAAATGCTCGTGCGTGACTTACTCTGGAGTATCTGCGGTAAACCACACCAAACCGAAGTGTCAACAACAGACTGTACGATAAAACAGGGCTTACTATAGAAACCGCTTCCACCAACCCTCATTAAGATGTCGAATTTTGACGAACTTCTGCAACACGCTGGGGACTTCGGCTTGTATCAGAAGAGAATCTCTCTCTTAGGGTCTTTGCCTATCTTGTTACTCGCATTTGTGCTGATAGGAGTTGTGTTCTTAGGATACACACCAGAGCACTGGTGTAAAACCGCAGGTCTCCGGGAGAAATGCGCTTTCTCAGAGCAGCAGGTCCGCGATCTGACGGTTCCCCGCACGGGGTCGCGCGGCGCGTTCAGTAAATGTGTCAAGTTTGACGCGCTTTGGAACAGGAGCGCGCTTACATGTAATGTCTCCATCGACCGGTCCGTTTTCACCACCAACAGCACGCATCTAATCTCTTGTAATGAAGGGTGGGCATTTAATGAGAACCGGAGCACCGTTGTAACAGAGGTGAGAGTTACCAGCTTTGCTTAAGAATTGACTTCAGACTAAAGTGAAAGTAACAAATCATTAACATGCATTTGCTTGCTTTGCATTTGCATGCTTTAAAATGTAACTGATTGTTTTAAACTTGAGCACAGCTCTAGTGCTGTCAAATGATTAATCACATTCAAGTTTTTGTTCACATATATGTATGTGTACTGTGTATATTTATTGTGTATATATAAATACACATATGCATGCATCTATATATTTAAGAAAAAAATAATATATATATATATATATATATATATATATATAATATCAATTATATGAATATAATATAAATGTAAACATTTAAAAAAATCTACCATATGTGTGCTTATTTATATGTACATAATAAATATACACAGTACACATATATATCATGTAAATAAAAACGTATTTTGGATGTGATTAATTGTTTAACAGCACTACTCCTTGATGTAGTGACATGTAGATACTTGCGCGCACATTTGAATTGGTTTTGCAGTCAGATCATTGTTTACTTAGCCTAGTCTGAATGTTGTCCTCATGTATCCCAGTTTTCATTGGTTTGTGAAGACTCTTGGCTTGCAGACCTGAACCAGGTATTCTTAGCTGGAGGGTTTTTTATAGGTGCCCTAGTGACTGGATACCTAGCTGACAGGTATTTTTCATCTTTCATGTATCAGCATGTTATATTCAAAGTTCATCAAAAAAAACCGAGTGGCATTTACTATCATGGTATATACACATTTCAGACATGAGCATGACAATAATACATTTTTTCTTTACAGGTTTGGGAGAAAATCTTGTTTTATTGCTTCAATATTTGGCCTTGCAGTTTCTGGGATATGCATTATTTTTTCACCATATTACCCCCTCTTCCTGTTCTTCCGATGTTTGCAAGGCTTTTTCGCCAAAGGAGCGTGGACCGCCATATATGTGTTGGGTGGGTACATAAGATGCCATACTATAGCTGTTATTGGTTGAGTACATGAAATAACATCAGACTAGAGCTCCAAACCAGTTAAATATAACTACTTAGTCATTTACAATTTTTAAAGCAAATATATTTCTCGTAACGCCAATCCAGTTTTGAGCTTCAAGTGGTTTAAGCTTCAGAGCTTTAAGATTGCAAACTTGTGTTACGTATATTCATGCATTTGCGCACTTTTGCATTGCATACAAGTTATGCGTTTTATCAGTTCATGCATTCGTTGGGAACCGTATCTTGGAGTTGCTAGCACCATGCTCTGCTGTTCTTGATGTATTTTCCTTTTTCGAAACAGTTATCGAATTCTTTGGATCAAACAACAGGAAATTTGTCTCCGTTATGTCCCGTACTCTGTACTCGTTGGGTTTGGTGCTTCTTCCTGCTCTGGCGTATTACATTCCTTCATGGAAAACCCTACAGCTGGCAATGACTCTACCAACATTCATCTTTCTGATCTATCACTGGTAATTGCTTGCAATGGAGCGATAACGTATTTATGATTGATTTGTATTCACATTTTAAATGAAGGTTCTCTTTAGTCATTTTACAAGTTAGTTTTATCGTTATATAAGATTCTATCATATATCATTTGCTGGATATGGCAGACATTAATATTATAACAGGGTTATTCCAGAGTCTCCCAGATGGTTGCTGTCACAAAGGAAGACAAAAGAAGCTGTAAAAATTGTGGAGAGCATCGCCAAGTGCAATAAAAGATCACTTCCCGAAGACTTTCAAGAGGTAGACTCAATTTATCAGATTTTAAAATAATAAAAGTCTCTATTTATCAAACTCGTTGCTTTAGTATAACCAATGTTTGTTTGTATCTACTGCCTTTAAGTCCTTCTGGGAAGTTCTTACATATGAGTTTGGAAGCCATAATACAAAATGATATACATTCAAGATTTAAATATAAATAAATTATATATATATAATATTAAGTTTTTACGTTAAATTACACATTCTGTTGTTTTTGGATTAAGTGTTGATATTAATGCTAAAATATTTATTTTAATAATTTACACGCTGCTATAGACAAGTTTGCAAAAGGTTTTTTATTGTGGAAGACTCGTGGCTTTATAAACAGAACAAACGAAGTATTTTTAATGAAAATCAACAGTATGCCAAAATGTGTACAAACCAAACTCTATTGTCAATATTCACAATTCAAATCTAATTTTGACACATATGATTCAGTACTTGAAATGCCTTCCAGACAATCCTTTTTTCCATTATTATTTGTTTTCCACTAAAGTAAGATTGTGGTGATACAGATGAACTGGAATGTCCCTTTTGCTCTTTGTTTCAGTTCACATCAGGGATTAGTGTGTTGTGTCTGTGTATAACAATATGTCTCAAATAAGTCTTCTACACCAGAACTACGAAAAACACTTTTATTATGTATTAAAATGGAAGTATTTTGTATTGATTTTTTAGATGGATCTTCTGATAGAAAAACAAGAGGAAATTGTTCGCCCTTCATATAAAGATTTATTCAAGACTCCTAAAATGAGGAAACACACCCTCATCTTGATATATGCATGGTGAGCTTTCTTTATGTGTCACTAAATAGTATGCAAAGTAATCAAAAGCACTATAACCTGATTCGATCAATGCACATATGATGCTTATTGATTTAGTTGCATGCTCTTCCTGCAGGTTTACCGGTGCTGTGGTGTTCCAGGGTTTGGTGTTACGGTTAGGAATCACAGGAGATAATGTTTTCCTGGATTTTCTCATCTCCGCTGTGGTGGAGCTTCCTACTGGAATGATATTTTATGTCTTAGTTGACCGTATTGGCAGACGCCCTCTCATGGCAACAGTCAATTTTATTGGAGGGGCTGCTTGTTTGGCTGTGCCGTTTATTCCTCTGAGTAAGCTGCACCCCTGACATGTTTTGGAATTTAGTTTTTGTTGAAATGTTTCATTTTCCATCAATCTATTGTTCAAGATATTTCATGGCTGAAAAGAACCATTGCGATAATTGGAAGACTGGCTGTTGCTGTTGGGAATGAAACGGTGAATTTTGCTAATACAGAACTGTATCCAACACCGCTCAGGTATTTATCAGTCTTTTATCTATGAATATGAAACAGAGAGTGTGTCAAGTCCCCATTTCTGATTAGGGATACTTTACCTTCTATAAGTGAACAGTCTTAAGGTGTTTAATTAAAGGGCAATTCAATATCTATCTATTAAAACCATAGCAATTACGCAATACATTAACAACTCCTCACACCACATAGCAATGCATAAACGTTTTCAAACTCTATATATGCATATCTATATCTATATTAATGTTTAAAACAATTGAGTTTGTCTTCCTCTTCTAGATTAGTATTTCTTTATCTAGGTAGTGTTTCTCTTTTTTGAGTAATTTGCTTATTTTCTTGTGTATTGCAGAAACTTAGGCGTCTCTGTGTGCTCCTCAGCCAGTGACATTGGGGCAGTTGTTGCTCCGTTTATTCTGTACAGATTAGCTAGTATTTGGCAAGAGCTTCCCCTCTTCGTCTATGGTGAGAAGTCATTTCAATTGCAGAAAT